>JAOSBN010000179.1:26159674-26185677 GCA_027563595.1 Erythroxylum suave
ATACATGCATATATAAAAGAATACCTCATAATATATTATTAATAAGTCAGAATGTCAGTACAAAAGTCACATATGTTTATTGGCCTAGGGCACACTACTAACAATTATCATACAATTATAGCCAAGTTATCCTAAAATCAACCTCCTAAGCAAAAATGTCCCTTCGGGGACATTCGATAAAATTGGAACCTCCTAAGCAATATTAGTAGTAATCACATTGATAATCGTATTGAAATAAAAAACATAAACCTTTACACCCTTACCAAGATTTCGCTCAATGCACTCAAGTGTTTAGGTTGAAAAGTATCAAACTCTCAAACCAATGCATAGTAAAACTCTTACCATATACTGGCAATATTATCACATCTCTACCACTTTTGTATGCTAGAAACAAAATTTAAAAGGTCTTTATATAGGCTCTAATGTGATTTAGGTATGATATGATTGGGATAATAAAGAAGGTTAAATTAAAGGAAATTTGCTAAAGAGAAATTACAATAAACTTATTTACAGATACACAGGTCCTTTTATTGCAACTCCATTGGTACCATATACTTATTCACAATTTTTCTTATGCTCATTTTTATCTGGTACCATATACTTATTCACAGTTTTTCGTATGCTCATTTTTATCTTCTTTTTTTTTAATCAAAACAAATTTTCAAGAATTCAGTACCATAATTAAAGGATTAATAATGGACCTTTCAAGATTTTCAAGTTTCAATCAAACACATAATGTAAATAACATTGAGGGTATAAAATAATAAAAAGGCTTTAAAGAAAAATAGGATAGAGGGTAATAATTGGGTTTAAATCAATGAAAAAAGCTAAGGCTCAAGCTAAACATTCCTAAATGATAAATTATGGGTAAATTCATCATTAAATAAATAGGCTAAAACAAATTGTTGAATCTAAATGCCTTTATCACTTCAATGATTCTAATTTAGAAAAATGGTCTCAATATGTATATTATTTTTTTTATATTTGTTCAGGTATGCACAGTAACACACATGAAATAAATAAAAGAACTTAAAATTTTTGAAATTTTAGGTCTTAAGCTCAACAACTCACAAAAAAGATAGGTACGTATGTGTGTAAACAATATGCAATTTCATTAAACTTTATTATTTCAATGATTATTAAAAATATGAAATCAATTTTGCTCTAGTTCTTATCATTTTGCATACTAATTCAAATCAATATTCAATATTGAAATATAGTATTGATGGACAAATTTCAATTAATTCAAAATATATGTTCATAAAATTGTGTACTATGATTATAATAAGCTTAAAGAAATCATTAAAAATCATAAATCCCTTCCCCATACTTAAACTTCTATATTGTCCCCAGTGTACATAATATAAGTATTTATAATAAGTGACAAGGTTTACTGGTACTTTCCTGAGTAAGAAATTTTTTTTGATTAATTTTGATCCATCCAATATGATATTAAATCCTTACAAAATATAAGGAAAAGGGATTAAAAAAACAAAAAGAAATAAAAATAACACAAATGAATAAGAAATAAAAGAAAATAAGCTAGAAAGTTGGATAAAAGAAAAATAAGAAATATACAATTAATAAAGAAAAAGAAAATTAAACAGAAGATTAGGCCTTTCCCTCCTAATGTGATCCAAGTTGATCCGATGAAAGAGGGCCCTCGAGTGGATGATCCTGCAATAGTGGAAGGGCTGCAAAGGAAGTGCCCTTGTCAGATGATGGAGGTTGGAAATCGATACCTAGATAGCTCGCCATTAATAACATCAACTCTCCTGTGAGCTCGAGTCATCTTAATCACTTAACTATAGGCAAGTCTTCCTAGATGCTTGACTGCAATCTTAAGCTGTCTTACCCACTCAATAAGCTCTACCTACAATCATTAGATAGTTTTTTAAGTTCCCACAAACTGGCCCACCCATCTCTCCATTAATCCTATCTTCAGCTAAGCTAGGTTTTGCATCCTGGCTCTAAGACTTCTTAGAATATTCAACTATGGTTTTTCATTTACAATCTTGAGTGACATTAGATGTAGTTGTAGTGGCTATTTTATGTTAGGTGGCTCTGCTTTATCTCCATCCTCGGCTATTGGCTCCCCAATAAGTCTATAGATATCGCTGATGGGACCCCGATGCCTGTGTACCATACATATGTGTTATTTTATTGCAAGGTTAATTGTGAGCATGGTCATCACTTGTCACATCAGTTTTAGTAGATCAAATAATCATATCCATCTAACTAGTCTAGTCATATAAGGTCTAACATATATTTTGTCGACCTTTTCGTCTTCACTCTTGAAGCTTGATGAATTGGATAAGCGCGTGCCCCAAGGGAATTGGATTCTTGTCGCTTATAACCTATAGGTAGTACATATTCATGTTCTTGACGACTCCCTAGCTATCACCCTAATAGCTCAATGTGTGACTTAGAATACTGTGGATGTATCTGAGTATAGGATTTTGTAAAGTAGAAGCCTCCGACATGCTTGGGTCGTAGTCATCTTTAGTGTTGATCATATGCTAGAAGTGCCAAGGGATAACTTGTATGAAAATTCCATCTGTAGTACGAGGTACTCTGGTTTCCCCATGTAGTCTCGATCGTGAAGGCCTTTTATGATGGAAATTCTGTATAGCTTATCTGGTACATTTCCCCCATCATTCAGAATTGGACCTTGTTTAGACGATCCTTATGATAACATCCTCTCTCCATAGAAAATATGGAGAGGACCTATAAAATAAGCTCCTGAAGCAAAGTTTTATATGGATAGGACCTCTAATGTAAGCTCCTAATGCGAAGGTTTCATAATGTCAAAGAACTGGGACCATACGCTAATGCCAACTAGGTCTTGAACTTGTTGGGCTAGACTAACTTGTTCTAGTGCCTCCCAGTTAATGAATCTGTTCATGCTAAACTTTTTATTCTTCTGCCATTGATACTGTCCCTCCTGAACTATGACATTGAATAAAAGCATCCGCGGTTGCTCCAGGGACTAGATTGTAGTGGAGGATCCTTCGACTCATTCTCTTCTTTGGGATGTCCTTTTGGCTTCGTGATCTTTTCATTGTGCTTGCAACTTTGAATAAGTATGAGAAGATTAACAAATAATTTATGGGAATACACTTTTCCCCATACTTAAATTTGATTATGCTCACTATTTTTTTAAAAATGTGAAAACAAATTAACAACGAAAAAAATACAATAAAATAGTTAATAAATAATAAATATAAGTAAATAGATAAAAATTAATTAGAAATTAACTAGTGATTACTTAATCTCAATAGTAAAATTAGAAATATAGTAGTTAACAAACAAAGCTAACATAATTGTTAAATTACAAACTCTAAGTTTAATTTGAAATTAAAAATTATAAAAAATTGACGAAATTAACATTAAATTCATGCAATTAAGCATAAACCTGATCCCAATTAATGTCTAAAAAAATAATAACTTAATTTAATGCAAAAATTTCACAATTAAACATTTAGTGAGCAAAAATTGAATTGTGATGGAGCTCGTCAGTATTGGTATGTTTGTGCCGGAGCTGGAGGGCTTCTACATGATGAACAGGGACATTGGCTGGGAGATTTTTCTACTAGATTGGGGACGTGCTCAGTTCTACAGGCAGAGCTACATGCTGTTTCTGGTGGAATGTGGATGGCTTTACATAATGGATATCGGTTTTTGCATGTTGAAACCAACTCATTAGAGGCTATTGAGTTGCTGGTTGGATCCTCACCTACACCTAGTGCTTGGGAGGTCGTGCGAGATTGTTCGCGGTTACGAGAGGGATTCCAAGCAATGAAGTTTCACCATACCTTCCGAGATGCAAATCATTGTGTTGATTATCTTGCCAAGTTTGGTCTAAACCACTCTGGCTCACTAACGTATATTGACCCTCCTGTTGGGATCTTGCAGTTGCTAGATTGTGATCTTTGTTTGTTTGATACTTTATGATATTATTGAAGTAATGCATTTCTTTTTATAAAAAAAAGTTAAATTTGAACCCAATCACCATATAATTAATTAAATTAAATGAAAAACTCAATTAGGTAGAGATTAAATCCAACAATTAGACAATAAGTAAGAATAAAATCCCCATTTCTCAATTCTAGCTTTTTTTGAGCAGAAATAACCTAAATAATGCAAAACACCCAATTAAACATATATGAACAAGAACAAGTGAACAAGAACAAGTGAAAGCCATAAGGTTACTTACTTAGGTGATGATAGATTGCAAGAAATTCCTTAGAGCAAAGGAATTCAATTAGTCATCAATTAATCTCCCTAGTAATAATGCCAAAAACTTGCTGAGCAAGTTTGACCTAATATAAAACCCTTAATATTCCACAAGTATATGAATCATAAACTTGTAGTAAGTAAGGTATCAATCCTACGAGGAATTATCTAAAACTAAATAAACCTAACTTTGTCTATGGTTGTGAACTATGAGTTGAATGAAAATAAAATTTAGAAATTAAAACAATCAAATAAAACTGAGCACTTAACCACTTAATAATTGAGATGTCACAATAAAGTAAGGATGAATAAGTATGAAAGTTTAGGACTAGTCCCATCGTCATTTTACTCCCTTAACCATTTTTTATTCAAAAGGATGTCGATCCTAGATTTTTAAAGGGTTCAATTATTCTCTTTCTAGACCTAATCATTTAACCCCAATTAATTATCCCTAATTGATAACGAAATTCCATATTTGCAATCTCTTAATTCACAAAAGCAAGCAAACATTTTTAACTAGTTCTTAAGCAATCTATAGGATTCAGGTTTTCATACAAGATCTCTCTTTGTATGATTATCAGTTTGATATTTGTGTGATTTATTAGGTTGTTAACCCTTATTATCTAACCTAATTAGATTACTTTTGATTTACTCTATTGATTTATTTTCGAAGTATAAGAAAACATAAATATCACAACTCCATAAGATTGTATTGAAACAAAAAATGATCAAGTCACAAAATAAGTCAAGAACAAATCCTAATATGAAATTAAAACATAATAAACGTGTATAACTCCTTCAATCTCATTTCATACATCAAGTTTAAAGGAAATAAACAAAGGAAGAAGAAAGAACTTGGGTTGGATTGGTCTAAAAAATGTTGGAATAGCCGAAGCTCCTAATGCTTCCTTCTTGATCTTTCTTGTTTTTCTTAATTTGGTAAGATGGAGTCATCGTCTCTTTTGGTTCATTTACAGGAAATGTGTGCCTTAGGGTTATGTTTAGGGCTTACCTAGTTCATATTGTCCCAAAAATGCCATCAAAACATCAAAGTAGATGGAAATTCTTATATCTGGCAAGTGTTTGTCACAATCGTGATAGGGGTCACAAGCATAAAAAAACTTCTGTCATGATCGTGGCACTCTACGCACGATCGCGAAACTCCATGCATGATCATGACACTGGTGAAGAATCTTCTATCACCATCGTGACCCTGTCGTTTAGCCTGTGCATGTTCCAAGTTCATCGAATCTTTATTTCTCCAGTTTCATTCACTAACAAACACATCAAAACACCTTAAGAACACAAGATTAAGGTACAAAATCATGCCCTAAACCACATAACACTTTAAATATATACAAACAATCATATTAACATAATTATAAGCCTCAATAAGCAATAATAGTCTCATCAACACATATAAGCACACTAAAATGCCTACCAAAATATAATATAAACTACAAATATTAGCAAACATTAATATGGTTAACTAATTATATGATAACATTAGTTTCTTTTTAACAATCCTAGATTTAAAGAAGCATGTTTAGATTATGAGGGTTTTTTTTTTGGTTTTCAAATAAGAAAATAAAATGAAACTAAAATAATAAAAGCAAAGTATAGAAAATATTCATAAAAGAGAAAAGTGATGAATACGTTAGGGATTTGATTGTTGATTCAACCTCGGCCTACACATAATTGTATACTTCATTGAATTGTTATTCTCATACCTCTCTTACCAACCATTAATTGTAGGTTAACAATAAGCTCTGTAAACTCTGGTTTTCTCTTAGGTCATGTTTAATTAAAATAAGCTCTTTAATTAAACCTAACTATCGAACAATCTATAACAAGCTCTCTAGATTTAATTGGACAGCTGCATTACAAGTTAGAAAAATAGATTAATAAAGGTAACAATAATATAAGCTGGAGTCATTTAACTAAGGTTAGTGTATCCTTAATGATTCGACACCATTAGTTGCACAAATGAATCCAAACATAACGATTACAAATTATATTCAAAATTTTAGCAATAAGGTCATACATAAACAATTCATTAGGAATGAGAATAAAGATCATTCATATATGAAAATCCCAAATTCAAAAGAACAACTTTCACAATGAAAGATATGCTTAACTGTGTTCTTTAACATCGATATCAGCTCTGTTTTGGTGTCAAGAAGCTTAGTCCTCCATAGCCTCCAAAATAGCAAGCTCTCTATCATTATCGAAACCCAGAAACTCTTAAAATAATTCATCATCCTTTATGTCGTCACATATTCTATTTATACTAAAAACTAGGGTTTGGGTAGACAGGTGGCAAAAGTCATGATCATAAATGTTTGAGTCATGGGTGTGACAACTTAAGTCACGTCCATGCAAGTGAGTTACGACCATGATAACTTGAGTCATGCTTGTGCAATATTGAGTCATGCTTGTGACTTGCACACTCATCGTCATGATTTGATAGTCATGGACGTCAGCATGCACTGCACTAAATACACTTCATGCTTTTTCATTTTTTGTCCCCTCTTTGCTCTAATTCTTCTTCTTGTTGTTCTATGAAGACAAGTAAGTGTGGATCTTAAGAAGATAGCTCAAAGATTGTACTTTTGACTCACTTTAGTTTTTTTTCTTCCGAATGTACCTAAAACCAAATATTAACAAAAGTGAATTTCTTAAGCATTAATCATTAAGTGTTATGGAATAAATGTATAATCAATTAAGCACATATCAAATTACTTCACTCCTTGGAAACTATACCAAATTCTTTATGCATGTCTAGCACACTAGAAAACAAAACTTAACTCTGCTCCACTAAATTTGTAGTAGTGGTGAGCAAAGGTCCACAGAGAGTATATGTTTAGCTTTTGTAATGAAGAAACTAGTGTTTTGGCTTGGGTTTTTGTTGAATTTGACTAACAAAATATGTAAAACTAAATTATTGAAGATGATTTAAATCAAAAAGTATAAGATTGATAAAATTAACCAATGGGTTTTAAATCTAGCTCTTGGTTCATTCTTATCCTTCACATAAATGGGCACAATTGTCGTACCTCTCCTTGAAACTGTTAATCGTAGATTAATAACAAGCTCTATTAGCCTCAATTTTTCCTCAGGTTGTATCTAATTAAAACAAGCTCTTTAATTAGGTCTAGCTATCAGACAACCTAGAATAAACTCTTTAGATTTATGTGAAATCGATATTACATAATACAAAAACAAGTTAGTCTAGGCAACAACCATATAATCTCGGATCATTTAACCTATGCTATGTTTTCCCTAATGATGGTCAACATTAATTTTGAAATAATTAAAGAAATTCATTAATAATATAGAAATCTTGATAATATAGAAAGCAAGAAGGGGACTATCCTTCAAATACAATTACAACCTCACTAACAAATCCTACTAATACACTATATGCACAATAAAAGGGAAACTATTTAAGATTAGACTCTCATAGAGGAATCTATATCAGTATTGCATTAGTTGGCAATGTCATTAAGCATAATCATTTCCCTTACACCATTAATCTCATTTAAAATTAAAGCTTTTAGAGACGCAATTTTGTTTGTACATCTCTTGGAATTCATTTCCTTCCAATTCGTTTGGACACAGATCCCCAAATGAATTGTATATATCTATATAGAAGCTCTTGGTAGTATAGTTTGATCAGTGAGATATGGGTCAATGAGGGTAAGTGAATTCCCTTGAATAGAGCATAAGCATTTCCTTTTCACTCTATCCTATATATTGGCTGTTAAACTACATTCAAAGAACAATTGGAAACAATATTCCTCTTGCTCTAAGAAAAAAGGGCAAGTTATTTTTAAATCCATATAGCTTAGTGTGTTAGTGGTAGTTAATTTGTTTTCAATGGTCAGCCGTAGGAGAAAAGAAGTTTTAAACAATAAGCATTTTCTCCGTACAATCTTATGCCAATCTACTTTATGATATCTTCCTTTTATCAAATATTTGACGGATTTGTTTCATAAGTTATGAAATAACTTCCCTTCTTAGTAGCATCTATTACGAGCAAAGGGGTTAGGAAAATAGCCTAATTGCTCATGCCCTCATGAAGCTGCTAAGTTCTTCCACATATTAGTGCACAAACCTTTGCATATAAAGACAATTTAGCATAGCACCCTATGACCTATGGAGATTGCTAAGGTTTCCATGCCCAGAACAATTGTCAAACCATACAAATGTAGGCTTTCTATTTCCAATTCTGTAGCTTATACCTAGTTGGACCAAATCTCTCAATCGGAGTAGTTGATTTAGAAAGCAGGAGATTGTAGGGTTCTGTTCAATGGCCTAGATGCTCCTTTCTTTAAGAAAATAACTATTTTCCAAAGTGAGTTTATGTCCTCAAGTATCCACCATAACCTTTTAACAGTTAGAGCAAGGTTTTTAGTTTAGATAAAATATATGCCTAATTCTCCTTATCTAAGGAAGCAAATTTCAGCCCATTTAACTTTAGCAATTACCTTTTCCCCATTAGGGTGGCTCCATAAGAATTCCCTAACATTTTTTCAAGGGATTTATAGACTTTTGGATAGAAATATATGTGAACTCTAGAATATATATGAAGGGAGCAAAGCATTGATTTGATTAATTGGAGTTCATCTACAAAGGACATAAATTTATTCACCCAAGATTTGACCCTTTGGATTTTCTCAATAAGAGGATGACATTGATTGGAGTCGAGCCTTCTTATAGATATTAGGCATCTTAGATAGAACATAGAAGGCAACTTACTTTCCATTATCGCTTACTTTCCATTATCGTGATTGCAGCAATATGTGCCATCATTTGCACAACTCTCTTAGAAATCAAAAACTGAATTTTGCTAAAATTGATTTCCAATCTAGATATATCTTTAATATTTTTCAAAGCCCTATTTAATAGCTGAAGTGAATCCAAGTAAGCTCTACAAAATAATATAATACCATTTACAAAACATAAATTTGTTAATTTCATTTTCATGTATTTTGAGTGAATTTTGAACTTTGTGCTTCTCCCAACTTCACGCTTGATAAGCAAATTAAGAGCTTCCATACATAAGATGAAATGGTAGCGGACAAATGGTCTCTCTGTTTGAGCCCTCTTTCTTCTTTGAAAATTTCAAAGGGACTACCATTCACCAAAGTAGAAAAGGGTATACATGTGATACACTCTTTGATCCAGCCTATAAATACTCCAAGAAAAACACCTCTAGTAACTTTAGCAAGAAATCTTAGCTTACACTATCAAAATCCCTGTGAAATTTAACCTCAATAGTGTAGTTTGGGGTGGATTTGGTTCTGGAATACCCTTTAAGTAATTCCTTAACAATCAATATGTTGTCACCAATATGTCTACCACAAGTGAACCAAATATATAATGATTATGTATTGTAATCTAGATTATAGGAATGGGTTCTAGTATAAATAATCTATTTGAAGTGTTTAAATCATTCATACATGCATCCCAAAACATTTGTCATAGAATAACACAATCAATTCCAAAGAGAGTGTGAACAATACTATTAGATTAAGAAATGCCCAAACATATGTTGTCAAACTTGATATCCCCTTTTAATTGGAAGGATGAGATTTAGCTCCTCGTAGCTCTCTAAAAAGGTAAGAAATTTGCCCCTTTCGTGTCTTTAACTCTTCATAACTTATTTGACCTTGTAAATGCCCTTTTATAGTAAAAGTTAAGGTTATGTCACAAAACATAGTCAACTACACAAGTATGTAGGTGACCGTGTGTGTCATTTTTCCCGAATTCATGAGCATACACACTATTGATGAGCTACATGACCTTGTAGCTCCTTTACATAGCCATATAAGTCCACACATAGTCGTGTAAGTTACAGGTGAGGTTAAAATTGGATCTTTGTGCTCTTACACACTTCTGGTTAGATACAGTATCCCATAAACGATTGTGTAAGTTGCAATAACTTTATTTCTTTCATTCTTAGTTCCATCTTCACCCTTTTCCTCTCCTCCTTATTTTAAAATGGAAAATAAGGTTGAACATCAATAAGATGGCTCCAAGGATACGTTTTTAGCTCATTTTGGTTCTTGTTCATCCAACTTGTACCTAAAACAAAATATCTCAAGCACATCATAATATTGATCACTAAGTATTAGGGAGTAAATATATAGTCAATCAAGCACTTATCAAAAACAAAACATTAACTAGAGATGGGTAAAACATAAATTATAAATTGAACCCTTGTTTTATTTTGCTTATGGAAAACTAGTCTATAAAACCTTTTAAAAAGTCGAAATAGGCCATTGATATGACTCTTAGCACTATTTATATTATGTTTCTCAAAACCCTAACAATAATACAAGACTAGCATTAGTTACCCTCTAAATCTAGCATCAATTACAATTTGTAACATCTTCAACTTACTCCTTCATTTGGATCATTATGATTGGTTTAAATTTAACCTGCAGAAGTAGCAAAGCCTTACTACTTTTATAGAGATCCACTACTGAGTCGTTAAAAGCTTCTTTGGTCTTTCTTGCCCTACTTCATTTTAATAGTCCCTAATACCGTTCAAAGGATCTCTAATAGAATTTGAAGTTTGAGTAAAAGTTTCTTAATTCCTATCAAAGATTATTCATGTTACAATGTGTAAAACATTGTGTAATAAGACTCTAGAGACTGCTCTTGAGTTAGTAGAAGAGGTGGCAATGAAAAACCACCAGTAAAAGTTAGGAAGGGAAAGAATAAATAAATCAATAAGAATTCACAATAAAAAATTTATGACTACTTTGATAGCTTAAATGGAGGTAATAACAAGAAAATTGAACAACTTGAGCTCTCTATAAAGAACATCTCAAATTATTAGCTGTTAATTTTATACAAGAGGACACCAATGTATGGAATGGAAGTTGGAAATATCATCACTGAATTAGTAGAACAAGTAGAATATGTGGAAACTCTTTACAAGAAAATCAATCCTTATAGCACTAATTATAATTTGAGGATGGGGAAATCCTTCAAACCTCTCTTCAAGTAATCAACAAGCTAAAAAACAAACGCCATTAAGATTTTAATAACTTGTGTAAAAAAAAGAAGCAATTGAATTTAGAAGAGATGGTGAGAGACTTCGTAAAAGTGACTATTTCGTGACTTTAAAACTACGAAACTTCAATGAGGAATCTCAATGTTCAAATCAATTAAATAACAAAGGCATCAATTAAGTGAACACATGACATATTACCTAGTGATACAATACTTAACCAAAAGGATTAGGTGAAGGAAGTGGCCCTAAGGAAAGATGAGTTGATCAGCGTCTTAAAGGAAGAAGCTAATGGCTAGGAGGAATATGAAGAAGATCCAGAAATGGAAGATCTAGAAGAGGATGAACAAAAAGAGGAAATTTGATGTGCAAGTAAATATAGATATTTTTTAAGTATTTTACTTTATTTTAATGTTAAATTATCTTAATTTCTTAATTTATTATTTTTAATTAATTATTATAAATTGATCTTCGGATAGAAATATTTGAGATTTGATGGTCATTTTAAGCAAAAACATAAAGAAAATAATAATTTTTGGAATAATACGATCGGGCTTGATTACATTGAATACATTTTTAGAATAATAGATCAATAGTAGCACAAGACATGTCTTAGAACATAGCCTAAAGAGAGATTGTGTTGCATTGATGAGGGTATATAAAGTAGCATGGCCTGAACCATATTTATACCAAAAATCATGTGCTAATCATAAGATAAATAGGAGAATTCACAATTTGGGGGCATAGGTGTACTAAAGACCATGTGTTAATTTCACAAGAAACAATGAGGTCCATGGTATGGAGGCACAAGAGTGCTAGAGACTATATATCTCCCCTATAGGAAAATCCAAAATCTTGAACAAATCATGTTCAAGGGCATAAAAATGTATTTAAAGTGCAAAAACCATAATCTCTGGACGACTTTTGGAGAATTTACGCTTTAAACACATCCTTTTCTCTCTAAAGGTTAGGATTAGCCATCAGGAGGTCTAAAACACATCATGACATATCAAGATGTTGATCAAATTAGGATTCACATCTAAATTCTTTTTTATCATATTTCCTTGTTTTATCAGTTTCATTATTTTACTATGATTAATGGCTAAACACTTTTCTATATTTAAATAGGAAAACCCTACTTTTATTTTCATATAGATTAATTCATTTTATTTATATGAATTGCTTATGATTAAACTTCTAGTTATGTTAGAGACTATATTGTTTAATTCACTTATAAACACCTTGAGAGATCCTACTTGTGAGTGGACCAAGGCTTAGGTAATAAAGGTTGAGCAAAGTGCTTCAGAGAGAACTACATGATCTTTTTAGTGTTATAGTGGAACCTTTTATAGGATTCAACATGTTAACAAACTAATGAGTAAATGGTTATAACTCAAGATAGTGTAATTTTAGTGTCTAAGAGATTCGATCAATTCAATTTAATATACCCATTCTTGCTTAATCAAATCATGAAATTAAAAGTAATATTTTAGGAAGTACTTATTTAAACACCGACATTAGATTCACTTTATTTGGCAAATTATCTTGTTATTGATTATATTGACTACTAATTTGAGTTTTCTCTTTTATATTTCTTAAGTCAAAAGCCATTAAAATCACTTTTAAGCCATTAAAGTCACTTTTTGATTTATTTAGTTCATATTAACTAATTGTTTAAGGTTTTCTAATCCAAGTTGCTTTTTTGAAGGATTCTACTCTTACTTACCAATACATTACTGGCTAATAGAAGGTGCACTTTACTTAGTTTTGGGTAGTAGGTAAGTAATAAGAAAATATAAAATTAGATATGGGAAACAAAATAGACCATTAACTATTTGGCACTACTGTAAGGGAAGTAACTATGTTTTAAAGGACCTATTAACTATTTTTTTAATCTTGTAAAACAATTTTCATTCTTTTATTTTTTATAAATTAATTATTTTATCTTTCACTATTCTTTGTTTAATTTAATTTTGACAAGAATTCAACATTTTGTTTACGTAGAATAAAATTAGAGCTTGTATAAAAACTTTTTCATAATTAAAAGGAACAAACCACATAAAAACTAAAAATACATGAAATATCAATGTAGAATCAAGGAGGGATAGTATAAAATGCTAATAGAGGACATCAAATCATCTCTTATAGAAATGTAATCTAACATTACAAAGCTAAAGATTAATACTAATTACTTCAAGATCAAGCCTGATGTAATATAGATGCTGTAAAAAAAGTCTAATTTGATAGATTAAAAATGATAATCCCAATGCACATATCACAAATTTTTTGGGGATCTATGACAATTTCAAGACCAATAGGGTAACTAAAGATGCCATCAAGTTGACATTATTCCCACTTACACTAAGGGATCAGAAGAATCCGTAGTTCCATACATATGTTAGCTACCATATAAATTACTAATTGGGCGAGTCCTAAAGAAACTCATATAGCTAAATACTTTCCATCTATGAAAACAAAGTTGATGAATGAAATCTCTTCCTTCTACATTGGTTTGGTCAATTCTATAAGGCAAATGATAAATGGTACAACAGTTGGGAAATTCAATAATAAGACTCCAATGGTCACCCTAGAGTTAATAAAAGATATGGAAATGAATAATTACTAGTAACAATAAGGAAGGGTGAGATACGTAATGTACTTTAGTGGCTTAGATAAAGGTGACGTCTCAAAAATTAGACTACATGAGCTCGATATTAAGAATAACTCAAGATTGAGTTATAAATCATATGGAGAAGGCTATTAGATTATAGAATGTGAAGCTAGAAATACTACAATAGAATAAATGGAATAAGTGGAGTTTATGGGAAATTTCTAGAAGTAAAACAATCCCTACAAAAAGATTTATTCTGTAGTAATCAACAAGTTCAAAGGCAAATCTTCATATCCAAGATTTTAACAATATGTGCAAAAGGAGAAGTAACCATGTCTCATTTTAAATACATGAAGTTTTGATGTCAAATCTTGAAGTTCAAACTGATCAACTAACAAACACCATAACTAATAGACCATATAAATCATTGTCTAGCAATATTGTGCCCAACAATAGGAAACAAGTGAAGGAAGTTTCTCCAAAAGATGAGGACTTGATCGACACGAAAAAAAAGGAAAAAGACTATAATGTAAAGACATCAGTGAGGTAATATCAATTAAGAATTCCTTATCCTATAGGATTAATACAAAAAATCAAGAAGAAAGAAACTAATACCTAAAATGAGTATGAAGAAGATCCAAAAAAGGAAGATCTAGAAAAAGGATGACATAAAAGAGGATGTTTTAAAGATAAAATCAAATGATGAAAGTTTTTGTTCTTAATAATGACTAGAGACAATTTAATTGTTCTAATATTTTGTAGGAAAATGAACAAGGAAGGAAACAAAATGCAAAAGGACGTAAGAACAACGACAAGATCAAGGAATAAGGTCAAGATAAAGGATGATGAACCTTTAAATAGCACTTTCCAATGATCATTATAAAGAAAGGAACAACCACATTGATCCAAAAATTTATCAATTTAAAAAATGAGTCTAGTTAAAAGACCTTAAAGAACCATTTATTTTATTATATGTTTCTTTATTTAAAAACCCATAAAATCATGTTTTTATTTATCATCATTAGACTAGTTAATAGTGTTAGGCATTTCTACATAACTTCTTTATGGGATTTAACCCCTACTTAACATTATATTGCCCCCCAATGATAAGTTTTTCTCTAATTAGTGAGTGATATATTTCCAATAAAAAATTGCAACATTAGCCTAAAAGTACATAGCAACATAAATATTCAACTATGTTTAGGGATTTTCCATGTTGAGTGAATGTCACATATAATATTGTCTCCAACTATCTATCACCAAAATAAGTTATAAGGCCACTACAAACAAAAGAATGTTAGAGTAATAAAAGGAGGGGTAATAAAGCTTTAACCATGAAATACCACTACCAACGAACATCCATTACTATTATATATTTCCTCATCCCAATCATTGAAAAACTTAAAAAGTGATTAAATCTAGACCTTTCAAGTCAAATACATGTGTGGATTGGGTTGGATAAGAGAATATAAGATTGGCATAAGAGGTTCAGAATTACTGGGGTGTACTATGTTCCTTAAAATAGAAGAACATGCTTATAGATAACTAACTTTAGAAATCCTAACCATGTTCGACTTAATTAGACATACTATTAAGATAAGGAGGATGGTATTCGTTTTAAGTTGGGGGTAATTCAAAGAACTATGTCTTTTAATGATTTTTAGAGTGTGATGTAGATTTTACATAACAAAGTAGGTGAATATGGAGGACTTTAATTTCTAACTTGTTTTCACACTAAGCTCTATAAGTCAAAAAAAGAAAAAAAAAAGGGTTTTAGATGTCTATAACAAATAAAAGGCATGACTATGATACATCAATAATTAAGATCTCTGAAATTTTCTTTGTTGCAATAAGATACTTACATAGAGTGATAACTTTTGAAGAGGAAGGCGAGTATAACAGTGTTCATGCTTAGGGATTTGTTCTATTTATGGTAAATAGTTAGGAGGAGACCTTATCATATAGGATTTTACTTAAATGTACATTTGAAGCAAATGAGAAAAGAAAATTTGATAGGATTCAAGTGTTGACTTGATTAGTACAAGCTTCTACATTGGGAAGCCATAAAGAGGGGTTTGGAAGGCTAGTAAGAGGTTCAAGTCAAATGCTAAACCGAAGCTTAAAATTATAGATATAGAACGTAACTGACATAGATATAAAAGAAAATTGTCATTACCCTTTTAAGGAGGTCTTGTAGGCTAAAGTTCTGAGAAATAAATAGGAGTCACATTTTTACTTGCAACTATGCCAAACTCGTCTTTATGTTAAATAAACTTGGCACCAATATTGTCCAAGACAAGCACCATCATACTCTTGTTTTAGTTAGTTCAGATTTTATTTCAAGTTGTTATTTCATTTTAGAACTATACTTTTAGGGTTTTATATTTTAAGGGATTTATTACTTTATAAGACTATCTCATGGATTTAATTTGGGAGGTTATTTATCATTATTTTTTATAAATAAAAAAACTTTCACATTTTTGTTTATCTTTATTCTTAGAGAAACACTTGTTTTACATTATGTATTAACTGTTTGATCTTATCTAGTATACTAGTGGTGGTCAACCTTATAAGTTTTCACTCTTAGTCCCTTCTTTTTTAGAGTTTGGTGATTCATATCTTCTTTTGTATATTTTTGTTTAACTTTTTAGATTAACTTATGTTTGATAAAACAATCCTTAGTTCTACCACATTAATATCAAATCTCACTAGTCCTATTAGTGAGGGTCATATCAAAATATATTATATTTGCACAATTTTCTGTTCAGGTTTCGTTCTTGATATCATTGTTTATGTATTCAATACTTTTGTATCTTTATTTCCTACGTTCAATAGTCATTACTTTCCCACGTTCATAGTCATTAGTACTCTTGTCTTTCCTAAAAAATTTTTATAAACAAATTGTTCTTAAGTTCATGCAGAAATATTGTTGTTACTATCATCATAATCATCATCATTATTATTAAGATAAGGTTTGTCAATAAAAGCCCTAAAAAGGAGCCATCTCAATTTACATAAACTTTGTGGCTAGTTGCCATACCCATTACAAATTAGCGTTTAAATTCCTTTTGAATAAGAACAAGGTATTGGATACATTTAAAAATTTTCTATTTATTCATTCTCTTGACTTCATTATTGTTAAATTCAAAATTTTTATATTCTTCTTATTTTCTATTAAGTCAATTGGGTTCCTTCAAACTTAATTTCCTATTTTGAGTTTTCTTGTTAATTGGCCTCTAGTTTTGTTTCTTTATTTGCTTTTTGTCCATATGTACTTCTTTGAGAGTATTTGACGTAGGGGTGATTTAAACTAGCTTTTTTGATTTTAATTGTCTAGTTTGCAAAGAATCTTTAATCAAGAGTTTAGGTTATGAGTTTAATGAGAATTTGAGAGAAACAAGTAAGGAATTGTTTTTGCTACTAACTTTTCATATAGGTGCCATATGACTCAAAGAAGAAAGTATGATTATATGTAACGACAAAGAAGTAAATAAGGACCAAAGAATAGGAGTAGATCAAGAGTCCTATATGAAAATCATCCAAGGCCAATTCGAGTAAGGTATTTAACAATTCAGAGAAGTTATGGAAAATTTGGAGAAGCATGAAGTTACTGTACAACTTAAGCCACCTCTAAATGCTAGGATGGATGACCTTAAGGCAAATGATGGAGTAGGAAGCTTTATTAAAGATTACAAACTTTGACTCAAGGTTCCAAGAATGTGGAATATTACTATAAGGAGATAGAGGTCACTATACCTAGGACAAACATGAAGGTAGATAATAAAGTAAAATAACTCAACTTTATTACGTGCTAAACCCTAAAGTTGCCAATATTGTGGAGTTGCATTGTTCTGTGAAGTTGGAAGGTGTAGTTGATATTACAACAAAGATAGAAAGACAAATCAAAAAGAAAATTAATAACCTTTTTGGTGTTTCTAGTGTAAGTTCATCATGGAGGAAAAGAACCAAAGAAAAAGCTCACAATTTTTTCAAGAAAATAAATTATTGTATCAATGAATTAATAAAAGATAGGTATAGAATTGTTTACATGCTAAAAAATCAACTTGAGAAATCTCACAATTTTACTAATGATCAAAAACTTATTATCCTCTCTAAAAAGGGCCTATTTGTAGACCACACAAAAGAAACTAGTAATATGCTAAAAAGAGAATAATATTGTAAACAAAAGTGGAAGTAAATATATAAGGAACAAAGCAAAACAGAAAATATAAAATATTATTCTAGAAAAATATTTTGAACTAAGATTTTAAATGAAACAGAAATTATTAACCGTCTTATGAAAGAAGCTATTATATATGTAGAATTAAAGTAAATTAAAAAACCAGCATTGATCCAATTAACAAATTCAAAAGATCAATAACAAATTCATATCACCTTATCTTATTGGTTTCTATTTAGTTGGTAGGACTTTAAAAGAGTGATTTTGTTAGGTGATTTGAAAGGAAGCTACTTCCATGTGATGCGTTCCCTCTCCTTGAGCTGGTTTCTTTATGGATTCATGAATGGATTCTATCTAATGTGATGCGTTCCCTCTCCTTGAGCTGGTTTCTTTATGGATCCATGAATGGATTCTATCTTCTGCTTACAGGCTACACTATCTAGGAATTCATTCCAACTGACCATTTCATTGAAGGGGACATTTGCTGATTTCCATGACTTGTTATAGTATTACTCAAGACTCTTGATACACCCTTGTCTATGCAAAAACACTGCTCTTTCATCGTTAAAATCTGGAAATGAAAGAAAGACCATAAAATTGTAATACGGCTTGTATTAAAAAAATTTACAGAATTATACCGACATTTTTCTAAATAAATTTTAATTACAAACTAAGACCATCTATTTTTTTATTTTTCGGCAGTTCTATTTCTGCTCCTTTTTACAGTGCTCTTTTTAAGTGATTCCCATTTTACATTTAACAGAGTTCCTAACATAATCTTGACCTGGCTTGGAGTTTCCATACACATACAAGGACATTGTAAGAATTTATGATACTCGACTATCGTAGATGCAGGATCATTCTTTTCTAACGTGAATATTCCATATTTCATATTCTAAAACTTCACCAAGACAGTTCCCTCAACTTCGAGTTTTAGTGATCAATGAATTCTCCTAAACCATTGTTTTAATCTCTCTATGCTGAAATAATTTTTCAAGTCTTGGAACCTCATATCTCTGGCAAATTTACTTTTTTTTTTTTTGATAAATAAATCTCTTGTTCATTCTTCAAACCACACTCTTCACACTGTTTTCTATGTATTTTCCACTTTTGCTCCCATAATCAACAATTCTTGAAGTTCTCAACCGGCAGGACTTTCGTACCATTAACTTGTGGATTAAACCACGAATCGCAAAGAAAGCAGATCGTAATTATAATGAAAACACTGTTAAAAGCATTATATAATAGTCAAAATCATAAGATAAAAATGGAGTAAAAATTGATAATTTGGAATACATATATTCAAAAAATTAATATTCATTTATGATATGAGATTTAGGGGTACTATGTCCTAGAAAAAACAAAAAGATGACATGAAGCATAAAAATTAAATCTACATGGCAAAAGAATGGACGTCCAATTTCTTCGCCCTAATTTTGACATCACTCGTCAAGAAATTACCTTGAAGCTATCATACAACTTACTAATATTATACATAAATTTAAGTGCTAGAAGGAATGTAAAACAAAATTTGAAATTAACATTGTAAAATGGATGCATTTTCTACATTTTATACTAACCAATTCCTACGCCTTCGAGTTCCACTGTCTAAATTACAACGCTTTTGGTAGACATGTTTCGAGTATTTTCGTAAACCAAAAGAGAGAAAACCCTGTACAACCTTTTCTACATCCAATACCATCCTCTAGAGAGATCATTTAGGTGCAAGTGGTCTCAATAGTTCCTTGATAAGTCATTTCAGTGCAACTGGTCTGAAGCTGGCCGGCACCCTCATCACCATCTTTATGTCCGCATATTCTCCGGAGATGGCTCCCGTTGTAGCGTGAAAGGGGCCAGATATTCTAATAGATTCAAGTGCTTGCTCTTGTTGAGGACATTCCCAGAACAATGGTGGACTATTCTTTGATTAACTATTGCTTGAATCTCGGGTTTCAAGCAAAATGGATTACATATATCGTGTCAACCACTGTTTACACATATCAAGCACGGGTAACGCATTTGCATGTAGTGCCTGTAATAAATATATAGACGAAGGATATCAGATCCCTACAAAACCTCGTATGATTAGGAAATAGCATAAACAAATCAGGACACTCTTCCTTTTGATGAACTTTTACAAGGGTGTGACTGATATGACCAGCTCTGCTTTTGTAGTGGACTCAAGGACACGGAACAGGAGAAACCAGAAAACCTCCTAAACATGTATAAAATTATTATAAAGTACGAAATCCTATGAATTTTTACAGCTTATTGTTGCTCTTTTAAGTCTCGACGAGGCAGCATATCAACTCCCAGATAAATGGTTCCACTTGCTTTGCCTCTCGTGTCATCATAATTTGGGCGACTCCATGCTAATCCATCACCATATATGCTTCATGCTTGGACTAAGCTATAAACCTCAGTCTACTACCAAACCTTAGTTATGTTCACAAACACCCAAAATACTACTGACGGAGATATGACCAAATCAAAGTTTACAAAATTGATCTACCTACACACATACCTAATAACCACAGGATGTATTGGTATAAGGGAATGAATTTATATTGATTACGACAGTGTAACTCCCGACCTTGATAGCCAATTCTTGGAGTGTAGTTCTAAATTTTGTACCATAGTACAGGGTCTTCTATTTGCATCAAACTATTTACCAATGATTGCAAGCTTTCCATGCTTTTATAGTAGTAGATAGAAACATAACAGAGCTTCATTACCTGATG
Organism: Erythroxylum suave; assembly: GCA_027563595.1. Lineage (NCBI taxonomy): Eukaryota > Viridiplantae > Streptophyta > Magnoliopsida > Malpighiales > Erythroxylaceae > Erythroxylum > Erythroxylum suave. The sequence goes on from JAOSBN010000179.1 coordinate 26,180,467, forward strand.
AGCTACGTATTGAACATCAGCGACACTTCCACTTCGAGAAGCAATTTGGAAAGCACTTTTCAGACGACCGCATACGACGCAGGCCAGAACCTTCCTGTTCACAGAAAAGTCAAAAGGATACAAACAAAATTAGTTTTCAGGTTGATAAGCAAATCATACCAAGGTCAGTACAGTTGAATAGAAATAGTTCCATTGACATAACATGTTTTAATGTAGACGTGGATTCATGCTCAAGTAAATTACTTCTAGAAATAATAGCCATTCACTCTGAGCATGAAAACAAAAACAAGAAGTGATTGGGCATGATCTTTAAATGTACAGTTATGCTAATTGATTAGGGTTTTTCGTTGCTAGTCCAAATAATCTCCAGGACATTATATTTGGAACTTAGGTTTGGTACCCCAGCTAAAAAAGGAGATTTTGTTGTATTAACTTAGGAAACCAAAGCAACGACGGTACTGTCTTCATCAAATATACACTTCTACATAATAGAAACGGAAGTCTAAGGGCCAATACTGAAAGGAGCATTCAGTTCTTGAATACCAATCTAACCAAGAATTGTTAACTAATAGTAGAAGAGAGCTATATCACTTAGAAATGATAAAGGCGCTTTAACTCATGACACAGGATCTTAAATTTCCACTTCTCAGGTAACTATCCAAGCATAGAATACATGCAAAACACATCTTGGGAAGCACGTATCCGATTAAGAAAATAAAAATCAAGAACAGTACCTGTGACTGCTGACTAGCATGTCAATCAGACGGTCAGGGCGCTCTTTGTGTTTATTAGCATATACATTTATTGAAGCCCCCAAGACCTACGTGTGATTTTAGCTTAATATAAGAAAATATAGTGACTGTAAACATTAAAAAAACCAACATAATCCAAGGTTCAAAGCATAAATCTAACAAACAAGAAAGTGGTTATAAGAGATGAAGCAGGTGCAAAAACTCAGGAAAAAAAAAGGAAAATTTGCATCAAGGACTCAAGTTTACTAGCTTTATCAACTGTGTTTTTGAACAAAATTGTTTGTTTTAGTTGGTCATGATTTCCGAAAAGTGTTATGGAACCACCTACACAATAATGGACATATTTTGGTGCTCATGCAACATACCAATGAGTAAATTGGGCACAATTATACTCTAGTTATTCTATTTTCTGTATTTTCGTCCCCCTTTATTTCTTGCAATCTGATTTTATTTCTATATATCACGCAAACTGTTGATAAAATCTCCATAGTTTCCACTTACTGTATCTGTCCACATTATTACTTGCATAAAGCAGGAGTAGAAAGATACCATAAAGAGTTGATAATAGATTTGGTGAAGATAGTTCTAATTACTTCATATTTCAATGCATTCCATAGAAAATTTATGATGAGGAATAATGATTAGTTCTTAAAAGTTTCTTGGTTATTAATTTTCCTTATTAGAAGCGGGATTGAAATTTTTTTTGATTAATTCGTCCTCACTAGTTTAGAATTCAAGTCCATGAATAGTAAAAATCCTTATTAGAGTAGTATTCTATTTTTAGAATCCAGGTTCTAATCTCCTGTATAGGTGTTTCAACATTTCAAAAATGATGGACTGAGTTTCTTTCTTTTGTTTTTGTGAATTCTGAAATTTCATATCTGAAAGTGGGAAACTTTCTTTCTTTAATAGTGATACTCAGATAATTAAGAGTGATTCCTGAACCCTAAAATGATTTGAAGAAACCTTGCATCATTCTAATAGTTTCATTTGCTTCAAGTCCTAAGTGCGGCTCAAATTTCTTTACAAACCCTTTGGGTGATTCCTGCACTTATTCCTTTTTTCCAATTCTCAATTACTTAAAAGGGAAAACTTTTCAACCAAACTTCATTGTTTGGGGGAAAAAAAAAAGGAAAGTGTAGTAACAATTAATAGCCTTTCATCCTCAAAAAATACTAAAAAGGTATTTATTGTCTCCTAGAATACGATTCAATCATTTTACCTGATCCCAATCATCATCATCAATCGTTCCTTTTATATTTCTGAAAAATTCTGTCAACTGGCCACCTTTCTTTCTTTCAGCAAGTGAAGCAGCAACAGCAGCATATATATCAACAGCTACATGATGTGAAAAGAAGACTTTAAACATTCATAGGACACATATATCAACTCCAATACTCCATGTTAAAGCTAGATTTTAAGAGAGAGAGAGAGCAGAAATCCAATAACTACCGGGAAGATTAAATTCGTAGATTACTTGGAAAGCCAAATCAAAATTCTTCTCCACAAGTACTTCAGCAATCTCACATCTTCTCCTGTGAATCAAAGATACTTGCAGATAAATCTTTCCACTGTTATATTAGATGGATCAAGCCATTACTACATGTCACGACACAACAATCTGAGTGTTGCATTCGGTAAACTGTTAGGATTCTCTGGACCAAAAACCCAATAATTGTGATTGAGAAATTTTGGCTATCCAAAAGTATATGATAAAGCTCTGCATAAGCATCATGAATCTGCAATATCATTCTGGTCCCCATCAATATACTCTCAACTTTAAGTTGTAGCAAAAGGCACTAACCTGAAGGTTTCAGGATCATTAGGATTTCCAAAAAGTGAATGTTTCCATTGTGGCCCATCAGAATCATTGTAGGCTTTCACAACATCCATCTACAAACAAAATTATATTGAAAGTGCTAAAGAGTGTCAGTAGCAGAGAGTTTCAAAAGACAATTACACAAAACTTAAAAACCTTCACAGACACACTCTTCCAAGAAAGAGATGTATCCTTAAGATCCATATATTTTGTCTTTGATAATAACTAGCCTCATTGTAAGATATAACATATGTGTGTGAAAAGAATGACAAAGTTAAAAAAGGTGGCTTGTATTTTGTTAAAATTTGTAAGATTGAGCACATAAAAGCTCAAATGAAGTTCCATCCTAAAACCAATTGGTGATAAGAGGAGTAACTTATCAAGCTTATATGAATGCTCAAGGCCATATATTGTTTTCATGTGGGACAAACTCCCACTTATATCTCAACACATCCCCCTCATTTGTGAGCTAATTTAAGACCCAACAAGTAACATAGTCTATCGTGTCGAGATGGTGATGACTAACCCAAGAGCAACTTGCTCTAATACATGTTAAATTTTGTAAAATTGGGCCCAAATAAACTAAACATAGACAAGCCCAAATGAGGTTCCATCCTAAAACCAATTTAATATGATATCAAAGCAAGTTTGGTTCAGATTATTAGTTTCTCAATTTTCTGTTTGAACGGGCGTCCCCGCGTTCCGATCAGGTAACCGCTACATCACTGTCAGGCGACAACTGAATGTCTAATCCCAGTTGCACTTGACGGAGAGTGTTTGAGTATCCCATATTGACTAAACATAAAAATGTTAAAAGGTTTGTAAGTAGTACGGGACAGCTATCCAAATAATCAGTTCTAATCATTTTAGCTATAGTTGACCCAAGTCCAATTCTTGATAATAGGCTCTACACTACTAATCTTACAAAATTTAACATAGTATCTGCACAGTTTGCTCTTAGGTTAGTTGTCACCACCTCAACACGATAGATTATGTCTCGTGTTAAGCTGTAAATTAACCCACATATGAGGGGGACGTGTTGAAATATAAGTGGGAATTTTTCCTACATGGAAAAAATATATGGCCTTGAGCATATATATAAGCCTAGAGAGTTACTCCCAACTATCCAAATGACTAGTTCTAGTTATTTTGGCAATGATTGATCCAAGCTGAATTCTTGTTAATGGGCTCTACAATTTATCCATATTAAAAATTCTAATATAGTATCAAAACAAGTTTAGTCCATATTATTAATTTCCTAGTTGTCCATCTGGAAGTCCAGTGCCAACAGTTATTTGAAGTAACAACTAGATGTACAGTCCGAGTTGCACTTGCGGGGAAGTGTTAGAGTATCCCATATTGATTAAACATGAAAATGTTAAAGGGTTTATAACTGGTAAAGACCAACTATCTAAATGACTAGTTCTAGTTATTTTGGAAATGATTAACCCAAGCCTAATTCTTGTTAATGGGCTTTACACTCTATCCATATTAATAATTCTAATATATTCCAACATTTCTAAAATCAATTGACCAAATTTTGTGCAAAGCAAACTTGATGTCTCAGCTTGCATGTCCTTAACACAACGAAAAAAAGGTCTAAGGTGAAGTCTAAATTTAACACATTTTGTTTAAGCTTCAATACTCAAATTCCCACTTCTGCTAGTCAAACGGCTTAAATATATTGACCTACACACTGAAACAAGTTAAGAAGAACAAACACATTCACAAAAGCAAAGTTCTATTCCAGGTGCAGCAATACATATGCATTTCCAACACCCAAAAGTTGAAGGATTCATCCAAGGTCAAGCGCTAGACTGGTACTTTACCTCAATGGCTATCATTGGCGTCCATAAGGTTCAAATGTTATCAATTATCAAGGAAAAAAGCCAAAATCTTAAAAACAATAACCAGAAGAAATTGACATTTTAGTCACTGGATTTGTTCAAACCTGCAAAAATGGAATCTAGTGCCAGGTTGACAATACATAATTACCTGAATTGTTACCCGAGAAGAAAACTTGACAAGACCTTCTTCAGTCAGCTTCTCAGAGGCACTTTTTCCTCTGACACCCTTAGTGACAAGCTTAGTCAAGTCACTGCCTTTTGATCGAGCTGACAGTGCATCATCAAAATGCATCTATTCCCAAAAGGAAAAGATGTGAAATCCAAGAGTGAGTGAATCATAGCAAGATTGATAACAACTTCAGCATGCAAATATAACCAAAAAAAAAAAAGGGAAAGTAAACAAAAAGACAACGTCAGAGTGAATAAGTAGTTACCCTAGCATGTTCCAAATGTTTCACAGCTGCCTCTTGTGAAGAAGAATTCATAAATAGCTGTATACAGCACAGGCCAGCAGCAACATGGTCCTTCTTAATCACCTGAATAAACAATCAAGTAAAAGTTAAAGATACCATGGATCAATCATTCTTGAGAATAAAAGAGTAAGGTTATAGTAATAAGTGACTGCTCTTCTATTTTATGGTCACCCACGACATGCATTATCTGTAGAAAATTGCAGATTCCTACTACGCTAATTTGTTCAAATGTTTCCTGAAAATAGTGTTGTGTCCATGGATGTAGTGTTTCTCGAAGAAAAAGCTTATTTTCTTCAGGGGGAGAGTTTTGGAGATGTTTT
>JAOSBN010000179.1:26193314-26205863 GCA_027563595.1 Erythroxylum suave
TGATTCTAAGGAGCTAATTCTAGGGATTCTAACCATTATTCCTGATTTATGTTCACATGTAACAGACATTTACAACATAAAATATGCAACTTCTATGTTATTCATTGAATTGAATAAGTTCCCTGACTAATCCCTCTTCCATCATTCATCTAAACAAAGAAAGATGTATAAGATTCTAGGTACCAGGTGATGAAAAAAAAGAAACATTCAAAGACATAGTATGTTCTGGTCTTGAAAATAACATGTTGATATGAGATTTCCTATTTATATCTTCACAGTTGTAGTTTGCATTTTGCAAAAACTAATGGCAGATGGCACAAGCTACGGGAATAGGCTTGAGCATGAAAAATGGAATGCAGCTTACATCTTGCAAATAACTAACACATTCCATATAGCGAGTGCTGTCCAAATTGCTGCGAGGCCCGTCTTCCAAATCAGAGTTGTATGTTGACGAGTTATTATTAGCAGATTCTTCATCATATCTGTTTTTCTCTGAGCGTGGAAATGTTGATGGCATGTACAATACATTCAGATATGAATCCGCAGAGAGAGAATCATCCAGGATTGTTGGTGCACTTCTAGCTAAATGTTCATACCTGCAGCAAGTCTTGTTAGATAGGCTCCTGATGAAAATCATTTCGAGTGTATCTATCATCTTTTCTTGATTCCTAGGTTTAAGGAGGTTAGATGTTGGTTTATACAGCATAAAAAGCCACAAGATTTAAAACAGAAACGTTTAAAACAATATCAACTAGCTCAACTAATATAGGATAGGAAAAACTACAGTCCAGCACTTGCAACCTAATACGTTACGATGTCATTAGAACTGCAGTTTTCAGAAATAAATGCAAGCAAAAAAGGGCATTAATTAGTGATGCCAATTCTTGAGCCAGCATAAGTGTGAAAAACTGATACAACAAGATATACTAGATAAAGTTGCAAACTATTAGATATTACACAAACAGCAGAAATTATGATCATAATAATTAAGTCGCAAGAGACATAAAAGTGTCTTTAAATCTTCAATAGATATTCAGCTGTAAAATAACTTTTTCAACTGATGATTATCGATGAAGTGTGGATTCCTTTCAAAATGGAGGTCATAATCACAGAGAAGTAAGGCTACCAAAGAAGCCATTTGACTATGAAAGTCACCATGTAATGTACGAAATGTAGGAACAATAAGGTCTTTTTGGAAGTCCCAATTTCCATGTTCATACATAAAAAGATACACTGCATGCATAATTACTATCTACCTAAGTTGATACCTATTTCACAAAAAGAGAAGAAAATAAATAAAAGTCCCGTAAACACAGCTACATTAAATGGAGTATGAGACTACATGATTGCATGAAACAACAAAGCCAACAAAACTTATAAACCAAGCCAGAATCAAACTGATAAAAGATAAACATATTGTAAACATAACCTGCGCATACAAAAGAATAAGTAGAAAGCCGTATGCCAACTTACATTGAACGAACAGTTGGCACATCAACAGGTGGACCACCCTCAATTGTATTAATGATCTCAAGGATGACCGGTGCACAGTCACCCTTATGAAAGGGAAGAGCTTGCCTGATACATAATACAACAAATTAAACTAAGAAAGAAGATATACAACTTTCTTTATGAGTAATAAACATGACTAAAACATATTTCTGAATACTTGAACTTCACACGGGCTTGTGCATAGTGCTCCATCCGAATCAACGCATGTCCCCACGCAATCCAAACAGGAAGGACATCAATCTGACAAAATCACAGTGACCTAATGAGATCCCTATAGACAAGACAGAAGAGAAGCAGCTTAACAGCATAGCTCTGATGTCTACCTTACACTTTTTGCAAGTATAGACTGCCATACTGTACCGTTCATCAACAATTAACCTGTCCCTTAGGCGAGCAGAGGACTCTTTGTCTGCAATATCATCAAGAGACACAGCAATTCCTGAACCCAGAAGGCTCTGAAGCACCTCAGCACGTCCCAACCAAATATCTGTCAGTGATAAGATTTCTGAAAGCTCATCTGCAGACTGACTTCCCATACTAGAACTACCAGCATCTGAAGAGGTATCATCAGCATCTCTGTTTCTGTCAGGAAAACTTGACAAATCACTACCTCCAATAAGCTTCCTCAGCAAGGACTTTGCATAAAGTAATCCCTGCAAATGCAAAAATAGTTTTTACAATGAGCAATGCAAATTAATACCCTACATAAGTACATGGATAGCATAATCATTTCTGGCATTCGGAAGGGCATATAAGCGCCTAAACATATGCATCTTAACTACAGTGATATATCATCGCAGTTTACAAAATTAAGGACATCTTGAATAATTAGTACCTGTGTAAAAGTCTCTGTTGCATGATATGCCCGACCAATTGTTTCCATTGATGCATTCTCAGGTAACTGTTTTGAACTCAACACATTCTTCATCTGATTCATGCACAAGTCCAAAGCAGTTTTGGCGGAAACTAAGTCATCTGAGCACAATGAAAGCAACGCCTAAAAGGAAATAGAAAATTTAGTGGATATGGTACAGAACAATATCAAATCTGGAATGAACTAGATGAGAATGAGAACTGTATTTCCAAAAGTATGAATCATCACATGGAATAGGGAATCGGGTATAACTACAGTGCATACTAGAACCTAAAATTGTCAAGAACATGTGGAACCCCATAGATTTTCTTGGATGGCAAATCCCGTCCTTTCAGAGGCAGTGAGTTTAGCTCTATGTCTAGGGATCACAAAACCAAAATATTCTGTCTTAAAGCCTTCACATGCTTTTTGAAAAAGAAAATAATTCAAGCAATCAATTTACTCCAAATAAAGGATGCAATGATGCAAAACTTCAGAAATTCAAGTATAAAGGATCTACACATTCCTTTCTTTTTTCCCAACTTGCATACTGCTAACAAAAAGAGCTCTTATTAAGATGAACAATAAAAAAAGTAACAGTTTTGAAACTAAAATGGTTATCCCAATTATGTATCAGTTTGGGATATGTCAGAAGCAGAAAATGGTTTGTTTCTCATAATAAGCCCAAGTCTAAGGAAGTGATTTCATAGAAATAAACAGCGTTTTCTTCTCAAAACTTCCGGGTAGAAACCAAGCAACATTAGACACTTGACCCATGCTCCACATCATGACAATCACTCCCATACAACATAATCTTAGATATCCAAGAGTCTTAAAGTTATACTAAACAATCAATTACTATGAAAAATAAAGAAAGCCCTGTATATAAATATGGATCATAGACAATATCAGTTCACAGAGGTAGATATTGACGGTAAATGTTGTGAGTTTGCTTTCACATAAGGATAACCTAGATCTCCACATGAAGTGATTCTCACAACAATACAATGAAGTTTGCCAAAATATTTCTCATATGGGGTGATTCCCACCATTAATACAATGACTACCTTACCTTAAACAGTGTGATGTCAGGGGCACTTTCATATCGATGTGATGCACGCACAGCTTCATCCTTTTTAGAATCACCAGTTAACATCCACTCCTCAGCAATTGACACCGAAGGGAGTCTCTCTTGCCCATCTTGAGAATGTGGCAGAGCACGGTCCTCTTGAATTCCAGCCATTGCCTCCCAAGCAACTCTTTCAGATGGTGGCAATACAGAACTCTTTCTTTTCCGATAAACATCTTTTGGAGAACTGGTTTCTTCAGTGTTCCGTGGGGCCCAAGAAAAAGCCCTACGAGCCTCTTTTTGGAAATTGCTCAAACTGTTAGTAAAAGATAGCCTCGTAGGCCCACCAGTTCTTGATTTTGATTTTTTTCTTGCTCCAGACACAGAGATTCGAGGTTCTTTGGAGGGATAACTAATACTCACAACAATAGCTTTGGCAGCATACAAAATAATCACATTGTTTTCTCTTAAAGAAGGAAAATCTTTAAGAATCTGCTCATAAACATTATCAGAAAATGAATTAGGTACTTCATGGAAAAGAGCTAAGAGGCTGTAGACAAAATAAAAGAAGACAAAGTAGTTAACCAAAAACTTTAATTTGGTAGCAAGAAGTGTTTATGCAAGGTTTCCTTGTATGATTAACTCTATTAGTAAGTTAGATATGTTATCCTAGTTGTTTAGAACATAAATCTATTTAAGAATATAGAGTTCTTATTAGAATAAGATTCAATTTTATTTTAGATGTTTTAGTTAGGAACACCTTTCCAACTAGAATAAGGATTCTACAAATTTTTTTATAAATATGTGTATACCCAGCCTTTCAATAATATGATCCTGAATTTTTATTCATAAACTTGAGTTTTCAATTAGAAGGTGTGATACTTTTTTCTAAGAGTGATTCTTAGATCCTAGAAGAGATTCCTAGTTTCCTACCCTCCATTAATTGTTTACCTCACTAAATTTCAGAAATTTTAATCTGAATTTCCAACAACCAAAACCCTAATTCCAACTATATCGAATCCCGAAATTTCAGCCTAAATTTCCGTCAATCAAACCCTAACATTCCAGCTAATTCAAGCTTGAAATTCCAACAACCTAAGCTGAAAACCAGACTAGAAATATGATATTCCAGTACCCTAACAACACTAAACAGCTATATTTCCTAGTTTCTGTGAGTTTTTGCTATTAGTTGATAATGCTTCTATTTATTATACATCAATTTGGTATCAGAACATTGGTTCACAATGGCAAACCACAGCAGAAGGGCGTATAAAAGAACACTCGGCGACCAAGAAAGAGATGAAATGCTTTGAGAATTACGGGAAAATTGGACATCGATGATCCCTGATTAGGAACTCCATAAACTAACTTACATTTAAAAACTCCCACAAGAAAGTATGTTGGACAATTTTTGAAGAGGCCAGACTGCCTTGACATATATTCCCTAAAATTCAATACTCCCACAAGAAAAAATCATGCAAACCAACAACCTACACTTAATGCTAAGCATGGAGAAGGTGGCAATAAGCAAGACAAAGGGAATGATATTGATCAACAACACTCAGTGCAAGGTAAAACTTTTGCTAAAGAATCGTGTATTATTTTGATTCCTCAACTTTAGTAGGCACTACCTCAAAGAAAGTGTTTGTTCTAGGTGGTAAGAGAGCTGCAAGTAGTGGGGCCATTGACAACTCTCTGTCAACTGATCAATTAAAATCTTTGGGCTTACATGTAGACGGTGCTCAGGTGATTGACGATATGGAGGGTTTGACAATGAAAACCACATGTAGAAGGTGCTCAAGTACTTGATGACAAGGAGAGTTTTGACAATGAGAGAAGAAAAAGGAAGTGGATCCTTTGGAAAATACTAAGCTAAAACGAATGAACAAGTTGAAACAATTAAGCAAGTCACTAAAACACCTAAACAACAACATACAAGAGCACCAGGTTGAAGCAATAGGATGGCAAGCTAATTGGACAAGAGGCTAAAATAACAAAACAGGGAGTTGAAAAGATTAACCTGCAAATTCTAAGGGTTAGGAAGCTTATTGGTTCAACACTTGATGACATAATCTTGGTGTTGAGAAAACAACAAATCGGATTGATGAAAATTATTTTGTAGTGGGTGATGAAGGAGAAGTAGATTTGAATCAAAATTTGAAATCAACATGAGTAAAGGAGAAACTACAAGTGCACTTGCAAAGTCTAAATTTAACAATGATGGCAAGTTAATGCATTTGACTACAAGAAGCTACAATACGTATATTCTTGATGCTTATGTTGTAGAAAAGTCATGTGCTTTTGTTTTCAAACCATCTGAAATACAATGGTCAATACCTATGATGCTGTCCACATTGCTAAACCCTTCTTCAAAGAGGTTGTATGTCTCCACAAATTACTTTTAACCATTGTATTTGATGTTAATGTGAAATATGAGTTATTTTTTAAGAATTCTATGAAAAACATGGAACAATAACCTTCAATTTTCAAATTCATTCCACTCCCAAACTGATGGACAAAAAGAGGTGGTGAATAGAAGCTTAGAGGAGTATTGAGATGTTTGATCGGAGAAATTGTAAATAATTTAGACCTAACGCTTCCAATGGCAGAATTTGCATATAACAGTTCTATAAATAGATCAACTAGTAAGAGAACTTTTGAGATAATTTCGAGAGTTCAATTAAGAAAGCCTATTGATTTGATTCCTTTACCACAAACAATACGAGTTAGTCGTAAAGCCGAAGGTTTTGCACAACATATGAGGAATATTCTTGATGACGAAAGATAGTGCTTATTATAGGATACTTAGACCCTAAGAGTTTGGTGATACTAAACAAACATCTAGAGTGTTTTCTAAAAGAAAATTATAAAAAAATTCATTCACAGAGAACTAAACCTTACAAGATCATCAAGAAGATATGTGATAATGCTTATGTTTCAAATTACCTAGTGATTGGAGAATTAATCATATCTTTAATGTCGCAAGCTTAACTGTTTATCATGGACATAATGATACATAATCTTCTACTACAGCTATGAAAATTCCAGTCATTTTCCATCTTAAGGAGGATATAAAAGATGTTCTTGATAAACAAGTCATAAGAGTGGGTGGATATCAGTTGTGTCTTGTCAAGTGGAAAGGAAGATCAATTTCTGCCAACACTTGGATTTTAAAATTATAATTTCAAAAGTTGAATCCAGACTTATGTGAACAATATTTGTCACATTCTACATTAAGGACAACTTCAGACAAATTGGTAAAAATTGATGCAAAAGAACTTAAGTTCATAGAAAAAAATGTAAAAGGTCAAATTAGTCAACCACAAACTTCAATTTGGTGGGATGAAAAGGAGAGTTGTGGTGACAACAAAGGCTAAAATTTAGTCTATGCTAGGCTTTGTTGATATTATTAATACTCCAAAGATAATTAGCTAATTCTCTAGAGATAATTAGTTGATGTTTTATAAATTAGTGGGGCTTTACTGCGTAGCGAATAAATAGATTCTCCTTGATCTAAAGAGGTAAGTAGGATTGTATTTTCCTATATGTTCCATATACTATTTACAAAAAGATCAAGGAAGAATTACTTTTCCCTCCTTCATGATATCAGATACACAACTCTTTCACAATATTTTTGTCTTTCTTCATTCAAATCAATTATAAATGGACAATTGTTTAAATATGACCGATCAATGGAGACTCCTCATCCTCCAGTAATGATTTCATCAATTCAAGTGTAACTAATCCCAGTGCAACAATGGGAAATGCACAACATAGCTACGCTTTTCTTAGCTCAAACTTGCCCTTTCAATTGAAGAACTACAAATTGAACGTCCAAAATTACTTGAAATGGACATTGTTAGAATTTTGTAAAAGGCCTACAGGCCTGCATGAGAAGTAAAATTAGACCACACACACAAGTGAGGTTCTATCATAAAACCAATTGGCAATAGGTAAAGTAGCCCACTAGGCTTATATATTAGTCTTCTTTCCTCTTTCTTCAATGTGGGACACTCAAATGGGTATTCTCAACATTCCCCTTCACATGTGAGTCCCTTTTTATTTGGCCAATCTGGAGAGGTACGTAAACAATCCTAATCAAGACTGGACTTTTGATTGAGGTCAAATAGCCCCCCTCCTAGGCAAACTACTGCTGTCTTACTTGCTCCATGCAAACTTCAAATCTTTCTCCAGTTGCTTAAATGATAGACTCCCTTTAAGGGCAAACAAAAGGCTAAGATCTTCATTGACTCTGATACCATGTTAGAATTTGCAATGGGCCTACAGACCTACACGAGAAGAAAAGTTAGACCACACATAAGCCCAAGTGAGGTTCCATCCAAAAGCCAATTGGCAATAGGTGGATTAGCCCATTAGGTTTATATGTTAGTCTTCTTTCCTCTCTTTCTTCGATGTGGAACACTCACAAATGGGTATTCTCAATAGACAAAATAAAAAGTTGCCCATTAATAGTAAAGGAAAAGTCAACGATTTGCAATGCGGAGGTTTGAAAATTCTTTGATCACAGCTTGGTTGATTACTTCAATGAAACTTGCAATTGGAAAATCTCATATGTTTCTACCGATAGCAAAGATGTGCGGGATGTGGTTCGAGAAATGTAAAATTTTTGAACAAAAAATGAAACTATGGAAGGCCAAGTAAGGAGACCGTGACGCTATTTTGTTTTGTAACAAACTTGTAAGCATGTGGCAAGAATTAGTCCTTATGTTATGAAAATGAATGGGTTTATGTTTTTCTTGCAAAATTGGATTAAGAATTGGATGAAGTCAAAAGTTGAATTTCGAGAAGAAAGCCAGTGCCCTTTATTAGAGAGGTTTTCTTGGATGTAAGGAGAGAGAAGATGGGTGGAAAGTGATGATTGGCAACACCGTATTAGAGGTTGAAGGTTCAGCACTCGTATCGAAAGGAACAGAGGCTAAGGGAGAAAGGAAAAACAATAGAAACCTTAGTGTGATCACCACAACCAAGATTCACAAACACAGAAAACATGTTGGAAAATCCATGGGAAGCTGAAAAATTGGAAGAAAAAGCAATTCAAAGACAACCATACCTCCCAAGCAAGCACTTTTGAATTCAATCCCAAAAAAGTCATCTAGGACACAAACTTTCACAAAGGAACAAATAAAGGAAACATATAAAATTCTTCACTCTCTAAATTTCTCTAGTTCAAATCCTTCCTGTTCCTTGGCTCAGAAAGGTAAATATTTAGTTGCCTCTTGTTTTAGTGTCAATTCAAATAATTATTAAATAATTGATTACGGGACAATAAATCATATTACTAGCTCCTCTAAATTATTTTCTTCCTATAGTCCCTGTGCAAGAAATCAAAAAGTTAAAATAGTAGATGGTTCCTTCTCATCAGTAGCTAGGAAAGGGCCAATTGTTATTTCCCTTAATCTTACACTCTACAATGTCCTACATGTCCTTAAATTGACCTGCAAATTCTTGTCAATCAGAAAAATAATTGTTGATAATAATTGTCAAGCTAATTTTTCTTCATGTGATTGTCAATTTTAAGGATTTGAACATGGCGAAGATGTTTGGCAATGCTAAACAAGTTGGAGGTCTATATTTCTTCAAAAATGGATACGACTCCAAAGGCATTCCTAGAGAACTTGTCTCAATTCTATTTCAATACTTCATGATAATAAATTGATATCATAACATTTCAGATTAGAAGATCCAAGTTTTCATTAATTGCAATAGTAAGCAACACTGGTCAAATATAAATGAGTGTTCACCATACAATACAATTCTGATTAGAGATCCAAGTTTTCATCATATGAAGTTGTTATGTGATAACAAAGCAATTGTCAATATCACCAATAATCATGTTCAGTCAGATCGGACAAAACATGTGGAGATTGACAGGCATTTTATAAAAGAAAAACTTGAAAGTGGACTCATTGGCACACCATTTGTACCTATAACACAACAAGTTGATGTCTTCAACAAAGGGCTACCTAGGCAAAATTTTGAGTTCCTTATAAGCAAGTTGGGAATGGTCAATATCTATGACCAACTTTAGGGGAGTTTTGATATTCAAAAATTAATTAGTTGATACTATAAAAATAATTAGTTGATCTTCTATAAATTGGTGGCTAAATTAATGTGATTTTATTGATTAGAGAATAAACAGATTCTCCTTGAATTAAAGAGATGATTAGGGCTATATTTTACTAGACTTCCCTGTACTATTCAAAAAAAGATCAAAGAAGAATTAGTTTTCCCTCTTTCGTCAAGTTTCCTAATGAGATAAGAAGTAGCAAGTCAATTTTTGAACACCCTTCCTACTAGAATAAGAGTTCTAAGAATTTTTTTATAAATATGTGTGTACTCAGTCCTTTAATAATAAGATCCTGAACTTTTTTTTCCCCATAAACTTGAATTTTCAATTAGAAGGTATAATGGTTTCTTCTAAGAATTTCTTAGACCATAGAAGTAATTCCTAGTTGCTTAGCCTCCCTTGTTTACCTCACTAAATTTCAGCAATTTTAACTTGAGATTCCACCAGCCAAAACTCTAGATTCCAGCCATATCAAACACTAAAATTCCATCCTGAATTTCCGTCAACCAAACCCTAAAATTCCAGTGAATCCAAGCTTGAAATTCCAACAAACTAAGCAAAATTCAGACCCGAAATCATATATTCCAGCAGCCTAATAACAGTCAAAAGCCCATATTTCCTAGTTTCTATGAGTTTTAACTACTAGTTGATATTTCTTATATTTTTCCTACATCAGCACCAGTAAGAGAAGCATGGAAATAGGGCCCTAAATAATAATAAATGATTAATGAAGCAATTCCCAAGGAATTTAAACTTCTAATGAATGCAAGGCAAGTCATTAAGATAGCAGTGAGATAGAATACCATAGCAGCAGATTGAAGCTGTTTCCTCATCAACAGAACTTCCAAAATCAGGTGTGGGTGCTCGTGCAATGAAGAACATCTCTGCTGCCATGGCAATGGCAAGGCAGCAAGAACGCGAAGGCCCAAAGCCCATGAGTTAAGCCGAGTAACTTCAACATCAGACAAGTTTCCATCTCTACGTTTGAGGAAGAAGTGAACCTGGATCACAAACTCAAACTGGGTGAACTACATTTTACCAGTTATCGCATCAAATCTAAAGAGTGTGGAAAACTATTAATTACAAGAAGCTGTTTTGAACGCAAGTTGGGTAACAACTGCATGGCACCCATTGCAACTGGTAATGCATCATCAGAGTCACGAAGTGAAGAAAGAAACCGGGAAGCTTCTGCTGGACCACCACCATTAAGAGGTTCTGTAGTGAGAAGCTTCACAAGTTGCCGACCTTGCAACTCCCTCCGTAAATCTATTGATAACCCAGAACTTTCAGCTACTTCCAAAGCAGCAGAAACAGCTCCTTTGCCGGCTAACCTAAGTGCCAAGCCCTCAGGATCGTCCTTGCACTCTGCCTCAACCTAAAATTCAGTAAAGAAAAATAGCATTTTGGCTTTAAAAGAATAATTTTATCATAAACGAGTATTAGATAGGCTGTCTATAACAAGTGACTTAATTTCCAGAACTTTTTTCTTCTATCACATCAATAGGAAAAGAGAGAGTTTATAACCTCTTGCCAGCTGCTATATTGGTCATCTGCACACAATATACGCCCATACCTTTGCAAGGCATGTCTCATCTGCAAGACCTGATTGAAAGAAAAATAGCATCATCGCATAGTCAATAAGCAGGTTAACAGGCAGTAAAATTGACGATTTTAAATACAGGAATACAGGAACTTTATCAATATTAACATGTTCCAGATTTGACGGAATTCAATTAACATATATACAAAATAGAACCTCATTGCTAACAGGATCACCCTTAGGCAAGTGACAGCTGCACATGGTGAGTACATCTAAAGCAGCATCTAGTTCCCATCTGTGCATATACCTGGAAGAAAATAGGTGACACTTGAGATCAAATTCTGCAGGGAATGCATCTAAATGGCATAAATATGCTAACATAAACATGAATCGTAACATCAAAAGTACTCATGAAATTAAGAAGCCCAATGAAACAAAGGGAACATTTAAAGGCATCATCTTCAGAGTCAGTTCCAAATCCTCAGATTGAAGCCAATGCAGACTAGAATAAAAATTAACCTCCAAGTCCTATTCCATGGTGCATAACAATGATACTAAACAAAATTTAATTTCTTACCAGTACTTTTACCATTTTTCTAATTTCTCGCCCTATGGATCTCCACAGAGGTTTGAAATGAAAAGACCTATCAATTTTTAGCCAATGGCTGTAGCTGAGATCCAGAAATCTGTAAATTTTTCAGGCCAGCAATTTATCATGTGTGCCTTCAGTTGTTTCTTAAGGTTCTGATTACAAATTGTTACATAACCTAACGGCACCGGTAATTCCTTGATAAGAAATCATACAATACATATAGTACTTGCAATCCAGATGCCAAGCAAACACTTGTCATCCCACCCTAAACCTCGATCAGATACCTAACGAATAGCCCAATGACTGAATCAATTTGCTGATATTTTGACAACTTCAAACAAATTCTAGCAATTTGAACATACCATTTACAGTTAAAATATCACTCTTAGAAAGCTGCAACCAGTTACAGCTTCAAATTTAGCTTGTTTGCTTCTTTCACACCTTCAAGAATAGAAGCACAAGGAGAAAAGTCACCCTTGCAAACCAAAAGGTCAGGGGGAGAGAGAAAGAATGAGTGGAGGAAGAAAGGCAAAGTGAAGTTGATGGACAGACTATGGAACTACAAAATGAAACTAGAAGAATCCTGAATAGCATCAGAATTAAAACTGTCGACAAGTAGGATAAAAAAGAGTAGAGTCAAAGAATGATCAAGGTAATAAACAAGATGTTTTAAGTGTTTGGACCATAGGGCCTATGTCCATGAATATAAAGCCATTAAGGCTACATGACTATTAGAAGACTTGTGTATCTTACTTAGTACAAAGAGTCCCTATTATTGGGATACTAGATATTCCATTACAACGATATTCCTAAACAAAAGTGTTGTAAATGTCTGTTACATGTGAACATAAATCAGGAATAATGGTTAGAATCCCTAGAATTAGCTCCTTAGAAT
>JAOSBN010000179.1:26205963-26260089 GCA_027563595.1 Erythroxylum suave
GTTAGTTGCCTTACTTAGAATATGTATAGAGTGTTATATAAGAGAGAACATAGAATGTAAAGAGTAAGACATTTTTTAGAAATAAAAAATCTTTCTTTCAACTAAAAGGATACATACCATATTCTCAACATTGAACACAAAATATAGAAGATGACCAACACAGAAAAATGGTGCATTTAAAAAGAAGGGAAAGCCAAATGAGAAATCAAATTTGTTCCTTATAGGGCAGCATTAGAATAAATAAATAGACGTTACCACAGGAAATACCTGTTCCATTGACATAGTTGACATTTGCTAAGTTATTATCCGAATAAAGAAAATTAAACATGATCAGGTACGTACTTAAGGGCAAGTCTAGCTGCTAATTGTTTATTTTTTAACCGCAGGCAATATTCCCAGCTGTTGCTCCAGATTCTATAGCCTCCTCCATAGCCTTGAGGTTGTCCAGAAACTGGGTGGTTTAAGCCCTCTCCGCATTCAATAAGGAGTTGAAGTAGTTGATCAGAGGTTCCATCTCTCAAAAATCGATCAGAAAGTGCAAGAGCATCCATTAACTTTCCCTCATTAATTAATCTGAATGGAGAAGAGCAATGAGTAACAATAAGCACAGATTACATTGCATAAATACTACTATAATGAGAACAAATACCACCTAGGCTCACATAGCAAATATCCATCAAGGCACATAAAGGACTAAGTACTAAAAACAGTTGAGATATTTTGACATATATGCATAATCACATATAACAGACAAATCCTAGACTCAAGAATTTACAGCAATTTAGAGAATAGAACTTGAAGATGTTTTAAAATAGTTTCTATTTTCGGTTGGGGGCAAATTCAACAGGTTCTATCAGCAAAATGGCAATAAATTGTTTTGCGTAGAAGCCCTCATGGATTTGTATTCCATCTGGGAAATGTTCAGGAGATCAGAAAGAATACCTTTCAACAGCTTTCGCATAAGGTTCTTCATTCTCCCAATCCAAGGAAAGGTAGACAGATGTGTCAAGGTCAATTCTATCAAGTCTTGAGAAATCTTGTAACCTATCAGGGGCTGTATCACCTTCACTACTGAGGTTTGGCAAAGCTGTTGAAATGTTACAGCTTCCAGAAATTTCATCAGCTTCAGGTTCAGCATCACTATCATGGTCGCGCAACCTCTTAATAGAAGCCCTTGCATCAGCCTTAACATCACCATCATGAACTTCTTGCTCAGCTGTTACAGCAAATTCTGAAACTCGATGAAGGTTAGTTTGCATTTGTATCCACCGGTTCAAAGTTGGGAATCTGTTGCAAAAACCAAGTCATAAAGAACGGATTTAGGTAAGCACTTTCAAAGTAATTCAAGCATCTACTGTCTGCAAAATACCTTTCAGATTGATCAAGGGCAAACTCATAAAATAGTCTGTCAGCATCAGGTGCCTGCAATAGTTCGTCATCTAACAAGCCAGATATCGAAGATTCACTGCCACTATACATGATACCACTTCCAAAAACACATGCTAACACAGCCCTTACTGGAGACATTTTAACCAGATGTTTTACAATATCCAACTCGAGAGGGTACAAAGGAACTCCAGGACTTGCTGAGAAACGACTGTATGAATTAGGCTTAGCTTCTTTTGACGACGGGGAGAGCATTTTATTTTCAATGCAACCCCTGGAACAAGTAGGAATCACAGGAATACATGCCCATCCGTGACCAGAGCGAGGTGGATAAACAGGAGGTACACATGCTGAAATGACCTCATGGACAAAATCAGCACACATTATGTCAGCTACCTTCGCAGCTGCATCAGTGCTACCTCGTTCAAAGACTAAACGAGTTAAAAGCTGAAACACACACTTGAGAGAATAAGCACATCTCTGATGGCGTCAAATGAATTCTGCCAAAGTCTCAACCATCTAGTATATAAATCAATACCACGTATTTGACCAATCAGATTCTAAAGTAAAAATTCATTATTGCAATGGCTCAAGTCAAAGTCTCAATCATCCGATATAAAATACAAATTTGTCAGCATCTCTTTAACCACACATGCTTTGATATCTTTAATTCAGGAAAAGATAAAAATAACGACCAACAACTATCTTACATTCAATTCAATTATTAACATTGTGACATATCCTAGATATTAGATATTTTTCCTTCTTTTCCAGGTTCAAATAGATCTATTCGTCTCAGTTCCCCGATTCCCATAAACGAAAGCCCTGTCACACCTCACAACCGTTTAGGACACAGAAGACACTTCTTTGTCAAATATACATTACATAAAGGTCCAACAGTAGGTTTTTGAATAACATGCATAGCAATACATATCAATATCCTCTACTATTATGTTTTAAGTTTCTCCCATGTTCACTGGACTCATCCTTGACATTTGTGGAGACTTCAGTAATATGATGCTTGAAATTTGTATTAGCATAAATATTTGGCCAGTCCATTTCCTGCTTAATTGAAAAGGAGAACCTTCTTATTGCTTCAATTCGTTAAATCCCCAATCATTCCTCCTGACTAAAAATGCTTACAGAAATTTCACTTTCCTAACCACCAAAGCACACTTGAAGGACACCTAACTCAAGAACAAAACCACTTCCAACAAAATAAAACCATTTTACGATATGATCATGCTTACATCTTTTGGCCACTCGTAAACAAGTGAAAAAAAGTTGAAGTCATGGGTCGTATCAGTCCCATCAACCATGTCACCAATAGCAGCAATATGAAGAATAAATTGTGACAGATAGGTTGTGGACTTTGCATTCAATGGACCAAATAGTCTCTTCCCAGTATCTTTCATATCATAACCAATAGGTTGTACGCTAATTTCCCCAGAACCTGAACTCATAGGCATTGACTTGGAAATTTTTAACCCAAGTCCAAGAATCCCATCCTTGTCTAAGTCAGACAAAATTTTCCATTCAATATATTGGCCATCACCTTTCATAACAGTTGGCTCTATTTCTTCATCAACAATAGCTCTGGCAAGATTATGAAGCTTACCTAGGAATGGTGAAAAAATATACACATCAGAACCACAATACAACTTTGAACAACACCACCAAGGAAAAAAGAATTCCCCTTCAACTAACCCAAAAGAAAGTGTTTTTTACCGCTAAGAAACTGTCGCTTGCCCTGATGGGCATCTTCAATCATTTGATGGAGCATAGCAAGTGCTCGTTCCCTGTGCCCCTGTCGAAGCAACTCCTTCGATGATGAGATGATATTTTCCCCAGCAAGAATTGCCTGGACTCCAGGACTGTCCTCCTGCAAAAGGATAAACTAAGCTACGTGATTTAATGATGTGTAAATTACATGTTTGGTAAGTATTTACACTTTTGTGCATCTCAAGAAAAAAGCATATCAATTGTCTTGTCTAAATAGTTCTGTTAGACCTCATTTTCTAAAGACTAATCATAAATAATTGATCATTTTAATCCTAAAAACAGCCAAAACTTTTCCGTCAATATGCAGAAATCCAAGCTCATTTGATGCATAAAGATAAGAATGACTTTAGTGATCCCCAATAGACAATTAAAGTAGGCCATCTGCTGACATCCTTGAGCTTGAGCCCGTATAAATGAGGGTAAGAGAATAGAAATTGGATGACAAGTTAAACAAATGTGCAAAATGTAGGAACCATTAGAATCCATAGTTTATAACCATTTAAGAAACAGCATATAAGCTGTAATAGGATTTGTTGATAAAAACTCTCAATGTTGTACATTAACTCACTTGCTCCAAGAACTCATGCAAAAGTTTGAGAACACGCCGTGACACAGAAATGATTCCAACTTCATGGATCTGATCCCAATAAGTGGAACCTATTTTTGGAATACCTCCCGGATAGATCTCAGACAACATAACTTGAGCCTGCATGTGACACCATTAATTACAAAATTAAAAGATATCTGATCATAAGGGAGCTTACTTTACAATTGCAAGAGAGAGATAATTCTGAATGTTCTATTGGCAAGTAAAAATCAGTCGCTCACCTGGACTCTCAGCAGCCAGATTAGTTAGGAGTAACTAAAGCATTACGTCCAAGCATATCAAACTTATTCAAAGAAACAAAACATATATAATAGGAAAAGCTCCATGAAGAACAGAACATAACCTCATTGAGGATTTCAATACAATGTTGTGATGTGTAGTATTATTGCAATTTTATCAATTTGGATAGAGCAGGTTAGGGCTGAGTAAGATATCAAAAATTATGGGATTGTAGGTTTAACTAGTTTCCTTTTATAGGCTGCCATTTTCATATTGTGTATACTTTTATAATAAGAAGAAATCTAATATTTCCCTGAACTTTCTAACATGGTATCATAGCCTCAAAATAGTTGGGCTCATTACTTCCAGAAAAGCTAAACAACAGCCTTCACTGCCAAACTCTAAAATAAACCTAAGATGTGAATTCTAAATATTGTTAGTGTGAAGCTAGTAATATTTATGTAACCTAATTTAGAATTTGTCTTCCACATTGATATGAATAAATAAACGTTTAGATTTGCTATATATGTTTAGATCTTATTCTAGTTTAAGATGGTGTTCAGTTATTTTGCAATTACTTCATTCTATAATTGCTCTACCATATTATACATGGTGAATGGGGTTCAAACCTATTCAAGCACTTACACAGGTGAATGGACTAGGAACCTTTCCTAATTAATAAGGCAATTGGATATAGATTTTGTACACAATAAAATGAAAAGAAGAAAAAGCACAAGCCCACTAAATACCACTCCGTACAAGGTTTTTAAAAAAGTTCATAGAAAAGTAAGAATTGCCTGATCCAAAAGTTGTTGGGACATCTTTGCCGACCTTGCAGAAGTTGCAGCAACATCAATACACAGAAGAATCTGGCAAAAAAATACAAATTCATCAGCCCACAGGAGGCTTCATGCAACAGGAAGAGTGGGACAATATGTTTAGCATACAAGCACTTACTGCAGCCAAAGAGCCTAACTGAGATCGTAGAGAGGAAAAATCTAGGTCTTGAATTGCTGAATTCCCATCAGCAGCACGAGATACAGCATTTTCTACCTGATAACGATAATGATAATAATATCTTTGGTAAATATTCAGTAAGAAAAAAGAGAATGGTCACCCTCATAGGCAAATCATCAGATTAAGAATCCCCACACTCAGAATCAAGATCAAGTCTGATCAATGATAATAATACTATCTTTGGTAGAATATTCAATAAGACAAAAGGGAATGTTCTCCCTTACAGGAAATTTATCCAAACAAGAATCAGCACACGCAGGCTGGTAATAATACTATCTTTGATAGAATATTCAGTAAGATAAAAGGGAATGGTCACACTTACAGGAAATCATCAGATTCAATAATCAGCAGAGTCAGAATCATGATCAAGTGACAAGGTTATCAAACTTCAGCATCATCTTAATATTTCTCCAGTCACTTACTAACTACAACATGAATATTTACCAGCTAGAAGCAGCTATAGCACAAAATCAAAATTACAAAAATTGAGCAAATAAAAGGCGTCAGATCACTAGTAACAGCAGATCCAGATGTTTATTTCCAAGTTTGTACAAATTATTAGTCTAAAACAAATTTACATCAAGAAACCAATGATGAAAGGATTTCAGTGCCACGTTACTAGAATGATTAATAAGAACATAAAATCAATACAAAGACTCATAAATCAACATAAAGACTCACCAATCTCGATTCAGAGGCTCTCTTGAAAGCACCATCCACCCATTCCGCTAATTCAAGGGTAGCTTTATCTTCTGCAGACAGTGAAAATCGGTGAACTGCCTCTTCTCCAATGTCATATTTAGCCCTTTGCATGCAACTGAGTAAAAGGACTTCAAGACATTAACAAAAGTTTCACCAAAAGAACAATGACTCCACAAGAGGCACAAAAAGGTATATCCTTATCCCTTTAATGGAAGAGTCTACATTCATCTCATTCTCGATGTTGTTACAATAAGAGATTTAAGAAGGGAAATCTTCATAACCGATATTCATATAAGTCAATGTTTTGGTATAAAGTTGACGCCAACATCAAAAAGAACAACACTCATTTAAGCCCTTGGAAGTGCATTTCCCAGTTGTAAAGAGGAACCAATACTCTCTGCAGCTATTGCATGCCTTCATTACCTTGACAATTTTAAGTGGACTGTTTCAGTTTCCATTATTATTCAGGTTCTCAATTTTTTGTCAGCTTTGTTTCATTTTTATTGAATCATCTGCAAACCACAATTTCAAAACAGGAGTGGTTTATGTACGTGGGCAACACCATACCTCAACTCAAAACCTTATGGTATTGGATTACGATCTCATTCTTGTATATTATCATCATTAATTCTTATTCCTATTCAGTATGAGAAATAGACACTAAACACCCACCCCTCATGCCTACAAATACACATCTAGTGTGTGAAGTTTGCAAGAATAAACATGCCACACAATCGAATTAGGCTAATTTTGATACAATGTTAAGTTTTCATTAATTTCCATATTGGAGCAGGAGTGGTTCATATACAAGGCAGAGCATTATATCTCAACCTAAAACTTTAAAGTGACATTTAAAATTTTAAAGTATTATCTTTAGCTATTGTGCATTTATCTTGTTTCCCAACTGCTCCTCAATTTTCTTAAGCCGGTCAAGTTTAAGTCAAATTTGTGACCAAAGACAGCCCAATTTATGGTTAGCGACCATGATATGATTTATAACAATTTATAGCAAGTTTGGAGACCAAATACAGAATCATAACCAATCATTAACATATATTGAAGTAAATAGGATATAATGACGTGCGTCATAATAAAGCTTGTAGAGTGCCATTTAACAGATCTTTATCAAGTCAAATAAAATTGTTTGAGATAAACTTTGTAAACTTACAGGTTAAGCAACTTGGATGGAGCCGCACGTAAAACTGTCAATGCCTCCTTCCATCTCCACTGGTGTTCAGATAATGGAAGAAGATGCTGTAAAATTGTCAACCTCCATTGCCAGTCCTCTATGAAATGTTTAGCAATTGATACTCTCCACTCTAAGGCTTCTTTAGCATCAACACTGATGCCATTCTTCAGTGCAATTTCTTCAGTTATATCTGGAGGAAGATTGTGGTGTAATATATCAAGTACCAATTCTGTAAAAGAAATAACCAGTTCGTTTTGCCCATCATATGTAGTCACAGTACTATCTTCCCAAGCACATGAAGAGGATGGTTGAGAATTGCTCCCTGATGAGGAACAATGTGTCAAATTGAGAGAGATATCATCCATATGTAAAAGCGAAATTACAACATTCACCATCAATATCTGCATCAAGGAATAGAGTGAAAATTAAATGAATATTATAGCATGAACAGAATGAAAATTAAGTATAATGCCACAAAATGATACCAAGAATATCAATCAAACTGGGAATAAAGTCCATTAACATGAAAAATCTAAGGAATCCCATGCAAATAAATCATGTCTGAACTTTGGGATTTATAATGTACAAAGATTTGACTAAACTAACCCACAATTCTATACAACTTATGAGGAGGTAGTTTCTTTTTTAACCACTGGATTTTATCATTAGGCAGATAATTTCTAAATTTTGGCGAAAATAAAGCAATATTAAGTCAAATAATCAAATCCAATAAACTTCAGTTCCATCAAAACTCTTTCAGAAATTCCTGACAAGTGACTCAACCAAAAAATAAACATTATCCTAACCCAGAATAGGATTTTTCCACACGAGGTGGAAAAGAAAACAACTGCTCGCCCACTTTGAAGAATTAAAAAAGGAAAACAAAATTAAAGTGAGTAGACAACCTTGCGTGGAACACTAGTAATTGCCTCCAAATGATTGCTTAACTCTTTCAAGTGACATAAAGCTCGTTGATGGTGACTCTGTCCTTCAACATTGGCACATCTTTCCATCACTCCTATCGCAAGAACAATTGATTCCAATGCATAGCGCATGCGCATGAGTTCAATGTCCTGCAATCTATCATAAACAAAGTGGACAACAAAAAGATGAAATTGAAAAAAATCAGAAAAAAAGTAGAGGGGTTTAGCTATTAAGAAATTAAAGCTCCATTCTGAAGTTGTAGCTACAAAGAGTTAAACAGACATCCACAGCAACTCTATGCTCTTGCATCCAAACTATAAACTTTAAAACTAGAGGAAACAAAGAAAGAAACCAAATTATTTGACTATTAATAATTCTAGTTGAAATGAATTATAACTTCGCAAAATTATTTGATATTATCATCAACAAGCATAAATAAGCTAACGCAAATGGCAAGTGCATCTCTAATATCCATCTGCATATATTTCATCCTCAATTGGATAAATCTTATACAACAAGCTTCCAAGAATAACTTGAGAGCACAAGCAAATTCAACGACGAGATTTAATTTCTTTGAAATGGAAGCTCACAACTCAACATCATCAACAATGAAGGTCAAGCTTAGGTACCAGGAGTCAACAGGAACAAGCTAACACATCATAATGACCTAGAGTAAGAATCAAACTTACTTTTTCCAAGCTTCTATGGTAGAAGCAATTGGCTGCATGCTAATTAATTCAACAGCATCTTGAAACTTAATGGCTGGCACAACATCAAACAAGACCTGCAAAAGTTATCATGTTGTTATGAGACAGTTTAAGTGAGAAGCAAATACTCTCCAGAGTATTGAAGTTTTATTAGTACGCCACACATAACTTTAATCCTTTACACAAACATAGAAAGCAATCCAAAGAGAGAAGCAACCTTTACACAAACATAAAAAGCAATCAAAAGAGAGAAGCAACGAAAAGGCAATCCAAATTTCATTAATATATATTGCAATCATACAGGGTACTATCAATGAATATGCTTGTCTAACAAGGAATACCAGTAAAGATAGTTGATGAATCTTCTGAGAATAGTTCGACTACTTACAAATCACAAATTCATTTCTTCAAGCTATTGTCAAAGAACTTAGTATTATTATATTATGTATGCTTCCTTTAATCCCTTAACTATTATTGTCACTATTCTCCAAATTATAACCATGCATCTCCAGACAATAGTACAATAAGTTAGTAAAGCTACCACCAACTAAGGGAGTGTTATAGATTATGTGCATAATCATTGGGATTTATTGTTAGGATTAGCTTGATTATAAGGATTAATTATAGGATTAGATTACAAACTAAAGTCTCATCTTATATTTAAGTAGAGGACTATACAAAAAACAAAGTTTGAAGAACATTTCCCTTCCTCTGTGAATACATGGTATTAGAGACAGAGTTTAGTTTTTTTTGCCAAGTATTTAAGTCACTATTCATATTGATTGACACTCACCATCAACATCCCTAAACTCTCCAGCCATTCATTAGCCTCTCTTAGAAGACCGGCCGCCGATAGCCCTGCGAGTGAGCCCCGCACACAATCTAGAGATTCTGCCATCTACTTCATGCACAGGCGTGTGGAAGCTTGTGTGTCGGTGTTGCGTCTCCCGATGTCGCCTCTCTCTTCCACTTCCCTAGGTACCTACCTTCTTCATCAACATCAACTGCCAAGTAAACTTCTCTTCTATTTTGCTACTGAACCTATTCATACCAAGTTTCCAACCTTGCTTCTTTGAATCCTTAGACGTGTTAATCACTTTACATCACTTGTTTTTGAATTATTGGTGTGGTTGTTGATTTTTTTTATAGAGCGAACAATCAGCTTTAGATATGGCCCCTTAGAAATTTTTTGTTTTTTGATGGCTAGTACCTTAGTAAAGCTAGCTCCTTGGAAGAGTGGGCAACCAGCCTAGGTGTGTTGTTTTTAAGGACAATTTTCTAGCTGGTAACTTGGTAATTTAGCTAGTCATTTATGCCATTCCTCATCCTCTTTTGTTGCCTCTCTTGACTATATCGCTTCCCAAAACCATTCATGAGGCCTCATCTCATCCTATCTGGTAAGTAGTAATGATCAAAAAAAAAAATCAATGCTCTAGATGCTAATGATACTTGGAATTTAGTGGATTTACCTACAGGAAAAAGATTATCGGATGTAAGTAGGTAATTGTTGTTAAAATCACTCCTGATGGCTTAGCAGCTCGAATTAAAGCCCTCCTTGTTGCTAAAAGCTATGCTTTGACTTATGGTGTGGACTACTCTGATGCTTTCTCTCTTGTGGCAAAGTTGATCTCAATTCGTATGTTCATTTCTATGACAGTTGCACATTGCTGGCCCTCACATCAGTTAGACACCAAAAATGCATACTTAAATGGAGACTTGCAAAAGGTTTATATGGAGAAACCACCTAGGTTTATTGCTCAAAGGAAGTATGGCAAAGTGTGACATCTTCGAAGATCTCATTATAGTTTGAAATAGAGTCCTCGTGCCTAGTTTGGCAAATTTAGTAAAGCGGTTGAATAGTTTGGAATGAGTAAGAGCAAGTCCAACCACTCAATCATCTACAAACACTCTACACCTAGCATTATTATTCTTGTTTTGTGTGTGGATGATATTGTTATTACTAGTAGTGATGCCATGGGAATTTCATCTCTAAAAATGTTTATTGATAGCCAATTTCAAACAAAGGATCTAGGTGTGTTAAAGTACTTCTTGGGAGTCAAGGTGACGAGGAAAAAAAATGTGTCTTTTTATCTCAAAGGAAATATGTGCTTGATTTGTTGTCCGAAAGTGGAAATTAGGGGCCAAACCAAGTAGTGCTCCTATGTCACATAATTTGCAACTCACAAAACATGGAGATTTGTTTGAAGATCCTGAGAAGTATAGAAGATTTGTTGGCAAACAAAATCATCTTATGGTAACTCGTCCTGATATTGATTATTCAATTGGCATTATAAGTCAATTTATGTCTTCTGCAACAGTTCATCACTGGGCCGTTTTAAAGCAAATCTTGTGTTACCTAAAAGGAGCTCCCAAACAAGGCGTATCATATAAAAACCATGTCACACTCACATAGAGTGCTTTTCAAATGTAGATTGGGTAGGATCTAAGATTGATCGAAAATCTACCATAGGCTATTGCGTTTTCTTTGGAGGAAATTTGATCTTGTCAAAGAGTAAGAAATAGAATGTTTTCTCACCTTAATGCAAAGTCATAATATAGAGCTACGGCACAGTCTCTGTGTGAAATAATGTAGGCATATCAACTACTGGATGATATTGGTATCAAAGTTTCAATGTCAGCCAAGTTATGGAGTGATAACCAAGTAACTCTTGATATACCTTATAATCATGTGTTCCATGAACGAATTAAGCATATTGAAATTGACTATCATTTCGTTCGTGAAAAGGTGCAACAAAACTTGATTTCTACAAGATATGTGAAGAATAGAGAACAACTAGGAAACCTATTTATAAAAGCTCTAAATGGGACCTAGGTTGAATATCCTTGTAACAAGTTAGGCATGATTGATATCTATGCTCCAACTTAAGGTGGGGTTTTATAGATTATGTACACAATCATAGGGATTCACTGTTAAGATTAACTTGATTATGGGGAATAATTATAGGATTAGATTACAACCTAATGTCTCATCTTGTATTTAAACAGAGAACTATACATAATGAAAATTGTGAACAACATTTCCCATCCTTCTATAGTTATAGGTAGAAAATGCATCACCAAGGAACAATTTGTAGTTTGCTTCATCTCACAAATGACATGTCTGTCACAAACTCACCTTCTAATAGTGGATCATCCAATTCATGATCATTCAAGAAAAGAAAACCTAATGAAGGATGATAGTCAAGCATTTTAAAGAATTCAAAGAGATAAGACCTTGAAAGGTATTAAACCTAAAGACTTGATCTCCACCTCCATAAACTAAAACTTTGTTCTTACACTGCATTGCATGATTATCAGTTTCCTATCAGACATATTTCATTGTCCAATATCTGTGGTTCAAAGATGATTTAGTTCCAATAGTTGCAAAAAGCTTTGATAGGAAAATCAAATGTACATCCAAGACATAAGTATGACTACCGGTTTTAATCTTTTATTGCTCATGTACCTCAAGAATCACAACTCAATCCCACGAGTCCTTGTCACCAACTTTTTTATTAATGACTACTCTAAAACAAGATGTAATAATCTAAGGATTGTTTATGATTCTGAACCCACAAAGCTTGACAACTAGAACTATATCCAATTACCAATTGAAAACATGCAAATCTGAGGAGTTTTATTATTTTGATGCTAGGAAAAGAATTATCCTAACCTTAAAATTATACAAACTATCCTATTATGTCAATGGACCTCAGTTTGGTAGAAACCATAAAGACACCAATGAGAGCGAAAGATAGTACCTAGAGCCAAAATAGAACATCTTATGGCAACTAAAAGATAGCAATATCAGGACGCAATCCCCTTGAACATAGTTTGTTTTTTAAGGGGTGCAAAAAATAACATTTTCAACACAGTTTACAAAAGAACTCTAGTATAAAGAAGAAGGCTTACCCGAAGAGGACTTTGAACAGAAAGCCTTTCCAACACAAAGTTTTCAACAAAGGGTTCGAGATGAGTCTCATGAGAAGCAAACTCCACTGGATGCCTTCCAGACAACAGCAATGAGGATCTTGAATCCCATGATTGACCAGAATTGACGCAAGCAACAAAAGAGGCTAGATCAAGTTGGTAACATAGTGAATTACACAAGTATTGGATGCAAGATATCTGTCAAAATCATAAAAGGAAATAGAAGTCATATATATAAACCATGACCTTTCTGAAACCAAACCTTTATCCAATAAATTATTCTCAAACTTTTAAACCACCTCATCCAATTGATTATTGCCTAGTGAAGATTCTTCCAGCCAAAATATTTGTGACTTGCTACTTGTCCAAAGAAGTTGCATTAACTTCCTTCTAGCCATTGTTTTATTGGGCAACAGATCCCAACCCATGGCAGCTATCAAGGGCCGAATTCGGGGAAACAATATAAGAATCTGAGAATGATAATTAATAAGTAAGAATTCTAAAAATAACAACTCAAATTTGGAGATATTAAATTGCCATCTCAATTTGAATTCAAATTAATAGCAAGTATGCATACATTACTAGCATCTTGAAGTCGCTCTGCCTTGACAATAGAAAGAGCTGTATCCATGAAACATTCAAGGACATGCAATCCTGAGACACGAGCATAGTGGTATTGGTCTCTTAAGCAAAAACTGATTGCCATGGTTAACGT
Source organism: Erythroxylum suave (assembly GCA_027563595.1). Taxonomy (NCBI): domain Eukaryota; kingdom Viridiplantae; phylum Streptophyta; class Magnoliopsida; order Malpighiales; family Erythroxylaceae; genus Erythroxylum; species Erythroxylum suave. The sequence continues at coordinate 26,219,142 of JAOSBN010000179.1, forward strand.
TAAAGGTGGGTCATTTACATCATCATCCAAACTCAGTTGTTGAAGATATTTCTGGAAACGTTCTAAAGGGGGTGGAATTAGGTTTTTTTCAAGTGTTTGTGATTTCTCAATTTCTTGACAATATAAGCTATCCTGTATAACCTGCAAAAACAAACATATGCTCAAATATCTCAAACTATGAATAACATGACAAGAAGAGGATGTTGGTAACAACTTAGAAAGCCCTATCAAAATTACAAACAATTGACCGGCCAATGTTTAACTTCTTAATGCAAAAACAAATTATCAATTAATCTATCTAATTCCATAGTTGAAGAAAGAATTATAAATAAAGGGTAAATTTTCAATGTCTTTTGAGACGATAGATTCCGCATAACTAATAGAATTATCTGAATAAAAGGCTCTTAACTCTACTTTGGTGCTTCCTACTAAGCTATCCCAACAGTTAATCAATACAAAAAATAAGCTATGCTAACAAAACTCTGGATGCATCACCTATAAGTTCATTAAGAACTTAGTACTGACTAAGAATTCTAGCACCAAACCATGAAAGAAGCTATACCTGAATCTTTCCAACTAGATGCCAACAATTTGACTTGAGAGCCTCTCCGTAAATCCATATTAGTCTCTCTTGCATGGCAAGCCAAGTGTCTCCATATAGGCCCCTCCTTGACAAAACTCTCGCAAGGAGATCTTGCAACAACATGCTATTACAAGAAACAAAAGGGAATTCAAAACCCAAAAACTATATAAGAATAGAATAAAGAAGGTGCAATACTTCCATTATTTCTCCAACTAGCAACTAAGAAAGAAAGGATAACTTTTACAAATGCAATCAAATACAAGTAAGAAATCAACTAGCTAATAGTGACTTAACAAGGAACTCAAGCACATGCAACTCAAGAGCAAATGAAAATAGTTGCAACAAGATAGTACTCACCAGATATGTCAATGACAAATCTTGTTCATTAACAATATTAACCAAAACCAAACCAATGAATTGGAAAAAGCACCTCAAACTAAAATCTAAGCTTTGGATAAAGGAAAACAAGGAGAAGCAAAAACAGAAAATAGGAACAAAAGGCATGTAAGTAACATTGAAGATTAAAGGGCTCCATAATTGCAACAACTTGGGTGTACAAATTATTATTCCCTACAAGTATGCCAATAACAAGTTCCAAATGCAGACACAATGCCAAAGAAAGAAAATAAATTTTATGATACATGACAATCGCTGCTGCTAGGTATTAACTTCTGAGCTTGTTGCTTTTAAATCCAATTCTAGACATCACATTAATGAAGCAATTTTTGGAATACGTAAGTAACATCCACAAATGACACATTCCAATAGTTGCTTTGTTCAGTGTCAGCCACTACCTAAATTCCAAATTATTCCCTTTTTGCTGTTTTAATAGGTTTACTATATCAGCCTTCTTGGACCCGAGCATTTGAATGGTGACATGAACGATCATTTTTCACCTTCAAAGAAAAGATGAGACCCTTTTTCTAAAATAACAACATAGAGATGGAAACAAATCCAAATCTAATTAATGCTACAGAAAGACCAACTCCAAGCAAGAAGATTAAAAGTGATGATTCAACAATCACTATTCCAGCGTCGAATGCAAACATGTCTAAAATAGAGCACACGTACTGATATTCAGCCTCCTCCACTCCATGATCAATTTGAAAATATCTAATATGCAGAATGGCGCCTTCCTCATTCCCCTCCTTCAAGCACTGTTTCACAGCGTCTAAATGAGCTAACTGAACAATTTTCTGAATCAAAGGAAGCACCTCCACTCCCACTTCCTCCATTGGTTCCAATCTTTTCTCATCCCTCAACACCGCAACGGCCAAACCCGAATTCTCAACCTCCTTGCCCTTCACTTGCTGTTGTATGTTACAACATAATGCATAAAAAATTTCTGCATAATTCAAAATAGCCCCCCACAAGCACCTCAATTCAACTTCCTCCACCAATACCTCCCCCGAATCCCCAACAGGAACCAATTCCGAATCCGCCCTCAGTCTCCTTACTCCCAACTCCAGAATCTTCTCCAAAACAGCCAATTCCTCACTACAATTTTTCAAACCCTCTCCCTCCTCGTCAACCCGCGCCTTCACGCGGTCGATCAAGACCTGGACTAGCAATAAGAATTCGGCGCGCAACTGGAGAGAAAGAGGATCAAAGCTCCACGTACCGGATGTGGGATCATCGAACTGCAAGAGCTCAAGAGTGGATAGGTAGGTTAGGAGGGCGGGGTAGGAGGTGGAGAAGAGGGCATCGGGAAAGCGGCCAGAGTTAGCGACTATGGTTCTAAGAATGGCGAGAGCGAGCTCGGGGCTTTTCCGGCGGAGTGTTAGGAGAGCGGCTCGGAGTGGCTCGAACTGACCTAGGTGCAGATAGTTCGCAGCCAGCCTGAAGAGGAGCTCCGCCTCGGCGTCCATTTTGTTATTACTAATAAAAATAATAACAGTTTCTATTTGGCTTATATATGCATAATGCGTAACGCATATCTTGATGTGTGTGTACGTAGAGGAGCTTGAGAAATTTTGAGTATCTGCTCTGGCGATGGTTCGCATCCGGTTTTGTCGGCAATACACACAGCACAAACTTGGACCATCTTTACTTTTCCGAGTGAAACGAGAAAAGAATTTCTGGGGGCAATAAAATTGGAAATAGATTAGACGGCGTCGCAAAAGTCGGGCTAAATTTTTAGACAATGATAAAATAAATTTTGTATTTGTAAAATGGGAAAAAATTGAGAGGATTGGCCGAATGTAGGACATTCCACTAATGAATTTGACGGAGTTTAAACTAACCTGTCACTCCTGTTGGTGGGGTGGAACATGTGGACCACCCCGCTATGCAGGATAGCAGGATATGACCACGTGAGCCGACTATATGGCCATCCCGCTATTGGTAATGGCGGGATGGTCACCCCGCCATTAATAATGGCGAACTGGAAAGGCTGCAGGGGTACAGCTTACTCTGCACTCCTGCCGAGCCCTGCGGAGAGCCAGAATTATTGCTGGCTCTCTACACCCACCCTGACATTCACGATGGCGGGATGGGTAGGAGCCAGCAATAATGCTGGCTCTCTCCACTGCCTTATATAAGGCAGAAGTACCGAAGCTCTTCGATGCTTCTCTAAATTTGGTTTCTTCAGTGCTTCTTCATCATCTATTTTGCAGGTTTTCATTTTTGCGGTTGGCATTGCTTCATCTTTTGTTTGGTGTTGCTTTAGTTTTGCTAGTTTATCAACAAATCAACTAGCATTTTTTGCTCTTCTTCAACAACAAGTATACCAACATTCTTTGATCTTCTTCAAGGTTTATTATTTCATAATCTATGTTTTTTAATATGTAATGTTAATTTTTAGTAAATATGTCTTTTATATTAGATATTTGTGATATTTGATATTTTATTGTTAAATAACCACATAATTATTTGTCGATTAGTTAGTTGAGACCAATAAGTATATTAATTTTAATTAATATATTAAGTTACAAATCATATTGCCTTTTCTCTTTTTATGTCATGGATTTAAGAGAATTAATTAGTAATGCGTTATTAATATCATCAAGTCGAAATTTATGGGTATGAGATAAGTGATAATGATTAGTCTAAGTTGACATTTGTTGTCTTTAGTCTATAAAAATGATGTCATTAATTCTAATAATAAGTAGAAGCTTCATAGCCTGTTCATCATATAACCTAAAGTAAATCACTCACTAAATCGAATTTTGATTTAATTAGTTGATGAACTTCTATAACAAATCCAATTCAATTTATTAGCAAAATCGAATTGGATTTGTTATAGCAATAAAAGCAAAATCGAATGAGTTTTTATGAAGAAGAAACCATTGTTGTGAAATTGAAGAATTATAAAAAAGTTGAAGATTTCAGCAGCACCGAAGAGGATGAAGAAGCACCGAAGAGAATAAAAACGACGAAACAGAAGGAGAGTAAATGAAGAAGCGCCGAAGGTTCCTTCAGTGTTATTGCTTATATAAGACAGTAGAGTAGCCAGCATTATTGCTGGCTCCTGACCACCTCGCCATTCATAATGGCAGGGTGGTCTCAGAGCCAGCATTATTTCTGGCTCTCGGCAGGGGTGCAAGAAAGCCTGCAACCTACCCACCCCGCCATTTTTAATGGCGGGGTGGACACCTTGGCATGGATCACCCCGCCGTTACAAATGGCGGGGTGGACAGCTAGGATTACCCCGCCATTGATGGCGGGATAGCCCACCCCGCCATTCACAATGGCGGGGTGGTACACACGTCCTCCCACCCCACCAATGTTCTTGGTGGGGTGTCATACACCCAGCACACCCACTTATTTTTAGCATATATCATAGTTTAAAATATAAAATCGTAACAAACCGAGAATTTAGCCCAGAAATCGTTTGGCCCGTCAAGGGTTTTGAGTTGTAACATCAACGGTATCCTTCAAGTTCTTTTGGAAAAAATTATCATTATAGAAGTTTGCAAGAGGAACCAATCCCAAAGGAGCACTGAAACTTATTTCAAAGACAAAATAGGGGTTGATTAAGTGGCCAATGATAAGTGTAAATTGTATCATATTTTAGGGATTAATTTGATATGTATTTAAGTGCTAACTTAATTGTTTAGTATATGTTTAGGTTAGAATTGTGTTAGTTTGTTAATTAATTATATTTAGGTGTTTTATGGGTTAGTCAAGTCTTTCAGCTTAATTATTAGGTCTTTGAGGTACCTTGATGTATTTGTTAGTATTTTAGAGTTAATATCAAAGAATTGAGAAGTTTCAGAGACACTCGTACCGAAACAACAGCCTACGATCATAGCACAACAGGCAACAACCACGATCGTGACAAAAGCACTGGAGTCAGCCCACGATCATGGCCCATATGTCACGATTGTGACAGAAGCCTATGACATAGCCCACGATCATAGCCTAATTGTGACAAAAGGCTCAGATGTAGCTAATGATCGTAGCTTACAGGGCTACGGTCATGGTTTGCATCGGGCAGACGCACAAACACTTGGAAAAGTTAAGTTTCGAAGGAGCTTTTAAACCTTTTGAATCCCCGAAAAATCATAGGACTACTTAGAACATAAAAGATATATAAAGAATAAGACAAAGAAGATTAGAGAGCCTTTGCATTAGCTACCATTAGGAAAACATATTGAGAGTTCATCAGGAGATTGAGAAAGAAAAGAAGGAAGAGAGACGTGGAGAAGAAGCCGACACAAAGTACTTCCCAGAATAGGAGGTTTCTCAATATTTTTGCCTTCATCATCCATTCAGCTCTTATTTCCGGGTTATTTTCAATTTTATTAATGTATAGAGGTGGAATAACCGTTGATGCTAGAATTGTGTGAATGTTGAGGATGTCTAAACTCACCTTCGGGTTATTTTTATCTTTGATTTAATAAAAATCTGATTGGTTTATGATATCTGTATTCATTGTGATTGATTTTTGAGATTGCATAATTCAATAATAGACTGAGAGAGTGAATCAAATGAAAACTAATTAAATTGGGCTAACGAGAGTTAGGTGATTTAATATGAACAAGAAATTAATCGAATCGGTAATTGTGTGAAAAGATATCTCAAATAAGTTCCTGGTAGCTTATTGGAAAACTTCAATTCTAATTAGGGTTTTGGATAGATTGTTAATTGAGAGATTGTAATTTTCCATAATCTGATTAGGGTTTATATTTTTGGATTAATGGTTACAACCCGAGAGAGAGTAATCAGCCCTAAAATTGTTTAGGAACAATAATGTAATAATTCATAATCAATTATGTTAGCGTTAAAGATGGGTAACAATTTCCCTTTTTCTTAATTGGTAATTCTTTAGGTCAATTCTTGAATGTGTGCGCTGCAATTGCTACTTTGTTAATATTTCGTGATTGATTCTTGAGTTGAATTACTTGACTAAATTGCATTCCTGTTTTAGTTTCTTTACATTTTGAATATTGGGCATTATTTTGACCTTAGATTTTAGGATTAGATTAACCCTCCTCATGAGATCGACACCTTAAGTACTATGCGAATGACCCGTACACTTGTAGATTATCAAGGTTAAATATTAAAACTTATACACATCGAAAAACTGTGATCAAGTTTTTAACTTTGTTGCTGGGGAGGCGATTAGTTTAGTTCTATAGCTAAGGCGTTTAGTTATTTTTTAACTTTTAATTTTCGTTCTTTCTTTGTTACTTCTGAAATTTTGTTCTTGCATGAACACAAGAGTCACGAGAGTTTCGAGTCACGCAGCTAAAACCTTAGATTTAAACATCACTTGACTAGAACGAACCATTAGGAAAGCTCGGTGTGAAGAAAAAGAAGAAATCGCAAAATTGGCAATGGCTAAGAAATTTCAGCAAAATTTAGACCACAAAGCAAGCCAAGAACATCAACAATGGACTCTTATGGACTTCATGAGACCAGAGTTCAATGCGACTAACCAAAGAGTAGCTAAGCCACTTGTACAAACAACATCATTTGAAATCAAACCAACCCTTCTAAACATGCTTCACGCAGAATGTGCAGTTTAATGGACTAACAAACGAAGATCCCAACGTGCATATATAAACTTCCTTGAAATCTGTGATACCTTTAGTACCACCGGATGTAGGAAGATGTGGTTAGAATTAGGCTTTTCTCTTTTACCTTAAAGATAGAGCAAAGCCTTGGTATTATTTCCTTAACCCAACCAATGTCACAACGTAGGATCAGCTAATTCGTGCTTTCTTAGACAAATATTTTCCCCTGACTAAGACCACTAAGATCATTAAGAAAATTACCAACTTCCAGCAAAGTGATAAGGAATCGATCTATGAAATATAGGACAAATACAAGGATTTGCAACGGAAGTGCCCACACCACAACTTACCTAAGGAATTCTTGTTGCAAACATTCTATAATAGAGTGACCCCATATACAAGAGGCACAATTAACCCAACTCCAGGAGGATCACTAATCAGAAAGATGGTTGATGAAGCGGAAAAGCTGATAGAGGAAATGCCAAGTAATAGCTGCCTATGGACGAATAAGTGAAGTAAACAAACTACTACATTCCGTGAATAAAAAGGAATTGCAGTTGTTGATCAAATGGAGAAAATGCAAGCTAAAATTGATAACTTAATGCAACAACTCAACAATATAAAGGCTTCATCCTCAGCTTTGGTGAAAGTCATGCAACTCAAGTATAAACTTTGTGGACAAATGGACCATGATACAGTAGATTGTTACTTGATGAAGGAAAGTGATCCAAAGTAAGTGACTTATATGGGAGCTTAATATGGATGAGGAGGGGGCAACAATCCCTACTCAAATACCTATAATCCTGGGTGGAAAAGTCATTCTAACTTCTCTTAGACGAACAATGTAGGAGGACAATTTAAACCTCAAAGACAATCAAGTTTCCAACAAGATAAACCAAGCTTAATGGAATCCCAGTTGGATAGGATTTTAGATAAGCTTGGAACTTTAGATAATGCACAAAAGAAGCTGGAAGACAAATTTGAACAAGTAACAAAGAACCATGCCTCTTCAATACACAATCTAGAGGTCCAAGTACAGCAATTGTCAAGCATTTTTTCTATGCAAAATTTGGGAAGTCTTCCTAAGACTTTAAGAACAAAACCAAGGGAGCAACTAAAAGCTATTACACTTCGAATTGGAAAGGAACTTAAACCACACACAAAGATAATAGAAGAGCGCACCCATCCTATTGAGAAAGATCAAGAAAAGGAGAAAGAAATGAATATGAGTGAATACCCTCCTTATATCACACCTCCACCATATCAACCTAAAATCCTTTTCCCTCAACGATTACAAAAGAAGAAGTTAGATACATAATTTGTAAAATTCGTTGAGAAATTAAAGATGTTACAGATAAATCTTTCCTTTGTAGAGGCCTTAGAATATATGCCTAAATATGCAAAATTTTTAAAGGACATATTATCAAAGAAGCGTACTTGGGAAGATAATCAGACAGTAGCTCTAATTGACAGCTACAGTTCCATAGTCACCAGCTAGATTCCATCTAAATTGAAAGATCCAGGGAGTTTCACAATACCCTGTGTGGTTGGTGCGTTTGAATTTATAAAGTGTTTGTGTGATTTAAGAGCAAGCATTAATCTTATACCTTTGTTGGTATTCAAGAAATTAGGACTAGTGAGGTCTAGCCAACATCGATGTTAATTCAGTTGGCTGATGAATCCATTAAAAGATCATTTGGAATGGTGGAAGACATTTTGATGCAAGTGGACAAGTTCATTATTCTTGTAGATTTTTTGGTTCTAGATTTTGAAGAAGACAAGAACTATCCACTGATCTTAGGTCGACCATTTATGAATACAGGAAAAGCCATAATTGACATTCACGAAGGGAAATGAATACTTTAAATAGGTGAGGATCAGATCGAATTCAATATGAATAAAGCCTTGAAGAATTCAATAATGAGCAGCGCATGCATAAAGGTTGAAATTATGAATCAAAATGTGCAAAAACAAGTTGACAGTACCTGAATCTAAAAGAGATGATGAGATGAAGGAGTCAGATGTTCAAATGTATCAAGATAAATTGGTTCGAACCGAAGCACCTATACCACCATCTACAGAAAACCACCAACATTAGAGCTTAAACCTTTACTTGCACATCTCAGATATACCTTTCTAGGTAAAGGTCAAATGTTATCGATAATAATCTCCAATGACTTGAACGAGAAATAAGAAAGTAACGTGGTAGAAATTGTTAGAAAGCAAACGAAATCCATCGGATGGCAAATTTTTGACATTCGAGGCATAAGCCCAAATATTTGCATGCACCGAATAAACCTAGAGAAGGATGTAGAATGATGAGGGAGCATCAATAAAGGTTGACTCCTAACATGAAGGAGGTGGTTAACAAGGAGATCATAAAACTCTTAGATGCAGGGATAATTTATTCCATCTTTGATAGTGAATGGGTCAGCCTAGTACAATGTGTATAGTGACGGTAATAGAAAGTGATAGTGGAGAAGTAATTTTAACAAGAACAACCATATGATGGAAAGTATGCATAGATTATCGTAAACTCAACTTAGTGACTAAGAAAGATCGTTTTCCTCTTCCATTCATAGACCAGATGATAGAAAGGGTAGCTGGTGGTTCGTTTTATTGCTTCTTAGATGGATATTCGGGATGTAATTAGATTTTCATCTACCCAGATGCTCAGGAAAAGATCACATTCATTTGCCTTTATGGTAACTTTGCATACAAACGGATGCTTTTTGGACTTTGCAATGCCCTAGCTACATTTCAAATACGTACGATGTCTATCTTTGCTGACATGATAGAAGATATAATGGAGGTGTTCATGGACGATTTTTCAATTTTTGGAGATTCTTTCGAAATGTGTTTAACTAATTTAGACAGAGTTCTTCAAAGATGTGAAGAGTCACACTTCGTGCTGAATTGGGAGAAATATCATTTTATGATGCAAGAGGGGATAGTGCAAGGGCATAAAATCTCACACCAAGGATTCGAAGTTGACAGAGCAAAAATAGAAGTAATAGAGAAACTTATACCACCAAGCAATGTAAAAGGTGTGCAAGGATTTTTAGGTTATGTAGGATTTTATTGTTGATTCATCAAATAATTTTTGCAAATTGCAAGACCTTTAATGGACCTTTTAGTCAAAGATGTGCACTTCTTGTTTGATGACAAGTGTATGTCTACATTCAACACATCAAAGGAGGAATTAATATCAGCACCAATTCTATCACCACTGGACTAGACACTTTTATTCGAAATTATGTGTGATGCAAGTGACCAAGCCATAGGTTGCATATTGGGCCAAATAAAAGATAAAAGGTTACATGCAATTTACTATGCCAGTACCTTGTATGACCTCAACTTAATTATACTACAACAGAAAAGGAACTACTTGCAGTAGTGTATGCATATGATAAGTTTCGACAATACCTTTTGGATTCAAAGGTAATCATATTCATCGATCATGTAGCATTAAAATACCTTTTCAACAAAAAAGATGCAAAACCAAGGCTCATTTGATGGGTGTTACTTTTACAAGAATTTTGTATAGAGGTGAGAGATAAAAAAGGAGTAGAAAATGTGGTTGCAAACCGCTTATCCAGACTTAAAGGAGGGGAATGCAAGCTAAGTGGCGATATTAATGAAAAATTTCCCGATGAAACCCTATTGCTACTAGAGAGTTTGACTACACCATGAATTGTCGATATCACAAATTACGTTGCCAGTGGTAAACTTCCATCAGATCTATCTTACTAACACAGGAAGAAATTCTTTTATGATTGTAATCGATATGTATGGGATGAGCCAATTTTATATAGAGCATGAACTGATGGGTTAATGTGATGACACGTTCTACAGGAAGAAATGTTAGACATCCTAAAGCAATATAATGAAGGTCAGTATGCTGGGCATTATGGAGCCAACAAAATGGCCACTCAGATACTTGAGAGTGGATTTTATTGGCCACAACTGTTTAAGGAGGGTCAAACTTTCGTAGCACAATATGATCAATGCCAAACAAAATGTAACAACTCCAAAACAGATGAGATGCCTTTATCCAACATTTTAGAAGTGGAAGTCTTCGATGTATGAGGCATCGATTTTATGGGTCCTTTCCCATCTTTAATAGGAAATATGTACATTCTAGTGGGAGTTAATTATGTTTCGCGTTGGGCCGAAATACTAGCATCTTCAACCAATGATGGGAAGATAGTGTAAAAGTTCATTAAATAGTTATTCAACTAGTTTAGAGTGCCACGTACGATAATAAGTGATGGAAGCACATATTTCTACAACAGATCTTTTGATGCACTCTTAAAAAGATATAGAGTGCATCACAGAGTTGCTACACCCTACCATCCGCCAACTAGTGGCTAAGTAGAAGTTGTCAACTAAGAGCTGAAATGAATTTTGGAAAAGACGGTCAACAACTCTAGGAAGGATTGGGCAATAAAGTTAGACGACGCCTTATGGGCTTATAGGACAACTTTCAAAACACCAATCGGAACAACTCCTTATACTCTCATGTATGGGAAAGTTTGTTATTTGCCAGTTGAATTAGAACATCGAGCATACTGGGTGATTAAAGTATTAAATTTTAATTGGAAATAAGCAGGTGAAAAGAGACTTTTACAACTAGACAAACTTGAAGAGTTTCATTATAATGTGTACAAAAATGCCAAACTTTACAAGGAAATGGTAAAGAAATGGCACGATGCTTATCTTAAACAAAAGGAATTTAAGTAGGAGACACAGTTCTGCTATATGATTCAAGGTTAAGGCTATTTTTAGGGAAGTTAAAATCTAGATGGAGTAGATCATTTATGATCATTCCAGTTTTCGATCATGGAACCCTCAAACTGGAAAATGCTTACACGGAGACTTTTAAGGTCAACGAGCATCGTTAGAAGCTATATTTCGGAGAAGCGATTCCTAAAGAGAAGGAATTTCCCTCTCTTCAAATAATTAAGATGTCTCCATGGATGCATGGTCAAGCTAAAGACCATAAATTAGCACGTTTAGTAGTTTGATTGAAATTGTTAGGTTTAGTTAGAGTTGTTTTGAGTTTTCAATAAAACTTTAGTAATTTATGTTACGCCGAGATAACTAATTCCCTTACGCATTCAATTGCCATCTCTGACACCATCCCCGCCTCCACTACCATAAGGCTTTGTTCTAACGCCTTTCTTTTTAAATTTAGTCTTGATTTTATTTTTTCGTTTTACTTTAATTTATGTCTCTTCTTTCCTTACATGTTTGTTTGTTCGTTTCTCACATTGAAGACAATGTATTTCCCGAGTACGAGAAGGGTTATGTGTTTTGCTTTGAATTTGATTTTGCATATTGTATGATCATTGTTAGGTCGCATTTTGTGAATTGTGTGAATGTGTCAATGGCTTAGATGAATTGGAATTGATTTAATTTTAAACATAGTCTATTAGGCTATAAAGAATCATTAGCTCGCAAAATTAGTAAATTGAGGTCTTTGGCTAATATGTAGCTTAATTAGGATTTAGTGTGAGTTTGTCACCCTCTAAATTGTCATATTCATTCAGCATTTGAGCCCTTTCGACTTAAGTAGCTTTACTAGTATTTTTTATACAAATGAGTAGCTAAAGCAACTATTTTATTCCAATCAATAAATAAATCGTTTATTTAATAACTAACTATTCAGTTGGCTTTCGGGTTATGAATAAAGCTAGTAACTAGTTGAGAACATGATATAGCTGAGTAACTAGATCGACACGCATCACAAATGTGTGCCTTCGAGTAAAAAGGTTATAATGACGTTCAAACCAAGTAGCTTAATAAAAAAAACTTGACTTAGTCGAGTAACCAGATCGACATTCATTACCAATGTTTGCCTCCGCGTAAAAAGACTAAGTCCATGTTCACAAAAGGTAAATAAAAAAATGTGTTTTTAAATAAAAACTTACCGAACTTGTAATAGTTGACTTTTTATGAAAACGCACTTAGGGGTAGTTACAAAATCTAAATAACCAAAGAGTTATTAATGTATGTGTGCAATTGAAAAGGGTAAACAAGAACACTTGAGTGTAGATTAATATGTATATGCAGCTCAAAGCCTTAAGCCGTGAATTTTGCATGTTAATGATTTGAAGATTGTGTTTAAAATTAAGTTTATTTCATGAAGTTGAAGTCATTGTCTCATTATTGGATTGTATGCTATGTGAATTTCTTTGTGTTTGTTGTTTTGTTTGCTTGAGAGCAAGCAAACGTTTAAGTGTGGGGTTGTTAATAAGTGTGAACTGCATTATGTTTTAGGCTTAGTTTTATATGTATTTAAGTGTTAATCGTTTAGTATGTGTTCAGGTTAGAATTGTGTTAGTTTGTTAATTAATTGTATTTTAAGTGTTTTTATGAGTTAGTCAAGTCTTTGAGCTTAATTATTATGCCTTTGAGGAACCTTGATGTGTTTGTTAATGTTTTAGGGTCAACATCAAAGAATGGAGAAGTTTTGGAGATGTTCAGGATGAATCAACGACCTACGATTGTGGCACAACAGGCCACGATCATAACAGAAGCACCGGAGTCAGCCCATGGGCCACGATTGTGATAGAAGCCCATGACATAGCCCACGATCATTGCCTAATTGCCATGATCGTGACAGAAAGCTCAGATGTGGCCGAAGATCATGGCTTGCAAGGTTACAATTGTGGCCTGCATTGGGAAGACACACAAACACTTAGAAAAGTCAAGTTTGAGGGAGTTTTTGGACTTTTCGGAACCCCAAAAACCTTAGGACTACCCTGAACACAAAAGGTATATAAAGAATAAGTCAAACAAGATGAGGGAGCTTTTGCATCAGCCATCATTAAGAAACCCTGGAGAGAGTTCATCGAAAGAGTGAGAAAGAGAAGAAGGAAGAGAGACGTGGAGAAGAAGTTGACGCGAAGTATTTCTCAAAATAGGAGGTTTCCCGATGTTGCTGCATCCATCATCCGTTTAGCTTTTATTTTCAATTTTATTAATATATAAAATTGGAAGAACTATTGATGATAGGATTGTGTGAATGTTAGGGATGTCTAAATTCACCTTCAATCTTTGATTTAATAAAAATCTGATTGTTTTATGTTATTTGGATTCATTGTGATTGATTTCTGAGATTGCATAATTCGGTAATAGACTGAGAGGGTGAATCGAATAAAAAATAATTAAATTGGGCTAACAAGAGTTGGGTGATTTAATAAGAACGAGAAATTAATCGAATTGGTACTTGTGTGAAAAGAGATCTCACATAAGTTCCCAATAGTCTATTGGAAAACTTCAGATCTAATTAGAGTTTTAGATAGATTGTTAATTGAGAGATTGCAATTTTTTATAATCTAATTAGGGTTTACACTTTTGGGTTAAGGGTTATAACTCGAGAGAGAGTAATCAACCTTAGTATCATCTAGGATCAATAATCCAATAATTCATAATCAATTAGGTTAATGTTAAAGATAGGTAAAAATTCCCCTTTCTTTTAATTGGTAGTTCTTTAGGTCAATTCTTGAATGTGTGCGTTGCAATTGCTAATTTGTTAATATTTCGTGATTGATTCTTGAATTTAATTACATGATTGAATTGCATTCCTATTTTAGTTTCCTTACATTTTGAATATTGTGTATTGTTTTGGCCTTAGACTTTAGGATTAGATTAACGCTCCTCATGGGACCGACACCTTAGGTACTATGTGAATGACCTGTACACTTGCAAATTATCTAGGATAAATATTAAAACTTGTACACATAAAAAAAACTACAATCAACCAACCAGTTGAGGAGGCTTCAAGCTAAAGCCAAAATACAAGTAGAACAAGTATGCCAAAAATTAACTCAAACATGAGCCAAACATTGAGGGAACTCCTGTATAAAGATCAATAAGTCTCTATATTCAAGTTTCTCTTCAAAGATTCCCTTTTTTTATTTGGAAAATTTTTAGAGATTCCATTTTGATTTCATTTCTATAGAGAAAACTAAATGAGCACCCCTTATTAATGTCAGCTTCCTTTGAATTACTAAGTTGATACCCAAATGATTATTTTCTAACACTCTTTGATTTCTTTCCTCCTGTAGGTTATACATTGAGCATCCAATAACTTTTCGTAAAGTGTTACATGATTCTTCTTGAGTTGTCGAGAATTCAAGGCCTAAAGAATGATATGCCTCCATTCTATAACATGGCATGAAGCACCACATCTAATAAAGATTTCTTTTTAGAGCATAGTAGAACAAGGACAATAAAAAAAGGCAATTAATAGACTTAGGGGAAGTCAAGCATTATCTGTACCTAAAGATTTAACCGATGGATAGATGCACCCTTAGCCTTGTCATCTTTATTAGCATTAGATAAATAAGCTAGGAAGCTGCTTTGTAAAACTCTTATACAGTTATTGGTGCAGGATTAGTTAAATCCATCAATTCTATTACTTATTCTGGCCTTTGCAAGACAAAAGGACCTATATTAAAGAAGGCTAGGAGCAAATATAATGGGCAAAGAGTACTCCAATTATCATTCCATAACTACGCATTGTTCATTACCATGTCTAATTTGGATCTAAGATTCGAGATAGTTTATCGCTTCACCATTTATGGGCATATTGAATGACATTGTGGAGATACATTGGCTAATCTAAGAGATGAAAAGTTATGGGAATCCAAAAGCTCTTAGAGGGTGAATAGAAAAACCCCAATCAACGGTATCAAAAGTTTTATGAATGTCAATTTTTAATGCACATTTCTTGCACTTTGAAGATGATAGTTCTTGAACAATTCTTAGGCTATAAACACATAATCACCAATGTTCCTTCCTTTGGATTAAAGGTTGCTCTTTATCGAATCTCTTAAAATAATCTTCATGTTTTCCTCATCCTCTATTTAGAACTAATTCTTCTTTCCTTTTCTAGTTTCTATTCTAACTCCAATTGCTTCTCTTCTGTCTTTAGGCTTCACAATTTCCATTCAAAATAAAATCAAGGGTTTCTTGAATATACACGGCTAGTTATATGATCTTGTAAGTGTCCATCTATCTCAAAATCCCCTCTAAATTGAGATTTTACATGTAAAAGCTTATACAGGTCTAGATACACATCCATGTATAAGATATACACGGGCATAAACAACATCTTTAAAACTTCACACATTTATAGTAATTTACACGATACATGGTTCCTAAACATGACTGTGTATCTCCAAAGTTGCTTTAATTCTTCCATTTTATGCCTTTATTTTTCCTGTATTCTTCTCCCTCTTGTCTATGAAGGCAATTATCATTTGAAAACACACTTAAAGCAAAGTAAGTACCAAAAATACCATAAAACTCTCAAACAACAAGAAAAACACACTAAATATGGGTATAAAATATAGTTAATTAATCATTCATCAATCATCCCCACACTTAAGCATTTTCTTGTCTTTAATCAAAATTATAATCCAAATTATGAAACTTATAAACATTAATCCCTTATTAACCTTCACCTATATCCACACCCAAATTCATCATGTCATATGATTCAAATTGACATACAATTAGATTCAAGTCATCTTAAGACCAACCTACGTAAGTCAATATCAATAGAAATCACACGGACAATCTTTTTGAAATCAAAAGCACAAATTTTCACACCCTTACCAAGGATTTAGTCAACGTACTCAAATTGTTTAGGGTGGAAAGTGTGGGAATTGTCAAATTAATAAATAGGAGGATTCTTAATCATAAGCTTGCAATAAAATCATAACTCAAGCACTTATAAGTAAAATATAAAAAAATCTAAAGATCTTGTTATAAGATTTTAATGAGGCTTAGGTAATGGTATGGTAAGGATAATAAAAGTGTAATAATATTGAAGGAAATTTATATAAAAAATTACATAAAACTTATTTCTTCACAATATAGGTCCTTCACACCATAATTCCATTAGTACAAATAACTTTAACAAAAATTTTTCTTTATTATGCTTGCAATATATATTATTATTATTTTATTATTTGTTTCTTTGAGCATTCATTATGTACCAATAATTAAAGAAATATTGGACCTCTTTGAAAAGGCTTTCAAGAA
The DNA here is from genome assembly GCA_027563595.1 of Erythroxylum suave. Lineage (NCBI taxonomy): Eukaryota > Viridiplantae > Streptophyta > Magnoliopsida > Malpighiales > Erythroxylaceae > Erythroxylum > Erythroxylum suave. The sequence goes on from JAOSBN010000179.1 coordinate 26,235,744, forward strand.
AAATAAGTTAAAGGATATTAATATGGTTATAATCAATGAAAAGGCTAAGTCTCAAAAGTGGTTATTTTTAAGGGATAAAATATAGTAGGATAACAATCAAGAAAATAGGCTAAAACAAAGGGTTAAATCTAAATGCCTTTATCATTTCAATGCTTCTAGTTTAGCAAATGTGGTCTTAGTATGGATAATAAAAGTAAGTTCTAAAATCATCCAATTATGCATGATAACACATATGAAAGAATGAAAGAGATTAAAATGGCAATGTATTAACTATTAGGCTTAAAAGCTCAAAAAAATGCTTCATGTATATAAATAATATGTAATTTTCATTCAAATTAATGATCTCAATGATTACTAAAAATGTGACTACTAAAAGCAAGCCTATTCTAACTTTCATCCTTTTGCACACTAATCAATTCAATAATCAATAATTATCTAAAGTAATTTGGACAACATTTAACTAAATCAAAATGTCAGTCAACAAAAATTAATAAAAAAGATTAAATAAGCTTAAGAAATTTGAAATGCCTTGCTCACACTTAAAATTATATACTATCCCTAATGTACACAGTAGAAGCATAAATAAATAAAATATCAATAAAAGCACAAAAGTGAGAAATGCATGAATTGGTACTTCCCTAAACAATAAGATTTATATAGCTCTGAATTCGGTGAAGAGTCCATCCAATATTATGTACATCCATCTCTATTAAAGCATCCATTTGTCTTTGTATTTATCAATCTTTCGGTGAGTCTGGTATGTCAATCATTGGAGGATTCTTGAGTCTTATAGCCTTATACTATTACAAAGCTAAATATGATGTAGCCACTCTAGATGGTGGAGGTGGTACTAATATCCCAAAGTGTTCCTCCATCTACACTATGACCTCCTCCATCCATCTGTCATATGCCTCTTGTCATTCCATCCTCTTTGTCAGTGCTACCTAGTTTACTCGAATAGAGTGTTTGACTCCCAAGATTTGTCCTATATACTTCTTTAGCCAAGCTATCTTCAGTTAATCTCAATGATAGCGCGTGTCGAGTATACTGTAAAATTTACCTAACTCTGCACATTGAAATTTGTAGTTATGGTGAGTCAGGATCGTATCTGTAGGCAATTTTCAGTTAATTACCACAATGAAAATAATTGATGTCAATGAAATAAAATAAGGAGTTTTGGGTAGATTTAATTGAGATAACAAATTAAAATTAAACTAACAAAAGCAATTTATAAAAAATAGTTAAAAATGACAAGTGATAAATGTGTGCAAAACTTGATTCTTTAGTTTAATCTCGACATATGCACATTTTAACATTTATCATTGCATTATTGTCCTCACACCTCTTTCCAAACTATTGGTCGTGAATTAACAACAAGCTTTTTTAATCCCTGATATATGTTTAAATGTTGGTTTATTTGATATACTACACTTAGTGATTAATACCCTATAAATGTTTAGGATACTCACTTTAGCTCATATTTGATCTTACGTACATTTTGAAAGTGAAGGAACTAAAGTGACCCGAAAGCATGTCCATTGAAGCCATCTTCTCTACTTCCATACTCTACTGATTCATCGAGCATGAAGAAAAATAAAATTAAAAGCAAGAAGAAGACAAGAAAATGAAAAGAACATGAAGAAAATGTTGCCAACATAGCTCACTACCGTCCAGAAAATTTCATAACTATGCAACGTGAGTAAATATTGTTATAAAGCAACTCATTCAAATTGAACCATGCAAGCTATCGCATGTATGATTATTAACTCACATTAGAAATTACACACACACTAGCTTTGATTCCACTTTTAACCTAGCATTTAAGGTATAAAGAAGACATGTTATGAGAGACAAAAGGGGGGCTGGAAATGTGAACTGAAAGAGACAAAAGGAGGGTTGCATACATCACAAGACAATTGTCCATTTTAATCCATTTAACATAACTTCAAAATGGAACAACTGAAGGTGAGTGGGGGGTGGCTCTAGGTGTGTGTCTACTGGAAAAAAAAAAAAACAAAGAGAGAAACTTGAGTACATTGTGAGGGTTGCACTTGGAGAAGAATAAAAAGCAACTTAAGGATAACACCAAAATAATTTTGTCCTCTTTAGTTTTAAAAAGACAATTGTCCATTTTCTTTTTAAAACCTAGCTACTTTGTGGGTTTTGGGGGAGCTAAAAAAAAAGGAAAGGTGGTGGAAGTGTCGACTGTGGGGGCTGAAGTAGAGAAGAAAAGAAGGGACAGCTGAAACAAGGTTAAGACCGAAGGAGAGGTTAGTAGCTGGATCATCTTATCCTATTCGATTAAGCCATGTCTCCACTGATTTGAAGCTAGTTTTTATCATAAAAAGAGAGTGCAAAGGCTGTTGCAATTTGGAGAACAAAATGAGGAGTGTGGGGGATGGAATGGTGAGAACTAAAGCTGCCATCTTTACTGGAGAGTGAAGAAAATGTGAGTGGAGGCTAGCTGCCATCTTTATCACTTTAAGGTTGTATTTTTGATGTTTTTGAGTAGCATATAATGATCGTTAATTGTTAGGAATAACATAACTTAGGTTAGATAACCTAAAAGTGTGAGATTATTGCCTATATTGGTCATTTTCCAACTCATAATGCAGCTGCCAAAGTGAATCTAGAGATCATATCCTAGCTTATTCAATAGTTAGGTTCAATTAACAACGTATCTTGATTAAACATGACCTAAGGGAAAACCAGGATTAGTAGAGCATTCTATTAGTCTCAGATCAATAGTCTGAAGAGAGCTGTAAAGACGTTAGAATGACAGAATATGCTTGATCATGTTTAGTGATAGTTTTGTTTTGCATGATGTTTTAGGGTGTTATGTATTTAGTTTGAATTTGAGTGTTGAGTGTGCATTTAGGGTTTAATTATGTCAGTTTGTGTGTTTAGGTGTTTTTATGGGTTAGTTTGAATCTTTGAGCTTAATTTTTATATATTTGAGGTACTGTGATGAGTTTGTTAGTGTTTTAGGGTAAACATTGAAGAACAGAGAAGATGCGAAGAGTTTTTAGGCTAAAGCACAATCGTGACAGAGAAGGATGAGCTAGCAGTAGCCAGGCTACGATCGTGCACTTTTGGGCATGGCCGTGATAAAGAGCTTCTAGTCAGGCCACAATCGTGCACATTGGGCCATGATCATGATAGAAAGGTTTTGGCGCTACGATCGTGGCCTGCATCGGGCTAATGCAAAAACTCAAGTTTTGTAAGTTTTTTCGGACTATTTCAACCCCAAGTTTGACCTAGGGCTTCCACAAAATAAATAGAACATGATGTGACAGCCACTTGTAGTCCTTGGAGAGCCTAGAGAGTCATGTAAAGAGTGAGATTTCGTCAATTCTGAGAGAAAACCTAGGGAGAAACCAAGAGATCGAGGAAGGAGACAAAGGAAGAGAGACACGGAGACAAGCTAGACGTGAAGTACTTCCCAGAATAGGTGGTTTCCTGCTATCGTCGCTTCCGAGATTCCATTACTGATAGTATTTCCATTTATTTCAGTTTTATTTATGTATAGAATTGAAAAAGGTGTTGAGATTGGTTGGGTTGGATGTTTAGTCAAGTCTATACTCATCTTTGGATATTATTTCTTGAGATTAATGAAATTCAATTGATTGTGTTTTTACTGATTTGATTGTGATTTCAATTTTGTTCTTAATAATTCAGTAATAAACTGAGAGGGTGAGCCAGGTAAAATCATCGATTTGGGCTAACGAGACTTGGGTGAATCGATAGGTAGAGAATTGGATCAAACTGGTAGAGTCGTGTAACGAGAGATCGAGCATAGATTCCTGGTAAGTTGATAGACAATTTAGAACAAATTTAGGTTTTGGATCAATTGCGGATCAAGAGATCGCAATTCCCATAATTTGAATTAGGGATTATCAATTAGGGTTAATAATTGTAAATTAAGAGAGATTAATTCACCCTAGAACCGTCTAGACCCATTATTTCAGTGTTGGCATAATTGGTTAGGTTTCCATTAATTTCAAATTAAAATCTTCTTTCTCTCCCTTGGTAATTTCTAGGTTAATTTCGGGTTGGTTATGAGTTTGCTATTTTTTTATTCTTTGGCACTTTAATTTCTCATATTTGATTATTGATTGATTTAATTTCTGCATTAGTTATTTTTTTAGATTATTGTAGTCTCAGATGACCTTAGATTTTAGGACTAGTTTCCCTTTCTTTTGAGATCGACACCTTAGGTACTACGCGAATGACCCGTGCACCTGGGGTAATTATCAAGGTTATAAATAGTAAAACTTAGCGTGTGTAACCTTGAGCGAAAGTTTTTGGTGTCATTGCTGGGAAAGACGATTAGTTTAGTTCTTTAGTTTAAGGCTTTTCATTATCGTTTTGTTTTTCGTTTTTTTAAAAAAAATTTAGCATAAAGTAGGGACACATTAAGACATTTTAGAGTGAGAGTGAGACATCTAAAACATTGAATGCTAAGACGATATTAAAAAAATGATCATGGAGGATGTATATTACAGGGAGCATGGGACATTTACAGATTCAACGAGCCCTAATTTGGTTGGGGAAGTCATCATTATATGAACCCATACACTTCGGGGTGACAGAACTGCCCAAAATTCTATTGGTCCAACAATGTAGGGACTCATTTAAGACATCAAGACCTAGTTGAATTCCAATACGATGAATCTAGCTTATAGGAGTCCAAATTGGACAAGATCCTGGATAAGCTCATAGACATGGAAGAAGGGCAAAAGGGATTAGAAGAGGAAATTGATCTAGTAATAGAAAATCATGTTGCTTCTATTTATAACCTGGAGATTCAAGTAAGATAGCTTTCCCGTGAATTTTGTAAGAGAACTGTGGAAGACTTTTTGAGAAATATGGAATTACATCAACAAGAGTAATATGAGGTTATCACACTTAGGAATGGGATAGAGCTAGAAGAACTAAAGGAAGACCATACTGAACCCCAACTCATTGGCTTCCTAGAGATAATGAAAGTGTATGTGGAAAAGAATATTAACCTTCCCTATTATCTAACAGTTCTGATATACCACATATGAAAATCAAAAAATCTTGGGTAGATGTCCATGCAAAGAATCCTATCCTTTGGATTGATGATAATGAAGAGACATTAAACATGAATGATGCATTTAAGAATCTAAAGGTTACTAGCTCATTCAGGATGATTGATGTGTTTGAATCTTATGAAGAACAAGAGAATGAAGAATAAATGACAATAAACATTGAGTTTGATGAAGCCATAAAAGTCTCTGTTCGTGAAGTGGAAGAAGTAGAGGAGACGAGGTGATTAAGGAAGAAAGAGAGCAACTTACCTTCTCACTGGGCAAACTGTTGGATTCCATTGACAATTTAAGGAGTTTTGTTATTCCTTATTTTGTGAATAGTTTGTTTGAAAAAAGGACATTACTGAGCTTAACTGGTTTTCATAATTTTATCAATATTGTCCTTCTAATCATTTTTCAATTTATAGCTTACTTATAGGTTACAAAAATAATGTTGAACGAAGCGGATGGAAGCAAGCTATTTATAATTGATCACGATTGAGTTTCTAATGATACAAGGTCAAGCTAATAACCATATATTAGCATATATAGTAGTTAGATTTAAATTGTGTGTAGTTAGGTTTGTTTTAAATTCTTAAATAACTTTTGTGTGATTTGGAATGCTTTGGATTGCTAAATCTTTTACTCTCTTGAATGACTTATAAGATAGGGAAACACTCCCGATGTCAAGTAGATCTAGTCTCAACACTATCGCCATCATCACCTCCATCACCATTGATGGTTTTGTGTTCTAACCCTTTTCTTTTCATTTTTGCTAATATTTCTTTTTATGTTTTCCATATATTGTGTTTTATTCCCCTTGATGTGTTTGTGTAACCTTCTCACATTGAGGACAATATGTTGTTCAAGTATGGGGAGGGTTGTGTGTTTTTACCTTGAGTGTGAATTTTGCATATTGTAGGATAGTATTAAGTTGCATTTTATGAACTGTTTGAATGTGTCAATGGCTTAGATGGAGTGAAATTTAGTTATGTTAGGTTGTGAATGATCATTAGCCTGTGAAATCAGTGAATTTGGGGGCCTTTGAATAAATATACACCCTAATTAGGACTTAGGGTAAATTTAACACCCTCTAAATTGTCACATTCATTCGTTTATCCTAGCTTTTCCATGCTACAACTGACACCATTTTAGCTTTGTCCTCTTTCCAACCATCTTCATGTTCTTTATTTTCCAGCCCCACTTCGTGATACACATATGTATTTTTTATTCCTTAAATATTAGTTGAATTAAAATATTGCATAGCCATGAGTTACAATGCAGTATTCTTCTTTGTGTTTCCAATATATGTCTCATCTTTCTTGGCATTTAATTGTCTTCTCTTGCTTTCAATCTTCTTCTTCTTCATGCTCCATGAATCAATAGAATATGGAAATCGAGAAGATGGCTTCAATGGGCATGCTTTCGGGTCGCTTTAGTTCCTTCACTTTCAAAATGTACCTAAGATCAAATATGAGCTAAAGTGAGTATCCTAAGCATTTCTAAGGCATTAATCACTAAGTTTAGTATATCAAATGAATCAACATTTAAACACATATCAGAAGCATTTAGAAATTTATCATTATCAAAAATTAATATTGAGGCTTTGAATCCTCCTAAAACCCTAACTGATTGATCTCTTATTATACAATTGTTTTATTGATTTATTGGACCGTGAAGATTCCTTTAATATGCTAATAATTCATCTTGAGTCTATTAACAAGTAATCCTAAGGTTTTGAACAAAATTACTTATGTTAAATGTTATAAGATTGGTTTATTGATTTATAAATCCTTTTATTAGGTTTGACCCTAATTTATAAGATTTATTTCATCATATTTCTAGGTTACAATCAACTCCTTCCAATTATGGTAGATCTATTCACTAATAGGATTTCTCATTCTTTGTATATGAAATTAGATTATGATCTAATATTCCTGGGTCTATTAGAACATATATTAAATACGTAATCATATTGCAATATATCAGTCAACCCATTTGCATTAAGAAAAGAATCAAAACATATTAAAGTATCAACTTAGGGTTCATCTAACCTAAACACTAACACGACATTTAGTTACACATTTTTGAATATGAAATCAAACATAAATAGAAAGAACAACGATTTGAAAACAATGGAATCATAATTCTAAATCTCCGTGGTTGCCTTATACTAAGTATTCTTACAATATAGAGGTTTGATCTTATACTTTGATGGATCTTTTAATGATTTCTTTGTGTTTTCCACTTCCTTGCACCAAAATCACCCCTTGAGAATGATCTCTATATCTAAAATTGCCTCACTCAGTCTCTTCCCTCCTTCAAGTCTCTACTCATGTCCTTTTATATGAAATTCTAAGGGTCAATGCAAAGTCATACATCATATTGTGCCTCACCAAATTCTCTAAAAACTACAAAACTGCACAACTTGGGAGATATGCACGACATAATGCACAGTTGTGCATCAATTCTATGCATCAAATCTTCTTTTCATGTCATGTTTTCATCCAAATTCTTCTCCTTTAAGTCTGTAAAAGTAATTATAATATGTAAACACACTTGGAAGGCATTAAGTACCAAATATACTAGTAAACTATAAAATATCGAGAAAAATGCATCAAATATGAAGTATAAAAATGATCAATTATACATTTATTAATAATGCCCATCATTCTGGGAGAATAATGGTAGTTGATGACCAAGAGAAACTAAAGGTGCTAACCTAAATAATTATTGACCAACTTATTTATCTAAAAATCTTGTAAGATAATACTTGTATTCATAACTCGTTGATTTATGTGTCCAATTTTGCATTTCAAAGAATTGCTTTCTTAAGAAAGTTAAGGGATATATATACTAATATTTAAGACCCATTGATCGTGCTTAGAGATTTTAACATAATTTCACAACCACTTGAATCTAATGGTAATGTTTTCTATAGGAATTACTCAAATGATCTTACTAAATGCAATTCTAGCATAGAAGTTACCTACCTTAAGATGGAGAGACATCTTTTTACTTAGAAAAATAGTCAACAAAATCATAAGTTTCCTAAGATGAAATTAGATAGAGCTATGGTCAATTCATAATGGATGACCTCCATCCTATATAGTAAAGTAGTATTTGATAATCCACTTTTCTTAAAACACATATGTCACCATTCATTATATGTCTCTAAGATTGAAAGTTCCATTTTCTTTTCAGACTCAATAACTATTTAGTGAATAATGAAGGGTTTAATGTAGCTATCGTTAAAGGTTTTACTTACCATATTCAAGGCTTACACTCCTTTACTTATAATGGTAAACTCAAGAGAATTAAAAGGGAATTCTAAATCCTTAATCAAGAAAAATATAACAATCCTTGATCAACTATGAGTGTGAAAAAAGAGAAGCTTAATTAGATTCAACATTCTCTTTATTATGATCTCAAAATCTGACATTAAAAAAAGAGGTAAAGGTAGTTATCTAGCATTTATTCAAATAAGGTAGATCAATTACTCAATATTTAAACAAAGATTAAGGTTGTAATGACTCATTAATGGTGATAAGTACCTTATTCTTCCATAATTTTGTTTTTTCAAAGAAAAGTCACAATAAAATCACTTACTTATAAAAGGATGATAGATCCATGACACACACGAAAGATGAACTATTACAAGTAACCTTGAATTATTTCTATAAGACACTTCAACTTCATCATTGACACGATCCTAGATGTGGATGCAATTGCTCTTACCACTTCTTTTAGTCCTTCAAATGTGGAAAGAGCATTGTTTAGTCTTAAACTAAACAAAGCTTTAGGTCCCAAAGGGCTTAACTTCTTATTATTTCATAAATATAAGCACTTAATCAAGAATTTAGTGATTAAAGTTGTTTTGGATTTTTTCAACAAAGGATACATATTGAAAGAATTCAATAAGACTTTTTATAAGTCTTATCATAAACTACTTAATTGCATCGATGAAGGAGTTTAGACCAATATCATATTATAACACTTTCTATAAAATCATCTCTAAACTAATAGATTCAAGGCTCAAATTATTACTAAATCCTCTTATCAATATAACTCAAGGAGCCTTTGTAGATATATATAGGAGATAACATACTCTGTTCTCCAGAGCTATAGAAAAATTACAATAAAAAAGGTTCCTTCAAAAGTTTATGCAATCAAATTGGACTATTATAAAGCCTTTGACTCCATCAATTGGAACTTCATCATCAACACCTTAAAAGATTTTAGGTTCCCAACAACTTTTTCCAAATGGATTAAGCAGTACATTACAACGTTTTCCTTTAGCTTGCTTATAAATGGAGCTTTAACAAGGCTAAATAAGGGAGAAAATAGGCTTAGGCATAGGGATGCCTTATCCCTTTATTTATTCACCCTATGCGTGGAAGCCTTGATAAGACTTATGAAGCATGTACTTATATTTGGAAGGAATTTCAAGTTCTATACCAAATGCAAGACACATGGCATTTACAATTTGTCTTTTGCTGATGATCTCCTCCTTATTCTAGGGCTAACTCAAACTCTATAAGGTCCTTAATAACCATTTTTTGGACCTTTAAGGAGCCATCAAGACTGGCTATGAATAAAGATAAAAATCATGTCTTTATCTCCTTTACGACTGGCTACTTATCTGGATGGATCTCTAACTTGACTAATCTCCAAGTAAAAAACTTCCATTTACTTATTTAGGGATACCTATTTTACACAAAAGACTATCTTACATCTCCTTTACTACTGGTCACTTATTTGGATGGATCTCTAACTGATCTCCAAGTAAAATAACTTCCATTTACTTATTTGGAAATACCTATTTTACACAAAAGACTATCATATAGATTTTATGTCTCTCATTGTAAGAATCCAATAGAGAATAGAAAGCCAATGCAAAAGAATCTCTTACTCTTACTGGTTATGTCTAATTAATTAAGTTTGTTTTAAACTCCTTACATACCTATTGGTCAATCAATATTTTTTCAAAAAATGGAAAATGGGATTAATGATTAAATAATGGAAAGAATACATGATAGACAAAAGGTTAAGGGATATACCCTTTACACTCCTTACACAGAGATGTGTTGTGGCCAAAAAGTTTTAAAAATTACCCAGGCCATCCTACTCACAAGTATATAAGGTAGTTGTAGTAATAACCCAGGTTCGTCTCTCAGAGAGTTGAAATTGGTTCACTTGAATTAATTTTTATCCTGATTTTTTGAGTAAAATAAGTTAAAGCGAATTACACAATTGAATTGAAAAGTAAACGATTCAACTGAAAGCAAAGATAAATAGATTAATTGAAGTGGAAGACTCTTGAGAATTAATTTCTCTAATTTAATCTCCTATGGATGACTATGAGGAAACAATTAAATAATTGTCTTACTAAAATTAACAGTCAGATTCTAAGATCAACTCAAATAATTTCTCGTTCTATGATTCTACCATTTTGATTCAACTCTCTACCTATTGATCTACCTAATTTGATTAAACTCTCTATCTATCGATCTACCTAACTCTCATTAGCCTAAACCGATGATTTTCACTTAACTAACCCTCTTAGTTTATTGTCGAGTTATGAAGAATCAAATTGAATCACAATTTAATCGAATAAAAACAATAAAAGAAACTTTATTAATCTCAAGAAAAAAACACCACGAAAGTGAGTTTAGAAAAAAGATCAACACTCAACAAGTATTCCAATATATCCTCAAATCTCATACATCAATGAAATTTAAATAAAAATCGAAAGTACTGTTGGAATGGATCTTAAAGTTTACGATTGTGGGAAACCACTTGTTCCAGGAAGTACATCGTGTCAAGCGTATCTTCGTGCCTCTCTTCTTTCGTCCCCTTCCTCAATCACTCGATCTCTCTTTAGGTCACTCTCAAATAATTGCAGAATTTCACCTCTTTGCTTAAGTCTCTTCACTCTCTTCTTCCTTCGATGGCTGTTAGGGATTGTTCTATTTATTCTCTGGCGGCCCTAGGTCAAACTCGAGGTTGAAACGGTCTGAAAATTATTCCAAAAATTGAGTTTTCACATAAGCCTGATGCAGGGCACGATCGTGGGACTGCATGGTGGTTAGCGCTTTACCCTTTCTGTCATAAATATGGCTTGACATGCACAATCGTGACGAGACTTGTCACTTTCTGTCACGGTCGTGACTCAGAGTGCACGATTGTGGCCTGACTACTTTTTCTTCTGTCTCTGTCACGACTGTGGGCTATATGCACGATCGTAGCCTATGTCCTTAAGCCCGAAACTTTTTAAATCTTTACCCTTCTTCCTTGTTTGTCCTGCAACACTAGCACACACATCATGGTACCTCAAAAATATATAAATTAAGATCAAGAATTCCAACTAACTCATAAACATACTTAAATACACAAAATATCCTCATTAAGTTCTAAATGCATACTCAACACTCACGTTAACACTACATGCATAACAAATTAAACTCTAAAACATCATGCAAAACATAATTGTTATTACCCACAACGAGTGTTTGTCCATTAAAATCCAGTATAGTCACTTCAGAATCAGAACCTAATTTGTTACATTGATGGATGAGATATGTAGGCCTCCTTCTTTCTTAGGGAGGCATATATCTGTCCACCAAAACCTTTGCTACACTTTTAGAGCAATCTGGATGGCTCCATAAGAAATTCTTGAGCAATCTTTCGATAGTCTTGATAATGCTTAACTAAAACTATCAAATAACTTATTAAAAGCTTCCTTTAGGATAAAACTACAAATGATACTTATATAGCTAAAGTTACTTCAAAAATAATACGCTTACCTAAAGATGTAGGAGGTTTAAAAGTGGTTCCTTTGAAGCTAAGTAACAAAATCTTTATGATTAAAAGAATTTGAAGAATTATAGTAGATAAAGAATCCATTTAGGTTGACTAAATTCACTTACATTATCTGAAGCATAGGAACTTCTAGTCTTACAATCCCACGTATGACTTTTTTTACACTATGTTAAATATGTTTAAGCTGAGACACCAAACAAGAATGATGTTTAAACATAGGCTAGAAGAGGGTTCCCTCACCAAAATTTGGTCAGTGATTGACTCATTTGGTTGAGTTACTCAATTTTGTAATAACTATAAGTGCACGACATAGTTGTAGCTAGTATTGGCAAGTACAAGTTGATCCTATAAAGACAGTGATTACCAGTAATTACCTTTTTTATTATCTAGCCTACGAATTGATTTTGGATTTTAATAAAGAAAATGAAAAATAAAGCAAGTACAATAAAATAGGCACTGAGATCAAATAGAGAATTAAGAATTCACCTAGAAAATTATTGATATCAAGTAATTAGTATGTAAGTTTCAAATTCCCCTAAACCCTTAACAAAATGATCTTTTATTATGCAATTGTTTTCTTGATTATTTTAAACTGTAGAGATTCCTAAGGTATGCTAATAGTTGACCTTGAGTCTATTAACAACTAATCCTAAGGTTTTCATCGAATTACTTAGATTAAAATTTATAGGTTGCTTTACTGATTTGTGAATCCTACTATTAGGTTTGACCCTAATATAGAATATTTATGTCATCCTATCTCTAGGGTCGCATTAATTCATTCCAATTACAGTAGATCTATTAAAACCTAGGATTTCTTAATCTCTACATATGAAATCAGATTATGATTTAATACTCCCAAGTATATTAAAACATAAATAAAACACGTAATTGAATCACAATATAACAATCAAACCAACTGCATTAATAGAAGAATCAAATCATATAGGGTTCATCTAACCTAAATACTAACAAGATGTTTAGTTGCAAATTATCAAAGATGAAATCAAACATACACTGAAAGAAAAACAAATTGAAAACAATGAATTCATAATTATAAATCTCCCTGAGTAACATCTATGAAATATTCTTATGATGTAGAGGATTGTTCTGATATATTGATGGATCTTTCAATGAATTCCTTGTGTATTTTACTTCTCTGGATCAAAATCACCCTATGAGAATGATCTCCACATCTAGAATCATCTCCCTCCGTATGTTATCCCTCCATTGCCTCCAAAAAGTGTCTTTCATATTGAATGCTAGGTTTTTGGCTAATGCAAGGTCTGTACCACAGCTGTTCATCTGACTATGCGTACCTGAATTCTTTGAATATCATGAAACTACGTAGCATGGGGGAAGTGCACGGGCATATGCACAGTCTTACATCCCTTCTATGTATCAAATCTTTGTTTTACATCATGTTTTTTTTTTGAATTCTTCTCCTTTAAGTCCATGAAAGCAATTATAATTTGTATATACACTTGAAGAAAATTAAGAATGAAATATATAATAGAAGTGTAAAATGTCAAGTAAAAACACATCAACATGGAGCAAAAATATGCTCAATTATACATCTATCAAATATCCCTATACTTAAGCTTTTGCTTATCCTCAAGTAAACTACAATCAAAATTATAAAATTTACAACATCAATCCATCACCAATTTCAAACTGTCCATTCATACTATACATCATCGTATCCTATTGAATCAAATTAACGTAAAATTAGAGTTAAGTTGTGATGAACGAGTTTTACTTCTAATAAAACCCACAATATTTGCAAGTATATGGGTCGTAAACTTGTAAGATTAAAGGTGTCGATTCCATGAGGCATTAGTGAACTAATTGAATCTTAATTTGTCTGAGGCCTAGAAGTGTAATTAAATGAAAGTACAAATAAGCAAAAAATTAAGCAATTGAATACGGATAGATTGGAAGTGAAATTGTAAATTTAACACAAAGAAATCAAACTTGAGCATAACCAATTGATAACTGAAATTCAAGTAAGGAAGATTAACAAGTTAAAAGAAAATGGATTTATCTTATCATGAATGCTAACTTAGTCATTTTGTGTTAATGCAGTGTCGATCCTAGACTTTCGAAGAGTGGCTTAGTCTCTCTCGAGTTGTAATTACGAAGCCCTAAATCATAAACCCTAATTAAATTGAGTTACTAAGCAGGTAATCTCTCAATTGAAAAAACAGCTCACAACCTAATTAGTTCTTAAGCATTCCAATAAACAATCAGGTCCTCATACGAGATCTCTCTTTGTATAATTATTGATTTGATTATTTGCGTGGTCTATTTGATTGTTTAACTCTCATTAACCAACCTAATCATTTTGGATTTGTTTCACTCTCTGGATTTATTACGAAGTATGCAATTACAATAAATAATCACAACACCTAGCATTATTAACAAAAAAGGAAATTAGATTAACATTGAATCTAAGTATAAATCCCAAAAGAAGTTAGAACATCCTTAACCCAAGTTTTATCATCATCAATTCCATCTCATAAATCAAATGAGTGAAATAAAAGATGAAAAAAAGAAAAGAATACTTGGAGGATTGGAGGTTGAAGCAGCTGAAGCTCCACCTTCTTCTCTCTCTTCCTTCTTCCTGAGCTTTCTCCCAAATGTAGCAAATGGAGGCTCCCTTTCTAAGTCATTTTTCTTCTCTTTTATAGTTTTTTCTAATTACTTGGGTCCAAAAATCGAAAATAACCCAGAAAAAATTAAGTTCAAGAAGTTAATCCGCCTTTGTCTTCATGTAAGCCAAAATTGTGGCCAGCTAAAATGGTCTCTGTCATGATCATGGCCCCCTAATTCTTGATCGTGGCTTGATGATGTCATGATATATCATATATAAGTACCAAATATATAATAAAAATATAAAATATCAAGCAAAAATACATCAAACATGGGGTAAAAATATGCTCAGTTATTCATCTATCAACTCAATTATTCATCTATCAGTTAAATAGTTGGAGTTTCTTAAGTGAGGTCAATGCTTTCTTACAACTTAAGGATCTTATTCCATTTATGACTGGTGCTAGAAAATGCTTAGTTAGGAAACTAAAGACGAGTTATTGGCGATTACTCCTAATTCCTCTTATGCGTGCTCTGACAAGGACTCTATCACTTGGATAAATCATCCTTCTAGCATTTTCTCCATCTTTTGTGTATAATCTTCCATAATCTCGAAGGTTATCAATTTCGGTATATAAACCAAATAATACAATGTAAAAAAAAGTTGTAAGGCTTCGTTGAGGAACATAGCTCCTAAACTACAATGGCACAAGTTAATATGGAATTTGTAAGCAATCCCTAAGTTATCATTTATCCTCTAGCTAGCGATCAATGAGAGACTCTTCACATGTAACAAAATTCATGGAGCAATATGATAACCTATGTTCTTTAAGCATCTATTGATCACTTATTTTTTCATTATGGCTATACTACCTATTTATGGAGTGATGTCCTTAGTAAATTCCACATTACATGTTTATACACTTGGTCCAAAATTTTGCTCTATATCACTTAAAGGAAATGGAGTCATCAAAAGGAATACCTACCTTTAAACTTTTGTTTAACATATTTGTCTATGAAATTTGAAAGAAAGAAACTTTAGAATATTTCAAAGTAAACAAAAGTACAAGCATCAGAGTTATTATAGAATCACTTGCACGTAAAAGAGAGCCACTAATGATAATGAACATATCAACTCTCTCAAACTAAAGTCTAGAATAATGAATGCAATGAAACTCTGCGAGACCTTACAATGGAGGAATGGAAGTTTCATATTCTATCATAGCTTATCCTTACAGCTATGCTCCCTTGGAATCTCTCCAAAGGAAATTGCCAAGGTCATATTATACTTTAAGCTACAATTGGCACTTGAGCTTAGGCCCAACATTATTTGGCCTGAAGTCAACAAACTTGGTCCGATTTGACTAGGCTTTGAGGCAGAATTAGACTTTTTAGCCAAAATTTTAAGTTTTGGGTTGGACTCGAGCTTGAGCTACCCAGACATAGCTCAGCTCAAAAGTTATATGTAAAATAATATTGTTTTGTTTTTTAATTTATTTAAAAAAATTTATCCAATCTAACTTCAGTCTAAGCTCAGGCATAAGTGAGTTCGGCACAGCCCGACTTGACTTTACTTGTTGGGATTCCTACTTTTTAAGTTTTTCTTTTTTTTTGCTAAAAGCTCCAAGTGTGTAATAACCTTCTATTTCTTCTATAAATAGATTTAATTAAAAAAAACTGAACAAAAGAACAAGTAACTTTATACGAACTAAAAGGACAATAAAAATTGTGGACGAGTGAATTTCTCGTTGATAGGGTGGATTTGGCGGGCTCAACTCTCTTCCGTTGCTCTCTGCTCATTATATGCACCGGAAAGGAGGGTAAGACATTAGAGGGAGAGCAGAAGTCCCAAAAATGAAAACAGAGTTTAACAATAAAAGAATGGCATTGACATCAACACATGCCTATTCTACTCTCAATTTCTATGTCACTGCTCTTCCAACGCCGAGGAAAAGAAGCAAACCTTTGTCTTTCCCTCTGATTCGCGCGTTTTCGCTTTCCCGTGGACCTACTCTCTTCCAGGCAGCAAAGCACAGAGTATTTTTTATCTTTTTTATCCTGAAACTTTGCTACCATGTCCATTCTTGTTTGTTCTTTGCTTTTTCTTTTTAGTGTCCTTCCTTGAACTTGAAGTGCTCTTCTGTGAGCTTTGAGTTGGGCTTTGGAATTTTGAATTTATGGATTTCAAAAGCTGCAATTGCATTGTCTTCCAGTTTGAATGTTGACTTCACAGGATGTATGCAACTTCTTTGGGTTAAAATTGATTCTTTGATTTATCTGTTTAGTGTTTCTTCATTGGTAAATACATTTTTAGTGGTTTTATTGTGTATCTCGATCGATTCTAAACCTAAAGTATATAGCTTCCGCAGTTGTGTATGCTGTCTTTTTAATTCCTTGTGATTCTTGACTATCAAATGCATTTTCTAGTGGCTTTTTACCTTACAATTGCATTTGCTTGTTTAGGAAAAAGTTCTACTCATTGTGCAAGACACCTGTGTTTGAACTTCAATTCTTGTATTTTCATGTTGAACTTTGAACTTATTTTGCCGTACAGATGTTAATTCTAGTGGTTAATTACAAGAAAATTCATTTGGAACTTGCTTTTCTAGGTTGATACATACATAAAAAGTGGCATGGTTATTGGTTTAGGATCTGGAGAGGCTTCTGATATGGCTATACATTATTTGGGTCAACAACTTCAGGCGGGCACACTGAAAGACATAGTAGGAGTATCCAAGTGAGTTTGTATTCTCCCATGTCATTGTGGATGGTATTTTTTTCTCCCCTTTTTTCTTTAATATGACTTTCCATATCTACTTACAACCCTCGGTTCTTAAGCTGCACTTTCTTTTTTACATGGAAGATATAGTAAATAATACCCCAATAAAGACATTTTGAATGTTATCATTAGTTCTCTTTCAGTTAATCTGACCATTAGTACCAACTCAGGAAAAGTTCCGGATGTTACATTGCAAATATATTCTACATTCCTTTTATCAGTTCCCTATGAAGAAAAAGATTTGAAATTTCCAGCTTGTCTATATTTTCCCAATGTTTTTCCTGTGATAGTTTCCTATACCTCTTTTTTTGTACTCCTTTGGTTGAATTTTAGGCGAGTATTCAGCGCTATATATGACCTTAAAATGAAATTTGTTCTGTTATTACTTTTCATTTTGTCACTGAAATATATGTCTTGCTTTTAATTTTTATGTAGGTCTATGTATTCTGCAAGTGAAGCAGCAAAGGCAGGCATCCCATTGGATCAATATCAATTTTGTTCTCAGGTAGGATGGACCTAACATCTCCTTTTATTTCTTTCGTTGTTTATTTGAAAAACATCAGTTACATAGTTATGCAATTGCTAATGCAAATGTGAAGGCAAATTTGGACTAGGCTGAAATTTTTCTTAATTTAGGACCTGCTAAATTAGCTTGTCACAAAAACATGAAAAGAAGAATTCTCTGAATTGTTAGTGTCGAGTATAGATTAGAGTGAGTATTGCTGAACTTGATTTTGGAATGTTGTACAACATATTTGTTCCTTGCTTGATAAAAGAAATTCAAATTTTGAAATAATATCATTGAATTATGTTGTTTTGATATAAATTGACTTTGCATTCGATGATGCTGATATTGTAGAAGAAGAGACACTTACTGCTGTCATTGGCCGAAGAAAACCGCAATGTAATGAGTCCATCATTCAGGAAAAGGTGGGTGCAGCCTTCTTATGTCCAACTATATGGCCCAGGATCTTTATCAAAGACATGTTCAATAACTGAAATTTAACCCTCCTGCAATCGTTTGATGTTGATAAAATTTCATTTCAGAAAATAAAATATTTGTCATTTATTTGTTTGCTTCTGTGCAGTCAATACTAAATGCAGCCAACAAACTTGTATTCATGATCACAGAAGAGCGGTACAAAGGTGGTCTGGATGGTTCTATTCCAGTTTTAATCCAATCTGTGAGCAACTATTACTTTGTTATATGTATGGCATTAACTTCTGGTAAAAGAAATCATTAACTGCTGAAGACTTACTATTTCAGCTTAACTGGATGGAAATTGCTGAAGAGATTGATGACTTGTTTTTGGGTGATGCTGAGGTATGATCTTCACAACGCAATAATACTAGATACATCCATTATGCATCGTTTGAATAAAATTCTTGTCCACTTCTGTTGAGAAATCAAGAGAGATAGGACTTGTTATAGTAGTCCTGTTCAATGTTAGTAATTGACTGCAAAAGTTGATAATTTATTACTATTGTAGAAAAGTAGTAAAAACTTTGCATCAAGCAGGACTCCCACTAGACTCTCAAAATAAATAGACTGTATTATTGTGATGTCTAAGAGTTTTCTGGTAAATACGTTTTACCTTTCAATATCATGACATGAGGAGCTTTTCTTAGTTTTCGAGTCAGTAGGCCTCCTTTGAAAAACTAACCCTGTATTTTGATTAATTTTCCTTAAATTTATGGAATTTTGACTTTCAAATGTTCCTTCCCACCTTCCTGCAGGTATGGAGGAGACCATCCATAGGGCAAGCAGGTCCTAGGGGAGGTGATTTTCCAGTAGTTACGAGGGAAGGTCACAATATTCTTGATGTCGTCTTTACATCTCCAATACAAAGCCTTGGTGGGTTTTCTAATAAGGAAATTTTCTTGCTGCATCTCTTTGTTTCAGTATTTCTTGTTTCCTCAAATCAAATACAATTATGGACACTTTTCAAGGATAAAAACTCAATTCTGATTAATTGTATTAGCATTATTGGCTATTTGCAAAATGCCACTTTGTTAGAATGTCCAAGTCTAATATCAAAACAAAATCAGGGGGAACTCACAAAACTAATTTCATAAACTGGGGTTGAAAAGTCGCAATAACTTGTTAACGCTATGTTTTCCGTGATATAACAATCCTAATTGCAGCTGAGGTGGCTGAGAGCCTTGCTAAAGTTAAGGGGGTTGTGGATCATGGAGTTGTTTCAAAATTTCTGTAAGTTTCTTTTTCACTATAATTATAAATTTTAACTTTCTGCATTGTTGTGTATTTGATCTGATGAAACCACTCAAAATATTGCTTAAATGTCCCTTTATGCTAAAACTGTTAAGTTGAAATAGTGAAAAAAAAAGGCCTTTATATGTTATTTCTGACATTGATAGTTGGGATGCTTAAACTGTTGGTTAATTAACATTTAAGTTGTATATTAACTCTACTATACAATTTAATATCTAGGATTTGAGTAGCCTGTTGTTATTAGTTATCCTGTTAAAGAAGATGAGCTTTCACAGAAATGATCAGTCATGGAAACCATCCAATGATACTTATCATAGCCCATGTTCTTGAAGAAAACCTTTCATTTTAGCAGGATGAGGGCTTTATCTAAAAGTATTTGAGGGCTTAATATATTTTCTGTACGTCCAAGAACAGGAAAAGACTTCTCCTGCTTGTGTTATGCTGAACAAATTAAGCTTCATTAAAGTCTAATATTGTAACATGGAGAAAATTTCAACTAAACAGACGGAACAGTGATAGAAAGTAAAAGACTTTGGACACAATACTAATAATCCAAGGTTGTCAAACCATCATGGAACCCGAGATGAAATTAAGTATGGCAGTTAGAAATGCATTTTTGTCTTTTGACCCACCAAACTTTTGGATTAATGCAATTGCCAATGCCTGAGATAGCTTCCACTTTCAGTTTCATTCTAAATTATCTTTCCTTCATGAATTTACTGTTGAAGTAGAGTCACTTCAAACTCTGACTTTGAGGACAATGTCAGGGCTTTCACCTCATCGGCTTTACAAGGCATAACCTTAACTTGCATCTAAGAAAGGCTTAGATTCTCCTTTAAGATCTGTTGCATTGTTATTTATGGTATTTTCATTTGCATACTGCAGATGCACAGCAGTAATTGTTTCGGAAAGTGGGCTCTCCACAGTTGACAACCTTAAAATTAATGCGGCCAGTGATGGAATGTGATTGTTGTCGAACTCTGTCTGTACATAACCTTTGTGTAAAGTTAGTTGGTGCTTAGTAAGAAAAGAGGCATTGGATTACAAATCAGTGAGAAAAGTTAAGCCAAAAACCATTTCAACAAGGTATCTTTTCTGTTTTCATCGGCTTTCTCACTGTATTTTCTTGGAGTCTATTTTTTCTCACTTCATCACAAAAATGTCAGCACCGTATCTATCAAATTAATACTCTATGCTTGTGCTTTCTGATCATCTTTTTATTATGTATCGAATATTTTAACAAGCGCACAACTGGTTTCTCTATTCCCTTTTGGGTCTCGACCAACATAACATGTTGGCAAAAGAAAAGTAGTATGCTTTCGGTTTTCGGCTTTCGGTTTCTTCTTTTCGCTTTCTTCTGACTATAGTATATGAAATAAGACATAGTTAACAAGCAGGGAGAATCACGTTTAACCAAAAGAGAAAGAAAAAGGTACTTGTAATATATCTTAGTGATCTAATAATATTTGTTTACAGCAGCTAATGTTTTGATTCGAAGTCGTTTTTTGACATGGTGGAAATCCAAAAACGCTGGTAAAGAAAATCGAGGTATGATCTTTGCCATTAGCAATAGCAAAGCCGATTTTGGCATTTGTTGCCCACAAAAATGTGAACACAACAGCAAAGCCAAGGACACTTTTAGAGGAAAAAGTTCCTAAAATTCCAACTACAGACGGCGTTGGAATATGTGGATATCTTAATATTAACAATCATTTTAGCCTCCCAATTTAAAGACATGCTGTTCATCCAAAACTGTGATTCATGTAAGACAAGTTTTATTAAAAATATTTTTCCTGATTTACTTAAATGCCATAATAAAAAGACTTCATAAATCAAAAACCTGACATAGATGCTTAAGAGTAAGTGATTTTATGGTAGAGACGGCCAAGTGCTTTATTTTATAATATAATATATCATGCCATATAAGTTAAAAAAATGCTACACCAATAAATATAAGTATAAAAGTTATTATATTTTTAGAATATATTACGAGCATTTTTATTTGACACGAGTTCATTCCAGATGCATGAAAATCAAAATTTTAAGCTTGAATTTTGTTGATGACCTCTTTATCTTCTCCAAGGCAGATGATCACTCTTTATCCTCCATAACAACAGCTTTCAACATATTCTTCAATTTGTCAGGCTTGACAGCTAACAAAAGCAAGAGTGCTACGTAACTACCAACTAGTGCTGCTAATCAAGCCCCCTACACATCCTCCATCATTAGCTTCAAACATGCTCAGCTCCCTGTCATATATGTATGCTTTCTCATTTCTTCCACTAAGCCAGTCGCTGCTCATTTTAAACCACTCGTAAAAAGGATTCAGAAGAGGCTCCACAGCTAGAGCTCCAAAGCACCGTCTTTAGCTGGGGTTCTTTGTTCCTTCAACACCTACTGGACCTCGGACTTTGTACTCCCTATAGCTATCTTAAAGGAGATTGATAGGATCCTTAGAAGATTCCTCTAATCAGGTATCAAGGAGAAGAAACTAAACCAAAAATCAAACGGCAAGCGGTATGCCAACCAAATTCACCGGGTGGTCTAGGAATAATTTCACTCAAAACCAGCAACATGGTACTGCTATCTAAAAGAATATGGAGGTTATGCAAGGGTAAAGATGCATTTTGGGTTTGGTGGAAACATGCATACTATATAAAAGGAGCAAACATTTGGAGCTGGAAGATACCATCTGCTGCATCCTCCACAATGAAGTCTCTAGCTAAGCTATGAGACAAAGTGAGACTTCTATGTTAGATGACAATTGGTGATGGCCTAAACACATCCTTTTAGTTTGATAACTGGTCTTCTTATGGCCCCTTGGAAAGCATAACTAAACTATCAACTCTTGCATAGCTCCTTACCAATGAAACCTCAATAGCACAGGTTGTCGTGAACTAGAATTTAGTTAATCATTTGGTTCCACTCTCTACCATCTCCTCCGTCATTGCCATCATTGTTCTTAGGCCTAGACAACAGGACAGAATCACATGGAAAGCCTCAAGCTCTGGCAACTTCACCTACAGAAATTGTAGACTCATCTTCAGTCCATCAACACCTAAATAGCTTGGCGTGGTCTTGTTTGGAGCAAAGATATCCTGCCACGAACTACTGTCACTCTCTGGCTAGCAATAAGACGAAGGTTGCTTATTATGAATAAAGTTACCAAATACCTCAACATCCCAAACTGGTGCACACTTTGCAAGGCCTCTGATCAAACCCTGGACCACCTAATTTTCCAATGCTGCTTCATCAGTACCTTTTGGAAGGAGCTATTATTTAGATGTAGATTAATCAATGTTGTGGAATAAAGGAAACAAAGACAAATGAAACAAAGGAGTAATTAAAGATACTGTACAAACTACTTGTCGTTTTCATCAAATAAAACCAATAGTTTAACTACTTAAATAGACTGAAAGCAAACTAACTAAGCTAAAATTAAGCAATTAACTAGGAAGTGGGTAACAGCTTACATACATCACTATCTACTTAACATAAAATAAATATGTTATTTGACTAAGAATTTACAAAATCCATGAAACTCACTAACAACTAACTAACAATTTTTAAGCATTTGCCAACACTCTCCCTTGCTTCGAAATTTCATGAATGGAGTACTTCTCTTCCAATGTAATGCACTTTTTATCACCATCTTCAAATTTGTTAATGCACATTATCATCAACTTATAGATATTGGAGCATGTCTCTTCCTGGTGCAATTCTCACCAACAACTCTGAAAAAGAGTTTCTTCTTGTGCCATTTGAGTCATGTTTGTTTCTTCTTGATTTTGAACTCTGTAGTCTTTTCGTAAATGCCCAAACCTCTTGCACTTGAAACACTGTAGTTTTTCTTTGTGCCAACAATCCTTCTCTTCATGGCCAACTTCCTACAATTTGTACATTGGAGAATTTTACTTTTGTCCTTTAAGGAGGAAATCTTGACCATGTATGCTCCTTTGACCTTATCAACATTTTCTGCATTCCTCATCATTCTTCTTTATTCCATAACTTGAAGAACATTTAGTAACTCTGCAAAGTTTATATTTAATAGAACTTTAGTAACTTCAAGAGATGAAATTTTTGACTCGTACCTTTCGGGAAACTTCATAAGGAGCTTATGAAATTTTTGACTCGTACCTTTCGGGAAACTTTTTAAGAAGCTTGTCTATAACTCTTTGAGTAGGAAATTCTTCACCAAGTAACTTGATTTTATTGACAATGAACATAAATTTGTTCCCATAATCCTTGAAATTTTCAAAATTCTTTATTTTTTAAATCTCAAATTTCCTTTTGAGATTCAAAATTTGCATCATCTTAGTTTGAGTGTTGCCATTAAATTCTTTTTTTAGTTTCTCTCATTCTTTTTTAGGAGATTCACATGCCATTATACTCGTGAAAATTCCTTTCATCATGGCCGAATGGAGATAAGATAGAGCTTTTGGTTTTGTTATCCTTTCTTCATCATTCTTCTTAATTTGGTTTAGGGTTGGATTTTGTGAAAGAGGTGTAGGCTCAAACCCACTTTCAATAACCTCTTATAAACTAAAAGCTTGCAAATATGACTTCATTTTGATAGCTTAAAAGTGGTAATTTTCTCCATTGAAAATAGACATTGGAATAGGGAAATTGCTTGATGTCATTACTAGGGTGAGTGCCTACATTTAAAAAAAAAAGATTTTGTCGCTCAATCCTCACAAGCCCCAAAAAAAACTGAAGTTCTGATACTAATCTGTTGGGAAATAGAGGAAAAAAGACAATTGAAATAAAGGAGTAATTAAAGATACTACACAAACTAATTGTCTTTATCATCAAACAAAACCAACAGTTTAACTACTTAAATAGACCCAAAGTAAACCAACTAAGCTAAAA
>JAOSBN010000179.1:26281568-26300265 GCA_027563595.1 Erythroxylum suave
TATTTTAAAAGTAAAATATTTTTATTAATACTTTATTAATAAATATTATATAAAAGATTAAAATAAAATAGTTTAAACAAATTTAAATAAAATAATTTATTTTTAAGTTTAATTTAATGCATAATTATTAGTAATAAAAATAATTATTTTATTAAAAATTTAAAACTAAGAAATTACAATAAAAGTTTAAGTAAATAATTAATTATAAAAACTTTGGAAAACAGAAGGGGGAGAGGGAGAGAGAGGCGGGAGACAGAGATTTTAAAATTTTGATAATTTTGCCAAAAGTGCCTATATTTTTTAAAATTTTCAGTATTACCCAATATTAGGCCGGTACCGAAGATGTCGGTACCGTTCTATTTTCCGACCAGCACAGTACCAATCGATGCGAAACAGTATCCACGTCTATGGGTAAATGCAATTAATTATTGTCTACCGAATGGAAAATTACAACCATATAACCACATGAAATTACTGTAACTTCATCTTTGACAGAGAAACGCTGTAAGATTAAATGGTAGATGTTACGAATGACAGTATGTCGCGAGCACTTTGCTTTAACAACTAGCTAGCTCTAACACAAAAGCTACTTTGCAGTTCTAGTGTGAACTAATGCGAACTGGGAGACCCTTTTCAGGGGTTGGCATCATGTCGCCGATGATCTTTTCTTCGGGACAAACAATCTCCCACTTAAACCTCTTCACCACGTTGTGAACAAAAGCCAAAATTGCCAAGCGAGCATACTCTTTTCCAGGGCACATCCTAGGCCCACCTCCAAATGGAACAAATGTAAATGGTGGAAATACTTTGTCATCCTCGTATCTAGAGGGCTCAAACATTTCAGGATCTGGAAAATATTCTGGATTCTTGTTTGTTGTGTTCACAGTCCAATAAACCTTCACAAACATATACTGTCAGTCAAGCAATAGTGAAGGTAACAATGTTTCATATCCAAAGTTGACCGTGAAACATCAAGCTTACCTTCCAACCCTTTGGGATGGTGTATCCTGCATAAGTAAAATCACTGAGGGCCTCTCTGAAGGTTCCCTGAAGTGGAGGTGTGAGCCTCATCACTTCACATAATACGTTCCAAGAGTACTTCATCTTCTGAATGTCATCCCAATCCAATAACTCTCCGTCTTTCTTACTTTCTGAAATTTCCATTTGCTCTGGTTTTCAGAAACAGAAGCCAGTGATTTAACAGTGTCGTGTTAGAATCCAAAACTCCAACAAATGTCTTCAATAATGAATATGATCCTCAGATCAAGATCAAGGGAACGAAATAATAAATAATTATAGTTAAAGAAAAAAGATAATGAAGATGTGAAGATATCTTACCAGCTAGGACCTTAGAGTAAATGTCTGGCCTTTCACCAACATATTTCATGAAGAAGGTCATAGCAGTCGACACCGTACTATAGCCAGCCACAAGCAAGCCCATAATTTTATCAGCAATCTCCATCTCCGGCATGTGCTTGCCGGAAGTATCGGTGGCGACTATCATATTTGAAAGTATGTCCAGCATCGGAGCTCCGGAGGTCATTGCAGCCTTCTTCTCTTTGATAATAGTTCTCAATTCTTTCCTGATAGCAGCAGCAGATTTATTGGCTCTGTAGAAAATTGTCCCAGGAAAGTTGAGGGGAATTGAATGTAAACCGAGAGTTACGTCATCAAAATAGTTGATAAGCCTGGAGATACGTTCAGGCTCATCTGTGCCTACGAAGAAGCGACAGGCAAGAGACAGGGTAAGAATTTTTGCTAGAGGAAAAGCCTTGACTTGAACTTTTCCCTCCCAGTAAGTTTGAATTTGTTGTTGGGTTATGGAGTCCATCTTCCCCAAGTACCTCACTAGAGCTTCAGGTTTCAAGAATCCTGGTGATTTCAATAACTTGGATTCGGCCTCACGTGGGGTTGGAACAGAAGCAGAAGTTTGATAGGATCTGAAGAGCTTTTGCATGGAATGAGGACGAAATGCAGTGAAAATTTTCTGGTCATTGGAGAAGAGAAATTTGTGTCCATCAGGGCCACAAATGACAGCAGTCTTCTCTCCTAAAATCTTGGTCTTAAATATATGAGGTGAATACTTCTTGATTCGATCACAAACGAACTTTTCTGGCTTGTCAAACAGAAAAGCTAGAGACTCACCAACCACGGGCCATCCAAAGCACCCTGGAGGCAGGTTTTTCCGATCACCGGATTGGCGTTTCAAAGCAAAGATGCCAACAACAAGTGCAATAACCACAGCAGGAAGAGACAAGATTAAGCTGACTTCCATAGTAGATGCTAAAGAGTTGGATCAATTTCGTTAAATGGAGCTAGTAGGAAAACATTACAGTTTATGGAGGACAGAACATGGTGTATATATAGAGGTTGCTGAAAGTGTCACCAAAACTTTTTCTTTTCCTCGGCAAGCATGTAATTGTCAGCCCACAAGTGGTTAGATCTGGGTTAGGAGTAGTATTTGATGAATAATACAGTAAAAATTAACTGTGATTAGTATAAAGAGATCTGACTTGAACTTTGGGTTCATTCTCAACTTCTAGGATGTTCTTTTGCAGCTTAAAACAAGTAGCCCGTTTGATGTTTAAAGTTTCAGTTCAGTGTAACAACTTTTAAGCATAAACAACCTGTAGAAATTATATATGAACAGAGAATTCAATGGCTTTTTATGTAGTTTAAAGGATCCTCTTGAAAAGATTGGTGAGCTCACCATTCAAAAGGACACCAAAAGATGTTGAGGTACAGTGGTGGATCAAATTGGAATGCTTCACTTAATCATAAGTTACAGCCTAATCGGTAAAGGTAATAGGAAAGCCAAATGCCAAATCTTTTTAGTCATTCCTAAGGTTTTTACATAATAACTAATTAAAGATATAAATCTATCTTTAAATAACTGTACACATTTTGATATTTATAAATATCAACACTAATAATATAAATTAAATTAAATGATTTTAAGTGATCATAATTATTTTAATTTAATTAAAACTATTACTTTTTTAATTATCAGACTTTACTGGTCTCCTGCCCTATTTATTTTCAAAATGACACTATTTGAGAAATAAAAGCATTAAAGTAAAAAATGACACTATTTGTGATTAAATATTTTAAATATGTGTATACTATTCAGATAATTATAAATTAACTCCAAAACAGTTTTTATTAAAGTTGATTCATAATATTAATAAAGACTTATGTCTGCTATAAAAGTTTTGACCAGTTCCACCCTAAGGCAATGCACCGAACCCACTTACCATACTTTTCTCGAAGTTTAAATGTGTAAACTGTCAAAGTACGACAGCGGATGTTGTTCGTGGATGGGGCCTAACCTATAACTGTACTCGATCTGCTGCAAAACAAGTGAATATGATTTTGCCTACACAGGAAAGTGAAGAGCCAACCAACCCAAAACGTTGACAGTCGGTTAGCATTACTGCATGTGGAAACTTAACTAACATAAAACAAAAAGAATGAAACCTCATCGCCTAAATGCCACTTAATCACTCCTTTAGTCATCAAATTAACTGGAGATCAGAGCGTTGCTGAATCCCCTCGTTCCAGCGAGTGTTGGATTTAATCCAACGTCTGGGCACCTCTATATATATATATATATATGTAGATATAAATTAATTGTATATTATGCGTTATTATAAGGATAATCCTAATTAAAGTGATATGTCCAAAGCTATTAGACATTGAATATAGTATGGGCTTTAATACGCAGAGATCTCATGGTCTGATTTCTATTTTATAATGTGCTAGAATAGAAATAAGAAAAACTATATAAAGAGTCTGGATCCTCAAGTGATATGCATCATTATTTTTTCTGGTATTCTATCAATAAAAAATGTGACGACTCTTTGAAACAAAATAGGTGTATATATTAACTTAGAAGATGAATAACCACAAGACTCAAGAGTCGTGTTATTCTTATAAATCCATGTGCGCATCCACAATAGATTTAAATATTCTTGATGATTTGACATGATTATTTATATGATTATTGATTGTTTTCACCATACGGCATTTTAAATTTTATCAAGTTATATCAGAGCCTCTTCTATGTTAGGTTATTAAGAAGTTTTTAATTATTTATCTTCCATTTTTACGTCCAATTATTTCAGTGTATATATCTAGTTCCATTTTTTTTAATTGTGTTTCGGTTAAATAAATTTTTTAGTCTTTTAGCTAAAAAATAAAAACCATAAACAACTTTATTTCGTTTTATACTTTAAACATCGGATAAAAACCATAAATAACTTTAGACTTATATAAATGTTGTGTGCTTTAGCAGTAAAACCATTCTTGGAACCATTGTTTCTATGCTTTACGACGTAAAGCATATTTTAGAAACAAATGGTATATTGGATCAATTGCTATTTCTACAAATTTGATATTCGGTTCATGTATCATGGTTTGGTATATGCAGTTTTGACATAAATCAATTACACATACTTCTAGTTTATATTTTTGTATGAAAATGACATTCGGTTAATTAAGGTTAATATAATTAATGTTCAAATATTACTATAATTGATCTTTTATTAATATTGTGAAATAAATTAATTGAAATAACATGTTGTTAAAGTAGCCTATCTTGTGTAGAATAATTTATTTTATAAGATTAAGATGGTTATGCATGCGTAATTCGTGAGGGTATTAACCAGCCTAAAAAAGGTCAATATTTATACACATGTGGTTATTACAACAAAATAAGGAGATTTTAGACGTTTATGTCTATATGCATTAAATAATTGGCTTAAATAATTTAAGAATTGGTTGAGCTTTTACACATTTATTTAGGATAGTAAAATTTGTCTAAAAAAATACTTAAAAAGTGTTTAAAACTTAGATTTGATTATATGCGAAATGGAATAAGATAAAACTTAAACAATAAGATTCTTTGTAATATTATTTAAATATTACAAAGAATAGGACAACTATTTAAATATAACTTTTCACGAATTTCTTTACTAATTTGTCATTATCAAGAATATAATAAATTAATTTAAATTTAAATATAAATTTTGATTTACTTTGTCATACAAATTCCATTTATTTCAATACAACATTTCATTATTAAAAACTAAATTCAAAATGTAAAGTGAAATACATTTCAACTTTTTATTAATATGTTTTCAAAATTATGATTGTGTAAAATTGCAAACAAGCTTGCCGCCCTCCTCGGTTAACTTTTCATTACTCACATGTTCCATTTTTAACAACTTTCCTTCCTCTCTCTCGCTGAACCAAAAATTAGGAATAAGAAGAAAAGACGGCAGTCAAGGTGTGCCATTCTTTTGCGATTTTTGATTCCACCCTGCATTTCCTTTGTCTCTTTGGGTTTATAAGACATAGTTTTGATTCCACCTTGCATTTCCTTTGTCTCTTTGGGTTTGTAAGACATAGTCAATGCTTTCTCAACCTTCTAATTAACCAAAATCAGCCTAAATCTAGTTCCATTTCATGTGTATTCTACCTGTGTAGAACTCTCTCCCTCTCTCCAGCCTGGCCTAGATTGGCTGCTAGTTTTTAGGGTTTACAATTCTACTCTGCTCTTGCTTTCTCTTAGACTAAACCTCTGTTTCTGGCTCTATTATGATGTTTTGGAATCTCGGTGGCATCTCCACGTCCTCTCCTGTAAGGGATTTTGTCCCCCTCTGCTTCTTTTGTCTTTCTCTAACTTTTGAGATGATTCTGGCTCTTTTTGCTTGCTTGCTTGTTTAATTGGTGTTTTAGCTTATTTAATTAGTTTATAGTTTATAGTTTTCATTTTGTAGTATAGTAATCATAATTTTAGAAAAAAACGGAATAAAATATCATGTAAATGACCTATTGTTATTAGATCTATGTTTGGGATCAAGTTATGGGTCTATGATTCACTATAGGAAATAAAGAAGGAGACCCTTGCTTGTTAGAGTTTCTACCTTTTCAACTTATATTAAATTGAAATTAAGGGCTTGTTAGAGAGAACTCGACTATCTCGAACTTTAGGAGTTCATAACCTTGAATCAAAATTCTACTTCTCTTCTTCCTTATAAAACTAGCATTCATATACAATACAACCAAGGGTAGGCTAGTCCCTAACCCTTGAACCCTATTTTCCATAATTAGGCACCCCTAAATAACCTAA
Source organism: Erythroxylum suave (assembly GCA_027563595.1). NCBI lineage: Eukaryota > Viridiplantae > Streptophyta > Magnoliopsida > Malpighiales > Erythroxylaceae > Erythroxylum > Erythroxylum suave. The sequence continues at coordinate 26,287,702 of JAOSBN010000179.1, forward strand.
ATAAGAGCATTTAAATATCAATAATAATATCTAAATAGGAAATACAAGAAAGCTAATTTAGGGAATTGACTTTCTTTTCATTGTGCAAATCTCTCGTAGACCAAGATTAGTTTCTGAGATATTTGGAGATGCTTTTCTAGCATCTGTAACATTGTTGATAACACCTATTCATTTAATTATCAAATTACAAGAACCTCTTAGATGAATTTGCAATTATATGGGACTTGTTGAAAAACAATTGCAACATTCTTTTTGGGTCTCCAATAATGGCCGATGCACAATAACGTCTTATGTGTCTTGTATGCTTACTTAGAATCATCCTTTCTCTTGTTTATTGGGACTGTGGAGAAGTAATAGCAAATGAGATTTCTTCTCTTTTCAACTGTAGAGCACTTGAAAATCTCTTATTGCATCACAATGTGAGGCATTTGGTATTGCAATTTTCTATTTTAACATTTTACATAGATATGTTTATCAATATCAAATGAACATAGATCTTGACATTGCCTATATGTTTCTTACAACTAGAATGTATAATGATCTCATTTTTCTTCATGAAAACTTAGTGATGAGACATCTAGGCAAGGTTCTTCATTATATGTTCATAATGATATTGTTCTGTTATACTAGGATTTAAAAGAAGTGGTTAAAATACCGGTAGAACAAAATCAATTTGGAACAAAAAAAAACATATTAGATTGTTTGAACAGGTTTTGGAAACTAACAAAAGAAGGCTTGAAATAAATAAGTGAGGCATTGTTAAGGTCTATATTGTCTGAATTGTATTAGTCATGTTCAGTTGGTTACCAAAAGGTTTAAGTGTGCTACTTGTTCTCCTCCGCATTACTATGTAGGAGGATCTGTTAGTTAACATTGAACATGATCTCCGTGCTGTGATAAAGAGAGTTAAAGATTGAGACTATACGAATGGGGATAAGATATATCCAAGTAGTTAATTATCAATGATTCCAAACAATACTCTAGTTGTGGTTTGTCAATGCTTAAATGTTATATGTATAGGGATCACTTATACGTGGTTGTGTGGATTACTCAGGCTATAATATATAATTATACCATTTTAAGCTAATTGTTGAAATGGGAGAATAGCAAGGTAAACTTTGAGTATTCGATTAATGTAGTGCAACTGACCCATCTACATACTGTGGAGGGTTCTAGGCTAAATAGAAACCTCCTTCTTTGTCCTTTCAAATCTTAAGCTTTGCAAGATTTGGTTTGATATGGGAGAATATGGGCAGACGAGTAAGGTATACCTTTTAGTCAAGTTTTTAGGAGCTTATGTATTCACTATAAGGTTCCATCAAATCTTATAATCAACTTACCTAATTTATAAGTATTTTTTCTTCTCTCTATATTTCAGGTGCCTTATTTTAGATTAAGGAAAATAATTGGAATCTGAATGTAAACATGAATGGTCGATGGAATGTGAGGCTTGACTTGTAATAAAATCTACTGGAGATGTTTTTTTGAAGTTGAGATTTATAGCTGCAAAGTTCATTTTCTTTTTGTTTAACTTAGTCATGAATACTATAAGATGTCTAATATGTAATGGGTTGCACTTCTTGTGTATAAACAGAGTAGGTAGATCGATGCAATTTGTTTGTTTGATTGATTTTCTTTAACAATGATCTATGTGACTTGTATTGATTGGTTACCACCAATCGCTATATTAGTTGCTCTAACAGCCAAGTAATAACAAAGTTTTGTTTCTATCTTCTATCTCTTTCTCTGATTTTGATTCGAATTAACTTTTTGTGTGATTAATTTATTATAATTATAATAAATTTATTAAAATTTGTTATAATAATGTGAGTGATCTAAAAAAAGATGCAAAAAGCAAATTGTACACTTATTTTTTTACCAAAAAATGGTGAAATTTTTCGACATAAAAAGTTGTCTATAAGTGAAATATCGACATAAAAAAAAGCTTACATAAAGCGTCTAAAATAGCATTTATGTGTATAAGAAAGCCATCGAAAATGTATGTTTTCCATGGATCTATATGTAAATAGATTTTCAACGCTTAGATTTTTGACACTTAGATGTGTAACAAATCTATATTTTTCTGACGCATCTATGTGTCTAAGGAAACCATCAAAAATAATTTTTGTGACACTTTTTTTTCGCTTTATAAAGCATCTAAAATTGTTTTTAAGACAGAAAAAAGCATCTAAAAACTCCACCTTTATGTCATTAAGCTCCATATTTTGTTGTAGTGGGTGATAAATATGTGATAATTATTAGGTTAGCCATATGAATAATTAATCGGTGCAAAGAAAGGTTAATTGTTTGATAGTTTTGTTGTTGACATTATTTGATTACTATACTAACAGTACCACTTGCAATTTAAAATTTCTATCCAATGACTAAATATTAAAGTTGTGCTAGGTATCTTGTGATAGGCTTTACTATTATTTGATTTTATATGATTATTTGGAATTTATATGAGTTTATTTGTTGGTTGTTTTGTTCTCTGTTTAATTGCTACTTCTGCTTTTACTATTACTACCAACATCAATTCTATTCCCATGTTTAGCGGCACAAACTTATGGAAAGAGACCATTATGATTGTTCCCAGTGTCATAGATCTAAACCTTGCATTAAGGATTGAACGAACTATCGATCTTACGACTGACATTTCCTCTGATGATAAGAAGGACATGGAAAGGTGAGAACATTCAAATCATATGAGTCTTATGATCATAAAGTGTGTTATTCTGAAAACCTTCAGGGGCACTATATCCAAAGGGGTAACTACCAAAAATTACATTTAGGAAATCGAAAAGAGGTTTTCCAAAAACAAAAAGGTTGAAGCAAGTGTGATTTTGGCAAATCTCATTTTATTGAGGTATAAAGGAAAATGAAGCATAAAGGAGAACATCTTGGAGATGTCTCATCTTGCTTTGAAACTAAAGGCACTAAAGATAGAGTTGTCTGAGGACTTGCTTGTACACTTAGTTTTGATATCTCTTCCTGCACAATTCAGTCAGTTTAAGGTTAGCTACAACCATCAAAAGGAGAGTTAGAATCTAAATAAGCTCATTTATCATTGTGTGTAAGAAGAGGAAAGTCTAAAGCAAGAGAAGACAAAGAGTGTTCATTTAGCAACTACCTCATAGGACAAGAACTTGAAAAGAAAGAAGGATAAGGAAGCTGCAGGTGCCTTACAAAAAAAGAAACAATAGAAGCAACAGGATGAGGCTTTTACTTGTTATTTCTATAAAATCAATGGACACAAAAAAAGGATTGTACCAAATATCACGAATGGCGTGGAAAGAAAGCTACATTTCTTACTTTAGTTTATTCTAAGGTTAATTTAACTTCGGTAGTTGTACATAATTGGTGGCTAGATTATGGTGCTTCTACTCACTTAAGTGTGTCTATGTAAGGTTGCCTAAGCTACCAAAAGCCAGTTGACGGTGAAAGATACATCTATGTGGGCAATGGTAAAGTGGTAGAAGTTGAGGATATTGGAACTTTTAGTTTATTATTAAAGACTGGTTATTATTTAGATTTGAATGAGACTTATGTTGTTCTGTCATTTAGAAGAAATTTAATTTCTATTTATGCATTGGACAATTTGGTTACTCTTGTTCATTTGAAAATGGTTAATTTAGTTTTTTTCAAGATTTAATGCTTACCGGTACTGGTTCTTTATCATTTGTTGATAACATATATTTTCTTAATATAGTTGCCTTATATAATGAAGCTCTGCATATATGTAGAGGTACAAAGTGAAAATTAACCAAAGAGAATTCTACTTCATTACAGCACAAGCGTTTATGGAATATCTTTAAACAAAGAATTGAACGTCTTGTGTCTGATAAAATTCTTGATTCCTTTAATTATGTGAACTTTAAAATTTGTGTTAATTGTATCAAGGAGAAACAGACAAACCTAAGGAAATTAGTTGCCAACGGGGCTATGGATGTCTTAGAACTAGTACATACAACATTTGCAGGCCATTCCCTACAACGTTTTGGAATGATCAGTAATATTTTGTTAAGTTCATAGACGAATACTCCCGTTATTGCTACCTTTTATCTCATTCATGAGAAGTCTCAGACTTTAGATGTGTTAAAAAACTATAACACTAAGGTTAAGAATAAACTCAACAAAAGAACTAAAAGTGTCAAATCCAACCGTGGTGGTGAATACTATGGTATATATAACATATCAAGTGAACAACGTCTAGGACCATTTGCTAAGTTCCTTAAAGAGTGCAACATTGTACACAGTACACCATGCTAGGATGTCCTAGCATGAATGATGTTATTGAAGGCAAAATAGAACACTAAAGGATATTGTAAGGAGTATGATTAGTCATTCTACTTTACTAGAAAATCTTTATAGAGAAGCATTAAAGACTAGAACTTACATAATAGGGTTCTAACAAAACAACCACCAAAACCCCTTATGAGCTTTAGATAGGCAAAAGGCCTAGTTTGAAACACTTGCACATTTGGGATTGTCCAGTTAAGGCAAGACTATATAGGCCAAATGAAAAGAAACTAGATTCCAAAATTGTTAGTTGCTATTTTGTTAGATACTCCAAAAGGTCTTAAAGTTACAAGTTTTACGATCCTACTACAAAGTCAATTTTTGAGACAAGAAATGCCCAATTCTTTGAGGATGTTGAGTTTGGGAGGGGAGATAAGGTGAGACGCATTGCCTTTGAAGAAGAATATGTTAACATTCTCTTAATTGTTGCTGACAGTGATATGGATTTTATTCCTGATGTTATTGAAGTAACAAATACAAAACAACAAAACAATGTTGAGGAACTCGGTTAAGCATATCTTTCATTGTCTTTGTTGTTTTTTTATCTCTTAAGGATTGATGATGTTATCTTATGTTTATTGTTTAGGTTTTGTGTAGAATGATCTTAATGCATTCATTGGATTGTTTAATATGAACCTATTATTGGAATCTTCAATATAATTTGTAATCGTTATGTTGAGATTCATTAGTAGATACTAATGGTGTCGAATCATTAGGTATAACATAACCTTGTCCAAGCTTATGTGGTTGTTACCTTGATTAATCTATTTTCCTGACTTATAATCCAGCTGTCTAATTAAATCTAGAGAGCTTATCCTTGGTTCTTCGATAGTTAGGTTCAATTAAATAGCTTTTTTAATTAAACATGACCTAAGGAAAAATCTGGTTTAGCAAAGCTCATTGCTAACCTACAATTAATAATTGGCAGGAGAAGTATGAGAATAACAATTCAATGAAGTATGTTTAATTGTGTATACGCCGAGATCGAGTCGATGACTAGATCCCTAATACATTCATCACTTTTCTCATTTTTAATTGTTTTATTTACTTTGCTTTTATTAGTTTAGTTTCATTTTATTTTCTTATTTGAAAATCAACCATACCCCCCAACCTAAACATTGATTATTTTCATTACAAAAGCTTTACACACACTCTTTGTGGGATTTACCTAGACTCATCATTAGCTATAGTTTTAAGTCTAGTTATTTTGTGTAGTTTTACGCGCTACCACAACTTTGGCGCTATTGTTGCGGAGTTTGGTGTTTTAATTTTATTTTATATTTTAATTGGTGTTGTGTACGTATGTGTTTATAATTAGTTTCTTTTTAGCTATTTCTTGATCTTTTCACTTTTTTTTAGTGTTTCTATGTTAAAAAGTATATCTATATATATATATATATATATGGAAGTAGTTTTTCCTATAAATCATATTCTTAACATTATAACAAAGTTTGAAGTGATCATACAAACTTTAGTTATGGATGGGATAACCAACAAAATTACTTGCTTGATAGTCTGTAGGATGCACAACAATTTTCACATAGACCAAAAGTTTCTTATTACCACTCAGGTATATCTTTGGAAAAATTAATTAATATTTTTACCACTAATACTTTACAATTTTAGTATACAAGTTCTAGCATCCAAAATTTAGAGATGCAACAAAACTTAAGTACATCTCTAAAAGAATGAGTTAACTTTATGATTGTTAATTCTTTGCAAATTTAGCTAGATGTACAACAATTCCAGCAGGATGTTGCAATATTTTGATTTCTGACCTTTGTAATTCCGGTGGATTAGACAGGGGGAACTATCAACCACCTGAAACCACAAGGAAAAGAGGAGTAGCATCTTAACTCAAAGTGTACTTAATGAATGTTAATGCAGAGACCTTACAGAGTGGAAAGGAGTTTGAGAATCTTGAGAGAACTACTTAAGGAATTGCTTGTAAAGAAGAAGAGGAGAAGGAGTTGAAAGGAGACGAGGATATATTTAGCTTGAAGGAGAGAACGAAGTCCACAATTATTGTTAAGACTAACCCTTTAACTTTACCTAGCAAATCAGAGAAATTAGTCAAGGAGGAGAATGATGAAGAGATATACCCAGAGTGTATGGACTCAGTAGAGATTGAGAATTTGAAGATAGGGAAGTCAATGTATCTGAATGATCATCAACTAAGGCCTATCTTGAAGAACCTCAAGTGGAGATAGTACATATGACACCCAAAGATCATAATTTTGTCACGTGATGAGGAAAACAAGGAGTTGAGCTAGCTACAATAAATAAAGACGTTGTTTGGGAGGCAACCCAAGAGAAGTTTATTTCTTTTCCTTTACACTTTCACATTTGTTAGAATATGCATGTATTTTTTATTTGTTTCTTGCATGTTTTTAAATTTTAAAATAAAAGGAGAGAGAATCAATCAATCAAACAAACATTTTCTCTTTTTTTATTGCTTCTAAAACTATATAATAATGATTAGAGAGTGAATTGACTAGAAGAATCCATAGCAACTTGAGCATGTACTTATACTCTTGCGATTGGTCAATATGCATTGTCTTTATAAGAGTAGTGACTAGTCGTAGACACAAGTCAGTGAGATTTTGAGCCTTTATATACTGATATGTCCATATCAATCTCATTGTCCTTTTTTTATGTATAACCTTCAAGACATGTACATCCTAACTTTGCTTTGATTTTCTATTCAAAATTATATTTTTATCACATGCATTAACATGGATATGATATAGTCATTCTTTGTTTCATAAGCTGCATTAACTAAATAGCCTACCTATTTATATGATTTTCCTTTTAATAAGCCCTATTGAGCTTTATTTGCCTTTTCTTTTTGTATAAACCCATTACATGAATTAAACCTAACCAAATGTCCTATCTAAGCCTTAAAACTAGTGGAGCATTTGTTGCTTAATGATGATTGTGGATGTACAAAGTATAAGTGTGGGGTTGTGCATATGTGTGGGATGGTTATAACTAACGGGATGCTATTTTATGTCTTATTAATGAAATTACCGTATGATGTAGCTTCTTTTACTTTTTATCAAAAAAAGAGAGAAAAAGAGAAAGAAAAAGAAAAAGGACAAAGGACAAAGAAAAAGAAAGAAAAGAAAAGAAAAATGTTTAAATAAAAGTATCAAAGAGGAAATACATTTGTTTTGAAATTTAGGATTAGTTTCTCTTCTTAAAGTTATATTGAATAGGTGATTTAAGCATAATGAATATGAGGTAAATGTTATTTTAGAGGATCACTCCTTATAGTTTTAGCATATTGTTTATTATCGATTTTTATGAGCGATCCATTCTAACTAGTTATGCTTTGTGTGGTTCATGGTGTGAGAGCTTAAATTTGAGCTGTCAAACATAGTTTTGCATTCATTGTAGCTGATGTACACAGTCTCGAGTGAATGTTTGTCTTTGCGCTTGATGTTGCATTGAATGTTGCTTTTGGTTCATTAGCTTTGATTTCTTTTACACTACACTATCCAAATAAATCTTACCTTACCCTTGGCCACATTACAACCTTGAAAAGTCCTTTGATTCATGATTATTCATGTGAATCTTAGTGGTGGAGAAATGAAATGATACGAAAAGTTTTCGAATTTCATGAGCATGAATGGTGTTTTAGTGTACCCATAGATATATTTTATTGAAACACATTTTGTCTAAGTATACCATTAGATTGCTTAGTTTTTAAAGGTGATGAATGTTGATTGATTATGAGAGATATATTGAATATTGAGTTCTTGTCATAGTTTTGAAAGTTATTCCTCTTTTCTTATGATCATTTATTCTTAGGAAATATAGAAATTGTGAGAGTGCTTAGGATGTGACTTCAATTTTGATGTTTTGTCCACGGACAGTCAAAAGTGTGAGGGAACTTGATATACACTTAATTATTGGTAAATTTAATCCATGACACTTAGTGATTAATGTTTTCAAATGCTTAAGACATTCACTTTTGCTAATATTTGGTTTTAGGTACAATTTGGAAGCATGAGAGCTAAAATGAGTTGGAAGAACATTCTTTGAGTCCTGTTCATGAGATTCACACTCAATTGTCTTCATGAAGCAAGAACGACAAGGATTAGAGTGAAGAGGAGATAAGAAAATGCAAAAACATAGTGTTTATGGTGCAATGCATGCTTACAGCTATGACTATCACTTTATAGGCATAAGCATTACAAATCATGACCACAATATAAGTTGTTATGGTCATGACTCAAGTTGTCACACCCATGACTCAATAAGCACAAGCTTTAATTTCAATGCCTGCCTAATTTTTCACTATAAATAAAACATGTTGAAGGCATAAAGTATGAATCATTTTTAGTGCTTTGGGAGAAGAATAAGGGGCAGAGCTCGACTCCATTGGAGAATAATGGAGGTTATAGAGGGCTAAGTTTCTCGACACCAGATCGGATGTGATAAAGACGCCAAAGAACACGGTTAAGCACATCTTCCATTATCTTTGTTGTTCTTTCTCTCTAACTGATTATGTTATCTTTTTTTTATTGTTTGGCTTTTCTGTAAGAATGATCTTAATGCATTCATTGGATTTTTTTATTACAAACCCATTGCTAGAATCTTCTATACAATCTTTAATCGTTATATTGAGATTCATTAGTAACTACTAATGGTGTCGAATCATTAGGGATAACATAACTTTGGTTAAATGACTTGAGCTTATGTGGTTGTTACCTTGATTAATCTGTTTTCTTGAATTGTAATACAGTTGTCCAATTAAATCTAGAGAGCTTATCCTAAGTTGTTCAATAGCTAGGTTCGGTTAAAGAACTTATTTAATTGTGTGTAGGCCAAAATTGAGCTAATGATCGGATCCTTAACTCATTCATCAGTTTTGTCATTTTTATTGTTTTCTTTACTTTTCTTTCGTTAGATTAGTTTCATTTTATTTTCTTATTTGAAAATCAACCAAAACCCCCTTAACCTAAACACTGATTATACTCATCACTAGCTATAGTTTAGGTCTAGTTATTTTGTGTAGTGTTAGGACGTGCTTCCAAATATTGTTACGGAATTTTGCCACTAGGTTGTGTATTGTAGGTGGTATAAAAGATCACTAAAGTTATTTTGTGACAATAAGTCAAGAGTTCTATATTCCAACAATAACAGCAGCTCAACGAAGTTAAAACATATAGACCTCGAGTCCCTGGTTAAAGAAAAAGTTTAAGATGGTCAATTATATATTAAACATATTGGAACAATCTCCATGGTTGCGGATTCACACATTGAGGGATTACCACCAAAAGTCTTTCATGCTATACATCTATGATTGATCTATGTTGTTTAATTATATTGGCATATGTTACCATTGATGGGTTTAATTATGATATGTATATAACGGAAATTGCTTTGTTCCTATATTAATATAATTGAAGAATAAATTAATTAAAGATGTATTTAGTAGTGACAACAAATTTCGAGCTTATAAGGTTGACATGATATATAATTAAAGGAGTTACATATATACGTATATGTAACTCCTTTAATTGTATATTATATATATTTAACTCCTTTATTTGTATATTATGTCATAACCTTATGAGCTCAATAGATTATTGGATTTAATCCAATGTGTGGGCACACACACACACATATATCAGCTATGATTCTCGTAATAACCTTATAAACGAAATTACTCAGAGCGATCTGTCTGAATTGCTCAACCAAAGTAACAGGCTTAACTTTAGGCAATAGCACCATGTAACTAGAATTAAAACCCGTGGGTAATGAACCTGTTTCAAAAAAGGATTGAACCGCCAAAACAACATCATGGCCAACTATATCCCAAGCATGGTGAAAAAATTTGCCTGTAATACCATCAGGCCCGGGTGAACTAGAACCATCCATGCTCTTCACCGTGGCCAAAATATCATCAGCCGAAGGAATAGCCCGCAGAGTCAGGTCATCATCCATAGAAACCAACGAAGGAATGATCTGATGAACAATCGAATAATCAACAGTATCCAACCCATTTTCAGCAAATAAACTCAAATAATAATCCACAATGTGATTATGTATAATGTCCGAATCAAAAACTTGTCTCCCATCAATAAACAAAGAACCCAAAATATGTTTGGCACGACGTACTCGAAGATGAGAGTGAAAAAAGGCTGTGTTACAATCGCCCTGAGATATCTACTTTAAAGGACATTGATCGCGAAGACGAGTTTCTTGCAAAGCCAACAACTCGTCTAAGCGAAGATGAACATCAACCTCCTGATGAAAAAGATGATCAGAAAACCCAACCACAGTATACTCAGACTGAACCCGAGCCAGCTCCTCCTCAGCCTCTCTTATCTTAGAGCGGATATCACCAAAGACACGTTTATTCCAAGAACGAAGAACCCCACGAAGATGCCGCAACTTAACCATGAGACTAATAATGGGATGACCTGTATTAACCGAAATCCAGTTTCCACGAACCATAGATAAAAAGTCCGGATGCGATAGCCACATGGATTGGAAACGAAAAGGGACATATGCCCTAGGCTTATCCATCAAAAGATTCAACAGCAACGGGGAATGGTCCGAATGAAACCGAGGTAGAGCAATCACATGAACCTGTTGCCAAACATCAAAGAAACCATCTGTACATAAAATTCGATCCAAACGACTTTGAACCAAACCGCGAGGGCCCATCCTAGCCCAAGTGAAGAAGGCATTAGAAATGCTGATGAGCAAAAGCTGAGCTGCATCAATAAAATCCCTAAACTCTTCACAAGAAATCCGAATAGGAGGCAGCCCCAACTTCTCATGAGAACCAAGAACAGCATTAAAATCACCAATAAGAACCCAGGCCGGACCACAAACATTGACAAGATTCAATAGAGATTGCCAAAGCGTTCAACGACCCATATAAGTAACAACAACATAAATGAAGGAGCAATAAAAAACAGATAGACCATCCTTAACCTTAATAGAAACCTGTTGAGAATCTATAGAAACAACATCCACCTGAAGATTGGAGACCGCAGCGAATACCCAGATATTCGGCCGAGTCAAAGAACGTTGATTAAAAGACACCAAAACGAAACCCAAAGAAACCCAAAAGGAAGCAGCAAGATCACCAAAATCAATAAATGGCTCAGCAATACAAAGCAAGTCAGGACGATGCGTAATGCAAAATTCACGTAAAGCACGTTGAGTCTTTATATTACCAAGACCCCGACAATTCCAGAAGAAAATCTTCATTTAAGGTTGTTTAGATGAAACCCGAGTGAGACGAACCCCACCCTTACATAATTGTTCCTGACGCATCATCACTTTCACATTATTCGTCGGCTTACCTCTCCTTTTATGCTTAACCGTGGTCCAAGCTGCTGGATCTGACGGATCTGACATAACAAAAGCGGCATCTGCATGTGCAACCAGACTACTTGAAGCAGCCGTAACATCCGTTGAAAAGATAACCCGTGAACCAGCATTAACAGCCACCGTAACATCCGTATCATCATCAGAAATATCACCCCACCGCTGCACTGGTTCAACAACCCCCTGAGAGTCCACAGAAGACACCGCAACATCTATACCCGATGTAAAAGCCTCCCCCGTGCGTCCCAAAGTCAAATCCGCAGGAACAATAACATTGGAAGCAATCAAATCCGATGGATCAGCCGACAATAAAGGAACCGAAGTAAATGCAGGAACCTTAGAAATAATATCTGTTGAAACCTCTGTAGAGAAAATACCCCCCAAAGCTGTAGAAACAGGAATAGAAGTCACTGTCATCTCTACTGGAACTGACACAACCTCCGACATCATAGAAGAAACCTGAGCCGTCTTCATCATGGCATTCGATATTGTGTTAGTCAACTCCAAAGGTGTCGAGACCTCTAAGACTGCAGAAATTTCACCTCCCAAAGCTTTAGGAACTGCGTCCAAAATAGCATTCGTTAAATCTGAAAAAATATTATCCTGAACTAGAGCGGAAAAGGAATTAGATGTTGGCACCCCAGTTGTTATCACTCCAGCATCTCCTCCCCCCGGACCTTTAACACCAGAAGCTCGGGTATCTTTCGGTACATAGACCTACTTAAGTTTCTTAGGCTTAGCATCCAAGTTATTAGTTACCGTCTTATTCACTCGACGACACATATTCACTGGATGGCCTACATTCTGACACACAGTGCAAAAGGAAGGGAGATTTTCATAAGCAATTTCAATCTCAAATCCGCGTTGATCAAGCTCCAACATAACATATTCAGGTAAAGACTCAGCCATGTC
>JAOSBN010000179.1:26300365-26321671 GCA_027563595.1 Erythroxylum suave
TCAGACGTTGAAGATGAAAAGCTATTCGGTGATTAGATAAAGATAGGTTGTCGTGGGTTTAACCTATTCTTAAAAAAGTAAGAATACACTTTCCAAAGCAATAGGTTTTCTTTATATTATTTATAACCAAACAAAGGTTTAACAGGATGTTGGGAATAATGCGGGAATGGAATAGCCATTCCCTTATACCAAACATGCCGTTAAAGCAAAGCATATGTATTAAAAGACAACAAAAATTCTTGAAAACCATGAAAGTACTAGAAAGCCTTAAAGGTGAGTCTTCTCTTTATCCAAAGGTTAATGCTTTATTAAAACAAAAGGTCATGACTTTTATAAATAAACAGATGAATGACATAAATAACGTTAAAACAACCATCGTGATAAAGATCAAAAGCCTTTGAAAACCACCTTTCCATCACAGTACCGTCATCGCATGTTTCTTTCCCTTTTTTATAATACCGTAAAAATTATTAATTTGATCTAACCAGTCAAAACCATATACATGTACGAAAAACCAGATCTGAATCCATGAGATATAAGAAACATAATCGCATATGCCAATATCCAGATCCAAAGAAAAGAAACACAATATTCACTAATCACATGGAAGACAAAACCAAATCATCCTTGATGACCTAATCATGAACAAAGCTCGATACCACTTGTAGGGATTTAATCCCTTTAAAACACAGGATCCGTTCATATCAAATCATCAAGAATTAAATAAAAGTGGAAGCATACCTGAATTCATTGTGAAATTTGTACTGGAGTCTTGCGGTTTGTCTTCCAAATTAGAACGTAGCCTTTTCTCCAGAGTTTTCCCTTGATCTCTCTGTTTTCTTTTTGACAATGGGATTGTAGACAAGAATTAAGCGTACGTTTAATTTGGAGACTATAACCACCTTTTATTATGGTAAAACCCTAATCTAATTTCTAGTTTGGCCCATCATAAAACTAGAAATTATAGCCCGGTCTCTACACATATGAAGCCCACACTTAAAATAGATACATAAAGCCCAAAATACTATAATCATATTAGACCACTTTAATTAATTGAGCTCAACTTTATATGATAGCTTTTATTCACAATTATACACATATAAGCCCACATATTTGATTAAAAATCCCTTACATATTCGGCTTAGGATCATTTGCGAATACTTGTTATTTACAATCTTCCACGTCTAGCACAGCAGCATCTGCTAGGCGGTCCAGCAACAATAAAGTGGAAGAGCTTCAGAGCACAGTGCAGACATTGTCGACTCAGTTGTAGCAGGCATTGGAATAGTTGCAACAGTTGATGGCAGCGCAACAACAATCAATGCTGGTGGTCGATCAGTTCAGTCAGGAGATAGATAAATTGAAGGGTAAGGGCAGCACATCACCGCACCAACCTGATGATCCACCATCTCCTGATAAGTAGTGTAGTTTTGGTTATTTAGTTTGTATCACAGATACTTATTATTTACAATGTAATGTTTTTATTATCAATCAAGATATTTTAATTTTTAATCATTAATCAAAATTTCTATTTAAGCAAATTAAATTTATATTATAAATATTTAATTATTAAAATTATGTATCAACTATAATTTAAATATATTTTTAAAAAAATTAAGCAACAAATTTACCAATGGAAATAAACGTCCGTCGGTAACTTTCTAAATAACTTACTAACGGTAAAGGCTATATTCCGTCGATAATTCATAAACTATACCGACGGACGACAAGTTTCGTTGGTAATTGTTCAGCATATTTACGGACGGAATACATGTTACCATCGGTAGATTTACCGACGGTCGTAAATATTCTGTAGCTAAATTTACACACGGTTAGAGAATTTTTTATCGGTAATTTAGTGTTGAAAAATATTTAACCATCGGCAATTTTATGGACGGAACACTTGTTATGGTTGGTACATTTTCGATATATTTACCAACAAATTATCATTTTTCAACGCTAAATTTACCAATGGAAAGTTCTTGTGTCATCGGTAAATTTAGCTATGGCCAATTCTACGACATTTTCATCTGTCGGTACATTCCGTCAATAATATGTTATACCGACGAAATATTTGCGTTTTCTGTCAGTATTTTCCGTCGCAAAATGACAATTTTCTTGTAATGTAGCATTTTAGACATACTTTTTTAACATTTTGGCTAGGTGGCAAAGAACGCATGATGCCATTCACTACTGTCCACCACTACTAGTCACTGGTGCCCCACTATAGGTACTCTTTGCTTTTATACCTAGGTTAACGATGCATGTTGGGTTTCCTTTAAATTTTGTACTTTTTATCGTGTGAGTTGTGGTTGTGGGTGTCCTCAACAATGTTGGGATTGCCACTGTGGTTAGATTATTGGTGAAAGTTAGAACTTGATGAAAAATTAGAGCCTTTTCTATCTGATTCTAGACTATAACAATGACGGAGGAGACGTCACTTGTAATGCCTTTGCTCCAAGCCCAAATCTGGCATTAGCGATTGCTTTGTTGTGAAGGAAATGAGATTGTAGATGTTACTGAAGGATACTATTCTTGTTAAACATGCTCTTCTTTTGTAACATCCCGGCCCCATATTAAGAGTTAGAACCCAAATTTCAATAATGGAGAGAATAGCAATGTGAATCTTTGCACTTACAAAAATAAGTGTACATGCATTCATTGATAACTTCTGGGTATGATGGTTTTTAAATGTGATTTTTTTATTAGAAATGAGAAGTAGAGGGAATAGAAAGAGTGATCTTGGAATGAGTTGTGATGAGGAAAGATTTGGAAACAAAAGTGGTGGTTGATCTGGAAAATGTGCACCGAGTATGCTTCAGTATGTTAGCCATAACTTCCTCTCTAGTAACCCAAATGAGACGATTCTTTGTTTGAAGTAAACTAGAAACATATGGCTACATTTCTTATGAAGACATATAATTTAAATTCCTTCTGTAAGAATATCAAATTTTGTCATAAAGTTGACAACTGGATGCAGTACATTGGACAAATATAAAAATTCATGTTCTGTATTTGAGGGAAAATCTGAATTAATATAGGCTAATTTAGGCAAATGTGCTTTCTATAAAGTTGTAGATCTTTCTTTTAGCTTTTCAACGATATATAGCATGAAATTTTTTGACATTTGAGTAGAAAGTTATGGTCCTTATAAAGGAAAATATATCTTATATCTTTTCGCTTCTTCTATGTTTTGCTTCTTCTATGTTTTCACTTCTTCTGTGATGACGTCACATGGTCTGTGATGAAATCATATCTTCTGTGTTTTGCTTCTTCTGCTTTTTACTTCTTCTATGTTTTGCTTCTTCTATGTTTTCGCTTCTTCTGTGATGACGTCACATAGTCTGTGATGATGTTACATCTTCTGTGTTTTGCTTCTTCTACTTTTTGTTTCTTCCATGTTTTGCTTCTTTTGCTTTTTGCTTCTTCTATGTTTTCGCTTCTTCTGTGATGGTGTCACATGGTCTGTGATGACATCATATCTTTTGTGTTTTGCTTCTTCTACTTTTTGCTTCTTCTATTTTTCACCTAGCCTATATTCTACTCCATTTTTGGCCCTTCAAAATATAGAATATGCCTTTGAGGTCTTCAGGAAAATTGTATATCTTGAAGACCTCTGTCGAATCATATAAAGAACACCTTAATCTGATATCTGTAGGGAAAGTTAGTCTACTTTTTCAAGTAGCTTCATCTATACCTATCTTCTGTTTCATTTTTGGCCATTTAGAAGATAGAATCTATCTTTGAGGTCTTCAGGAAAGTTGTAGATCTTGAAGTCCTCTTTCTATGAGTATAAATAACACCTTAATCCTATATGTTTAGGGAAAGTTATAGTAATTTTCCCATTTGTCTGTCTTTTTTCATTAATCTGCTTTTTCATGTGGCTTCATCTGTACCTATCTTCTGTTCCATTTTTGACCCTTCAGAAGATAGAATCTATCTTAAGTCTTTTGGAAAATTGTATATCTTGAAGTCATCTTTCTAACCATATAAAGAACACCTTAATCTGATATCTGTAGGGAAAGTTATAGTAATTTTACCCATTCGTCTGTCTTTTTCCATTAGTCTGCTTTTTCATATGGCTTCATCTATACTTATATTATATTCCATTTTTGACCTTTCAAAAGATAGAATCTATCTTTGAGATCTTTAGTAAAGTTGTAGATCTTGAAGTCCTCTTTTGAACCATATAAATAACACCTTAATCTGATATATTTAGGGAAAGTTATAGCAATTTTTCCCATTTATCTGTCTTTTTTCATTAGTCTGCTTTTTCATGTGGCTTCGTCTATACCTATATTCTGTTCCATTTTTGACCTTTTAGAAGATAGAATCTATCTTTGAGGTCTTCAGAAAAGTTGTATATCTTGAAGTCTCTTTCAAACCATATAAAGAAAACCTTAATCTGATATCTTTTGGGAAAGTTATAGTAATTTTCCCCATTCGTCTGCCTTTTTCCATTAGTCTGCTTTTTCATGTGGCTTAGTTTGTACCTATCTTCTATTTCATTTTTGACCTTTTAGAAGATAAAATCTGTCTTTGAGGTCTTCATGAAAATTGTATATTTTGAAGTCTTTTTTCGAACCATCTAAAGAACATACAAATCTAATATCTTTGGGGAAAGTTATGGCAATTTTCCTCATTTGTCTGCTTTTTCCTATTCCTCTGTTTTTTGTTTGGTTTCGTTTGTATCTACCTGCTGGTCCATTTTGACCCTTCAGATGATAAAATCTGACCTCAAGATCTTCTTCAAAGTTGTATATCTCAAAGTTCTCTTTGAAATCATCCTAAGATGATCTTAATCCAACATCTCTAGTGAAAGATATGTCATTTGTCCCTAGACAAGTTCAATATGATTGAGGACTAAATCTTGTTTGATTCTTTCAGCCATAATTTTGTTATCTAGCCTCCAAATGAAGTGATTCTTTAACCCTTAGATTTCCTAACACTTTTCTTTTTACGTCTCCATGAAAGATTATAGCTTCTGGTGCTGATTTTAAAAAAAAGATGGATTGAATCCAAGTAAGGGTATCGGTAGGAAGAGTGGGAATTGGATATTTTACTAAACATGCTTTAGTATTTTGAATATATCTGGATCTATAGGATTCAAAATGAGTTGGTTCTTATTTCAAGATAAACTAGAGATATGGAGCTACAAAGGGTATGAAGAAGTTGAAATCTATTTCAGTCTCTAAGACTTTCAATTTCTGGATGGAAGTTGGGTATAGTGTACTGTTTCAGTCTAACAACAGTATGAAATATTTAGGCCCTAACTTTCAGATTTCTGAACCAAATTGAATGATTTTGGTGTCATTAGAAACTTAAGACAATGGGAGACATTTTCTGGAAGAAAGTGTTATATTAGAATGTTCAAGGTTACTGTTGGCAAGCCACTTAAGTATAAAAGACATAAGGCATAAATGCAAGGGCAAATGGGACAATTCTCAATCACTAAGGGCATAATTGGAAGAAAAAGTGTTGTCTTGCTTATAAATGAAGAAGAAAAAACGTGAATGGAAGGATATGCAGTAGAGAATAACAAAAATGAGAGAGAAAGAGAGAGATTTTGATGGTTTGAGAGAAAAGAAGAGAGTGGGTTAGGGTTTAATTCTTTTTAGTCTTCAAGAAAGATTTTGAAGCTATCCAAGAAGAGAAAAAGGAAGAGGAAGAAAAGAGCTTCCATTTGAGCTAAAGAACTCTTTATTTGGTGAAGAATCAAGGTAAGATCATTTTGAATCTTTTGGATTTTTGGAAGGATTCTAGTTCATGGAGTTTAGAAAATGCTTGGGTTTAAGTATTCTAAAATCAATTTTAGTGATTTTGCATTATTGGATTTTCAATTGAATTCCTATTGGATGAGAATTTGGATATTATGAGATCATATGAGGTTAGAAATGAGATGACGAAAAATTGAGTTATGATATAAAGTAACCAAGTGTTCTTGAGGTGTAAGCTTATGAATAAGCTAGACACATGCAAAGGGTAAAGGAGAATTTAGAAAGATCATGTACAAATGAAGTGTAAATCTAAGTTCAATTAGACGCATGTGAACTATGAAATGGGAATGAGCATAACATGTGTTCTAGAACATATATCCGGGATTGCCAGTGAGCATGCATTGTACATAGTCCACCTATACAATTGTGCATAAATAAATGTCAAGATGTGTGCAATTATTGATGAGTGTGAAATGGGTGTATTGCATAATTTTGATGTGTAGGATAAATTTCTGCATTCAAATGTTTCCAGATCATTGAAGCTAGTGCTAATCTGGAGCGTACTGTGAGTAACCTAGATAGTTTCTCTCAATTATTTTTTGTTTAATTTATGCTTTGAATGATAGATAAATGTGAAAGAAATGTGTTTGATTGTTGATTATGAACAGAAGGTCCGATGATTGTGATGTTTGATTTGGATATTGAAGTGCTACTTGTTGGACTAAGGTCCGATGACATATGAAAGTGAATGTGGAAAGTGAAATAAAGTGACTGATTGATCATATGTGACTGATGCATTCCATTACATGAATGCATAAAACATAAAGGCAGTTGTGACCAGAGTAGCCACTGAAAAAGTAGCTTAAAGCTCAGACTGTGATAAGAGCCTCAGGCTCGGTTGTGAATGTACCTGGCATCCACCAAGGGACATGGGACATTATCTGATACAGCTCGGTATCCACTAAGAGATATGGGCTAGATAAAAAGACACTCGGTCACAACAGAAATAATAATGGAAAATAGGTCTCATACACACTGCATATGTATGATATGAATGATTATAAAGTGTTGAATGTACAATGTGAAATGATTGATTAAGTGTATGTGATCCAATGTGAATATGTGTTATGTGAAATTGATGTGTTGCATGAATTGAGTGAACCATCGATGATGATTACCTCATTGAGTTCACAAAACTCACTTAAAATTTACAGATATTTTTCAGGATCAAAAGAATACCCCGTTAAGCCAACGGGAGTATACCTACAACATAAGTGAAGGATAGAGGTCAAGATCAGTTCACGTCTGCATTTGTGTTTTTTTCAATTTTGTATAAAATTGTATATTCTGAAACTATTGTACAAATGATTTATGTTGTAACGTAAAGGCATTATGACTAAAGTGTATTGTATTTGTAAAAGGGCCCAAGTGGCTATTGATAACCTTGTTGATTGTATTATGTTGATTGGAAATGTTTATGAAGGAAAGTGGGCCCAAATTGGTTATTATTTCTGCATACGCTGGTTGTGGTTTTAAGAAAAAAATTTATATTGATTTCTGAATGATTGAGTGCTTTAGCACGCCACCCTTGCGGGGCACGGACTCGAATATCACCCACGATGTCGGGTTCGGGTCCTTGCAGGAGTGAGGTGCTACATCTTTTCTCTTGTGATGTTCTTTAAATTCTAATTCTACATGAAATGCCTTTTACCAAAATGACATGGATTTTCTGTTCAAATAGAGAAACGAGAAAGAACACAATTATTAAAGGTAGCCAGATGTATCATTTAATTCCATGATCTATTTGAGCATCAACATTTAAGCGTTAGTGAGAAGAAATAATATTGCTTGTTTCATATTTAGGGGAAACAAAAAGGAGAGCAAATATTTATGGCAATCTTGTTGCCAATATAGCTGCAAGTAACTGGTGGTATAGGAGTCATGCTTAGAGGTATATGTCCACAGAAATTCTTAAGTTTGCAACTTAGTAGGAATCCTATATCTTTTACCATTTATTGTATAATTACTTTTTTGTGACAGATAACTGAAGCTTGTTATCTCAGTTTGCTCTAGAATTGTTGCTTTTTGATGCAATATTAAAGAGAAGTGGCTATGGAAAGCTCTACTAACTTTTGCATGCTTTCTATGTCTGTTAAGTTACTTAGTGCCAAGTATTTCATGGACTGTAGTTGATTGTTAGAGCCAACAATTAAACAGTTAAGGAGATTAGATTTGTGAATTTCTTGTGCATACTTTATGAGCAATCAACTCT
Source organism: Erythroxylum suave (assembly GCA_027563595.1). Taxonomy (NCBI): domain Eukaryota; kingdom Viridiplantae; phylum Streptophyta; class Magnoliopsida; order Malpighiales; family Erythroxylaceae; genus Erythroxylum; species Erythroxylum suave. Next base: position 26,308,355 of record JAOSBN010000179.1, read on the forward strand.
AAGCGTATAGTTTTTACTGACCGCAAGCATTTAGCACATTATTTCCAAAATCCAATTAGTGATCCTAGATCTTGTTGACAACTTTGATTTAGTTTTCACACATAATTGCACTTTTTTATTTTGTGTGATTTAAACTTTCTTGATAGTACATATTTAATATATACATATATTGCTTCACTTAGTAGTGAAATTTTCAATAACTTTTATAAATCACATTCCTATAGAAATTAGGCTCAAATGAGCAATAGTTTAGATGCAATATCAAGAATACTTTGTTACACTTCAAGTGAGATCTTGTTGGCATATCTCAAATAGGTATTAGTCCTAGTAAATCCTAGAATAGACGATTTTTATCTTGGCTGGTGTTTCCTATTATGTTATTTTATCCTAAAGTCTTGATCATGCAAAATATTTGAATTGTTTTTGCAAGCAATGTTAGGGCAGATCATGTTGTTTTTTAGTAAGGTGCTTTACAAGAAATGTGGGTAATGAGAAGATACTGGAACAAAAGAAAGCAAACCCAGTAGCGTTGCTTCTCTCATCTGCCATGATGCTAAGGCACCTTCAATTCCCTCATTTGCTAATCATTTAGAATTGCAGTGAAGCGACTGATTTTTTATGGCTAGTATTGAACAAAGGATCTGTAGAATTCTTTTTTATATTTTGTAACCATGAAAGCACATATAATTTGCTTCTGTATTTTGAATATGCTAAATGTTGAATTTTATAAGTCATGGATTAAATATTTTATATAAATGCACTTTTTTGGTCATCTATATTTGATAGTACGTATATAATTAAGATGTATATTAATATCTTTGTAATATTTTGAACCATTCATGAACATCATAGCGAATAGAATGAAAACATTGTTAGCTCCCACATAAATAAGGAGCTGTGTAACAGCTACAAAATGAGAGTTTGCTAAAATATAGAATAAGGATATACAAACAAAAACCAATCCCAATGACAGAATAAATGGGGTTGGTAAATAATACTACTCCCAGCACCCCAATATGTACCTTTACGTGAAATATTATTGGTAATAAAAGAATAAATTGTTGCTTTTATTATTACAAATTATTGCCGAAAAAAATTCACTTTGTTGCCTTATAAAGACCTAAAAGTGTTACAATATATTTAATATTGTTGCTATTTATAGTTTGAAACTAATATGTCACCTTAGTCAAATCTTAAAGCAATATTTTTTATTTTGTTGTCTAATAAAAAAATTCTATTATCTTGTACTTAATGCACACTACTTCTTGTAACGATACGAATTTTGTTGCCTTAATAAAAAGGCAACGATAATTGTACTTATAATTGCGTTTTTATCTGTTGTTTAAAGCATTTTTTTGTCGTAGTGATACACCAACACCTAAGAGAAGATTTTTTATTGTTTTAATTGATGCCTTGGAATGTGCAATGAGCCTTCTTAATAATTCATTTACTTTTTCTATCGAGTCTCATTTCACTTAGAATTTAAAAATAATAATTCTTTTACTTTTCGATGGAATAGGCATGAAACTTTATTTATTGTTTTGTCTATAAGAATTTGTTAAACTTCTAATTAAAATTTTGTACTGCTTGCCATGTACCATTATATTATATTGTTTACCATATTTCAATATTTAAATGTATTATTATTTTATTGTTAATAAATATTAAAAGAATAGTAATCAACTTAAATTTATTATATTTTGATTTCATTAATATTAAAATTTTATAATATTTACTTTTCAAATTTTAGATTACCTACCATGTTTTTTTTTCAATAATATATTTAAAACTTTGAAAACATTTTACAATTTTTAAATGCTCCATCCTATTTTCATAAAATATTGGTATGAATGGAAGTGTAGTACTATGTACTAACAATAGGCAACATTAAAGAATCATTTGTGTATAAGTTCATAGATTTAAACAAATTTATAGAGTTTGAATGCGTTAGCTATTTAAACAAATTTATAAAGAAAGCAAATGAAAAAAAATATGAAAAATCATATAAATGTCAATTATAATTAACCTTAGGATTATTAACTATTAAGTACACATAGCATTAAGATTTATCTTTTTAACATTATTATTTTAAAAAATACTATCACACACCAAAATTTCTCTAAGATATTATAAGATATAATCTCTTCGGTATAAACTTTTGGTGATGAAATACTGAAGCCGCTGTAAAATGTCTCTCCTTTTAAAATGTTGGTCTTTTGGCAACGAATCTTGAAATTGTTACCAAAATTTGACTTTTAGTAACGATTTTCAAATTGTCACCGAAAAATTCATAGCTAAAACTCTAGTTTTGGTATAACGAGCAATTCGAGTCTATCTCAATTCATTGACTTTTGTGGATTGGAAGATTGAAGGTTACCTCAAGTTTACATTAGTTTCTAGGCTTTTATGAGTTTTGAGTGGCATGAAACTTAAGGTGAAAGGTTTAATCTAAGGACCCGTACTTTTAATGGGTTGACGTTAAGGTGGAATCTCAAATTTGGTCTAAAGATGATAATCATGCATATCATATACTGGGTGACTAAAGTTTAAATTTTAGAGATATAAAAGGAAGTTGAAGTTACAACCTCATGCATGACCAAGAAGGCCCCTCGGAGGTAGCTTACTGGTAGAAAGGACCAGCTTTTATTTAAGGTGATGCAATCTCTTTAATGGTGGCCCATCTCTTAGAGCAGATATCTCTAATACTATCTAAGATCAGACTTGGATTTACTTATATATAAATTTGAATGGGTGGCTTGTAGATCCAGGATTAGTCGGATGAAGCCTTGAACCTGAGTTATTAAAAAAAAAAAAAGGCATAAAAAAAAGGTTAAAATTCATATTACACTGTTTACGGAGGAAGTTGCAACATGAGTAAAAGAATATAAGTGAGAAAAAAACAAAACAAAACAAATACAAGCTTCAATGTCTCTGCACAAACGCAGGACGAGTTGTCGTCAAATTGAGTGGCTCTAGTTATGTTTGCCCGCACCTTGGGGAGGGTGTTCATATGATTCATTCAACTCAAGAGCATGCAGTAGGTGGTATTTTGGGAACGCCTCGTCGTTGCAGTTCCACTAACACACTGTCTAGGGATGGAGCTTTTAGTTTAAGGGGAAGCGGCCGCCATGGTTTTGATAAAGCATCACCGATAGCTGCATCTATGCTCTCCTTCGACTGAAAATAGTTCAAGAAACAAAATTTCTTGCGGTTAAGAAAAAGAGACTAACCTTTTAAATTGCACCGTCATTTCTTTACTGCATTTTGTGCATTTGGCTTCCATATCACGAAATGAAATGTATTCAAAATACCATGCAATTGAAACTGTAAGTACATCCACATCGAAATAATTATAGAACGTGAAGAAGAAAATTTGAAGTTCGTTTTACTGGAGAACTCCCAAAACGTTAGAAGGCCTAATATATATTTAAAACCATGAATTATAAGCTAGGATTTCCTTGAAGTTTTAAAGTGTATTGCAGTTTAAATGAGATTACGTTCAGAACATGAAAATGGATACGGGATACAGAAAGTGATTATCAATGGAGAAGACAATGTATGGGCAGAGATAGAGAAGAATTAGCTAACAGGATGAAAATCAAAGGTAGGATGACGTTGGCCCGATTGCCCAGTAGTCGGAACTCCGATGTCTGCGGGATCGACTTTGTACGTAGCATGGGATGGAAAATCAGGAACCGGAGGTGTCGCAAATCTCTGAAAAATACATATATAATGTAACTATAAGGTATTAATGACTAGAGAATAACCAATGGCATATTGACGGTCGATTCATGAATAGAATTAAAAAAGAAAAGAGTTTGGGGATATAAACAACACTAAAGACTCCGAAACAGCGAGTAGGGACTTGTCACCGTTGCTGGTAAAGACTGTGGAAGGCATGGAGTCCTGGTGTTAGTCCACTGGGAACCTTCTTCCATTTTCTTTCTTTTCAGTTCTGTTTTTCGATAAGTTTAGACAAACAGCATTGGAATAAGCGATTACCCGATGATGCTGGTGCCAGTACGATGGGTTTCGAGGCGGTGGGGCCCATGTATGTGATTGTGGCGACGGCGGAGATGGCGAGAGAGTAAGGTATTCAGGCCAGATGTGGATTAGAGACTGATCCATTGATGGATGCCCCCATACGTGCAACGGTCTGAAGGGGTGTTGCATCGGTGTCACGGGAGGGAACCCTATTGTTGGCACCTGCCAAGGAAGCATGTCTCTCTTGCCCCCTCCCACGGTGGCCGCTGCTGCTCTGTACATTTGCCGCCTTTGGCTCCAGCCCACTGCTTCAGCTTCACGTGCTAGTAAATGTTTACGATGTGACCGATATTTCTGCAATGGGGTGAATCAATTATTCTTAAAATATGTAGAATTGTCCTAATTTTTCATAGCACGTACAAATGGAAAGTTTTAAGACTTTGTCATACACTAGCGAGATATGCAATTAATAGAAAAGAAATTATACTAATCATTAGAAAATGAAAAGAAAGAAGTAGTTTATGAATTTGCTTAGGATGTTTCAAGATTTCACTCAATCTTCATGAGTACATTCTGCTACGGCCCTATATGTATTCAAATCTCGATGGTATTTGTATGCAAAGGTCCATTAATTTACGGGCTATCATAGAGATGCATTTTGGAATTAGAAGCCTTAAGGCATCAGGAGATTTCGAAGCTTCTGAAAAGTGGCAAGTTTTGGCATGCAATAAAGTACCGAATGAAAGGCAAAACTAGAGAAAAAGATAACCCACTTCTATTAGAAGATGGAAAAAAATTAGAATAATTGAGAAGTTGAAGTACTTGAAGGTGGCTAGCAATGTTATGGCGGGTGAGACAGTCAATTCCCATGAGCTCCAAGATCCTCGAAGGGACTGCCTTATCCACCCCTAGTAGCTCCACTGCCTGCACGAATCTCCCGTGCAGCTCTGGCGTCCAATCAACCTACGCACAGTTCAAAAACGTCTCTTCAAAAATTAGCTCAAAGACAAGACAAAACTTCATCAACACAACAGACAACCACTGACCCAAACACATCATACATTCTTTCATCAGAATAAATACAAAAAGAAACCACGAGCCATCTCTTATGGCGCCCTAAGCTCTATATCCCATAATTGAAAGATAAATTGTGATTAATGAGTACTATTATGCTTGCAACTAAGCTAATAAAAGTGTTAGGTGAAAGTAGAAAGTTTTAATAACCTAACAAAACGTACTCATCTTTCTTTATGTTTCATGTGACATAAACAAATTAGAACGTGCAACTTCCTTCACCTTTTTCTTCCCTTGATTATGTTTCGTTTGCGTAGATGATTTCCTTCCTTTATCTCCTTTATGAGGAACTGGGTTCATCACCCAGGATGAATCATCTCTTTTACTAACAATCTCCTCTCCTCGAGTGCTCAAACTCGAATCCAAACCTGACCACGACGAACCCGATGAGATCTTTTCTTCCTCTTCTTTTCTCGGATTACCTTCTACTTTTCCATTTGACACCGATGTGTTTAGTTCCGTTTGGTCCCAATTTGGACTAACTGAAAACTCAGCAACAATTGCAGGGTCCATCTCCAAATCTGGCAATACATCTCCGGCATTTATATCCACAAAAAGATCACCAAAATCGATGCTTTCCAGCAGGTTCTTTTCCGGTAAGTCGGAGAAGTCTTGGTTCCCAACAGGGCTAAAATTCTCCATCTGTTCTTGGTTTTCATCTTTAGAATTGAAAGCTGTACTTCTCAAGGAGGATACAGATAGCATTAATTCTAGAGAGCTACGATTAAGCTAAGCGAACAAGTGCAGTCTATGTAAATATAAAGTAGATACACAACAAGGGGTGCAAATCGATGGTGTAATTACGTAAAATAACGGGTGCAAGAGTGAAAACGGAGAAGGACGAAGTAGACAGTGAGTAAAGCTTGATTGGTGTGTTAATGTAGCGTTTGTTGCTTTTTCTTTGCAGTGCAAGTGAAGTTTGGAGAGATTGGATCTCAGCCACAACTTGTGTTGAGATCTGTGGGATTTGTTTGTTTTTATTCTTTTGTCTGCTTGGGCTACTTTCTTCATATAATTGCTTTTTACACACGTACATATATATATATATATATATATATATAGTTTGTGGTTGAACTTTTCATTAGATTTAAAATATTTGAGAAGTGGTCATGAGCTTTCTCCATTTTAATATTTTTCATTTTGGATTCAAAATAGGGAAAGCGAGGGTTTTGAGAAGATGATATGTGTAGGAGGATTGAATTAGTATGTACAGCGATAAGACAGGGACGGAAGGCAATTGACCTTTGCGTCTTCTTTAAATGACATTACTTACCAGGTAACTTCTTAGCTTAGTGGTTGAGTCTATATTATGTCCACTGCATCGTGATAAGAGAAGTAAATTCCTCATAGTTGCATAGTTACCTTTGACTCATCAAAAGAGAAAAGCAAATTAAAAATCATTGGCAAAACAACAGTAATCAAACAAGGGCTCTTTTCTGTGCAGGGAGAGATTTTTAATCAATTTTAGCTTATAAAAGTTTTAGGTCAGGCCGTTGCTTGCTTGGAGATGGAGTGTAAATTCTTGCATGCTGATTTTAGAATTATAAACGTCATTCTCATCTTTATTTATATGGTCCATTACATACCACCAAAGACAAAGAAAACAACATTTCACACCTGTTAGGTCAATATCCAGGACCTTACAATAATGTCTGGTCGTCATAAGAAAGGGGCGGGCTCTTTCCAGCTAAACTGATTAAGAGTTACGTTTCATGATGCCAAATTTTGCAAAAACAATGCAAAAAATTCTTTTATCTATTTTTGTTAAATTTTTTAAGATTAAACCCAAATAAACTAAGGACATACAAGTTGATCGAATGAGATTTCATTCTAAAACTAATTAGTGATAGGAAGAGTAACTCATTAGACTTAATTATGTGCATGCCTAAGGCCTTAAATTCTTCCCATGTGAGACAAACTCTTAGTTATATTTCAACATAATCAAATTCCTCTAGATTATAATTAATACCCTATGTTTAATTTGAAAAGTTTAAAGAATGAAGATTTCTGATTTTGTAAAGAAGATTAGTGAATGATATGAATTAGAATTATCTTGTTTAAATAAAGCTAACTATATCATAAAGATATTAATACCTATTACTAATAAATCTTTCTCTTTTTCATCCTTTCTCTTTTTAAAAATGTTTTCTAACCGCGCAACTAATCTAAATTAGTTTATTATAAGTACTAAATATACACTATAAAAGCAACAAATACTGAAACAATTTTTTAAAGTAATTTTTAACAAATTAAAAGTTGAATTAAATAAAGATAAGAAGTTTAATATATAAGTTCAAGAACAAGTTTAGCAAGGGGCTGCCTAACCATATACATCTTGCGAAGTAAAACACAATTGAAGAGTTGAAAATAATAATTATACAGAAAAGGTGTTACCTTTGTGGACTTTGCTAGCTTTTCTTGTAATGTCGTTTCCTTAATTTTTGTATAGTGATATAATAGGAATATGATCATGCTTCCCTTAGGCTATGTTTAGTTGGATATAAAGCTTTTAATAGAATGGAATGAAATAAAATAGAATTGTTTATAATAGAATGGAAAGTAAATGAATGTAATATTAGAAAATTGCAGTTTAGGAGGGATAGAAGGGTTTCATAATAAAATATATAGTAAAATATTATTTAGATAAAGGGTTTAAAATGGGATATATTATAAAGTTATTTATCATTTTACATTCCATCCTAAATCCTCCAAATCAAAGGTTTTTCATTTTTACTGTTTAAGATGGAATGAGATGTAGTATGAACCCTCCTCTTCCATCTCATCTCATTCCATTACATTATAAAATCTACTCCCAAACGATAGAATAATATTACATTCTATTTTATTATATTATAAAACCCCCAACAAAACATTGCCTTAAGCTTGGACAATGGAGAGTTTGATTTCCATCATATTCCCATGGGTTAAGAAACTAGACCATAGGAATAAGCTCGAATCCCTGAATAGATCAACAAAGCTTCAGAGTCTCATATGTTGGACTCACATCATAAAGGTTCCACTTAGCGCATATCATACAACGTGTGTATTATTTTATATCAACAAAAGGAGCATCAATAGATTTCCTAGCTAATGGCAATATACTTGCTACATCTTGTTGGGATTTTATGCACCACTAATTACTCCCTTTTGAGATTCTTAAGTTCAAATAAAAGATGCAACTGACGTGAGGCCTTCGGTCGAAAAATTCTCAAGTTCCTTTCCTTCCATATAGCGTAAACCAGGCTGCCTAAAATAATTTTGAGAACCAAAAATTCTTCTTTGCAAGGATGAAAAAACACCTCGGGCCTAACTTTGACCTACTTAACTTAGCTTGAAATGAACAGGCTCAATCCTAGTTAACTGGACTTGAAGTCGGGTTGAACTTTTAATTATAAAAAAATATAATCTTAAGCTTTGTCGTTGACCTTGGCCTGAAGCCCAATCCCTAACTAAATTAAAAACAATATTTTTTATTTTAAAACAAAATTACATGACTTTTTTAATAGTAAAAGACATTTAAGACAAGGAGTCGAAAAGCTAATTAGGCATCGTCAAGCCTAAAATATAATATTTTAAAAACTTTTGGATTAAGACCCAAAGGCTTTATTTATAGAATCACCTTCCTCCTTGTCTTTTCACTTTCAATAAAGGGTTGATTCCCTATTCATACATTGAAAATGAAAAGAAAAATTGGAAGAATGTGATCCTATAGATAAATCATTTGGGACTTAGTATCAATCACACATCGTTTAAAGGATTGGGCTTTTAGACATGACTTGTCTCAATCTAATTTTTGAATATTCAATATTTTTAAAAAGGGTTAAGGTTTTGATGGCTGGATTGAATAAGATTAGGACCATTTAATACTTTTATAAAATGTTAGACTTTTGGGCTTAACTCAACCCTATCAAGCTCGAGTCGATCCAATTAAGGCTTCTTAAAATTAAGGTCTAGCTACGCCCAAGCTCGATCAAAGTTATATAAGCTTAACAGGGATTCAAACTGCTAAAAACTTGATAGGGCTCAAGTTCAAGCCAAACTTCTCAAGCCTTATCAGACTTTAGGTTGGGCTCGGGCTTTAAAAAATTTGGGCCTAGTTTGAACTATAGGGCGAGACTGACTAGCCTATTATTGATCCTACTTTTTAACTTATATTTTGTCTTTGGGAAAGCCAAGAAATAATCCTTGACCAATCCTTAGATATTGAATCTATATTGTAAAGCCTTACAATTTCTTTCCAAATATAACATGAGAGAAGAACATAAAAAGAAGGGATGATTGATTATCTTAGGTCAATGTTATAAAATGCATAAAAATTGGGGAGATTACAATTCTCTTTAATTATATATCAAAAGTATTGGTTACTCTTTGTTTTACCAAAGTGTATGATATAGCTGTAACCAGTATTGACAAATATAGGTCGATCATACAAGGATTATTTGTTAATTATCACCTACTCACAAACTTAACAAACTAGACCATTGATTTAAGATCAATTGAAGATAACAAGATTAATAATAATTCTAAACATAAAAATAAAGCAATGATTAAGAATAATTCAATTTATGAATAAACTAAATTTATGTATTGAATTTCCTAAGACTTTACTATATTCAACTTCAACATAATTTAATGAATGATTTTGGTTTTTCAAATCAATAAGAAATTAATCTTAGATTATAGTCTCTCTCAAGACATACAATCCCTATTATTAAATTAGTCAATTAAAATTCTTTTCAAATTAAGACAACATAAGAATGCATTAATTTGCTATGAAAACCCTATTGATAAATTTTACCCTAATCTAGGAAGATCTTGCAACTTTTTTTCAAATAACTCACACTTAACCCTCTTTAACTATGTTATGATCTAACCATAAGATATGAATTTAAATATTGATCTATTTTATCTACTACACTTAGTGATTAATGCCTTAGAAATGTTTAGAATACTCATTTTAGTTCATTTTTTATTTTAGAAGTGAAAGAATTAAATTGAACTGAAAGCATGCTAATCTAAGTCATCTTTTCAATTTCTATACTCTTTGTCTTTATGAAGCAAGAATGAGAAATATGGAAGCAAGTAAAACAAAATAATGAGAAACAATGAACCAGCTCACATTTGCTTGGATTTAGCATGACAACATAGTAGCTGTACATTTATCTTATGGAAATCCTAGCTGCCATATGGGTTGTAAATAGCTTTTGAATGAAGAAAGGAGCAAAAAGCCAAAAACATGTGAGTGAGAAGTGTGTCACATGCAGTTGAAAAAAGAGAAAAATGTGAGCTGAAAACATGTGAGGCAAAAATAAAAAGATTTGGACAGCAGGTGGGATGGGGACAAAGACGTTAGCCACCTGTCGAACTGATGATTATTATTGGAAACCTAGCTGCAAGGAGAAGAGCATCACATGTTACACCTGTCTAACATTTTAAAAAACCTAACTGATACAAGGGAGGGGGGCTGGTGATGAAATAGAAAGGAGGGGAGGAGTGTGGAAGAGTCGGCCAGGAGAGTTGGTGAGAGGAGAACAAAATCAGAGTGAAAAAAAAAGAAGAGCAGAGCTACTTCACTATTGTCTCTTTAGTTTTGAAACAAGTGGAGAAGTTGGAAAATTTTGTTTATTCTTAGGTGAACCCTCAACTCCCATGGTTTATTTTAAGATCATAAATAGAGGGTTGAAGTAGCTGGAGGGTTGAAGAGATAAAAACAATGAGGGGCAATGGAAGAGAGGTGGAGCAACCGAAAGTTTATGAGTGGAGAAGAAGATAGTAGCATGAAATAAGTGAATATCTGAACGCTAAAACTTTAGAAGAACATAAGAGCTAAAAACTGAAACATTAGAAGAGCAAAAGAGTAGCGTGAACTAAGTGACATCGCAGGAGAGCTGAAGTGCATGGGAGCTGAAGTAGAAAAGAAGGGCGTGACCTACATGGTTGCGTGAAGGAGTAAGTTTGTAGTAGAGAAGCTATATGAACAGGAAGATGGACAAAAAACTCTCCAAGTTAATTCGACTCATCAAGCTATAGTGAAGGTGTGGAAGAAACAAAGAAGAGAGGAGTGGCGTGAAGAGATAAGAAGAGTGGCAGAATTAAAGAAGAAAGGAGTGAGATGCATGAATGGTAACGGTGAGCAAATGTTCATTTGTCCCATCAATGAATAGTAGCGAAGGGAGAAAATAGCATGGAATTGAAAGAAAGCTTGGTGTTTCTTTTTTTTTCACCGCCGAAACGGAGAAGATTGACTCACACTTAGAGCATAAAAATGGAGATGAAAAGCTAGCTTTTTGATACCAGTTCAACAGGAACATCGATGCCAAATCACGGTTAAGCTAATTTTTATCATTTTAAGGTTGAAATTTTCTTTCGAATTGTTGTGTTGTTGTTGTTGATTGGATTAGGTCTTTGAATGAATGATCTTAATATGTTATTTTGATTGTTTTATTTCGAACCTATTGCTAAAACATTGAATGTAATCCGTAATCGTTACTTTTAATGTTTATGAATAGCTTCTAATGATCGTTAATCATTAGGAACAACATAACATAAGTTAGATAACCCAAACATTTGCGGCTACTGCCTATATTGATCATTTCCTAATTCGTAATGCAGTTGTCAAATTAAATATAGAGATTGCATACTAGGTTATTTGGTAGTTAGGTTTAATTAATGATCGTATCTTGAATAAACACGACCTAAGGGAAAATCAAAATTAGTAGAGTGCTCTATTAGTCTCAGATCAATAGTCTGAAGAGAGTTGTAAAGACGTGAGGATGATGGAATATGGTTGATCGTGTTTAGGTTGAGATTGACCCTATAACCGGACCCTACTTATATTCGGCACTTTTCTCATTTTCGATTGCTTGTTTTAATTTGTTTTGATAGTTTACTTTTTCTTTAATTTCTAAATTGCTTAAAAATCCAAAACCCCCTTTTTATATTTTCCTTGCATCAATTAATTTCGTTACGAAAATTAACCTAACATTTCCTATGGATTCGATCCTGACTTACCATAACTATAAATTTTAATGTGCAGAGTCAAGTAAATTTTGCAGTGCACTCGACACACACTGTCACCATACATCTTATCTCTTGAATCTCAATGCATGAATCAAATAATTGAATCTTCCACATTCATAACTTCAACTTAATCAATTATAATAATATGGATAAATCTTAAGAAAGCTATAAATTTATTAAACGAAATAATCAATTAGACATATGAATTCTAATGCCCATCCTACTTAAATCTATATCTCAATTATTTCATAACTAAACAAAGAATTAGAACTAGAAAATAAGAAATAAAACGAAAAAAATAGATTGATGTGTGTTTGATTTTTTTAATACATTTACTTCATGACACTTAGTGATTAATGCTTTGAAATGCTTAAGACATTCATTTTAGTTCACATTTTGTTTAGGTACAATTTGGAAGTATAAGAGCTAAAGTGAGTTAAAAGCACATTCTATGAGTCATCCTCTTGATGTTCACACTCAATTGTCATCGTGGAATAAGAAGGAGAAGAATTAGAGTGAAGATGGGACAAGAAAATGCCATAAAAAAAAGAATATATGCACAGTTATGCACATTCATGAATTGGGCATTTTAATTGGTTTGCACTATTGGATGTGTGACCATGATTCTAACTGTGCATCTTCCCATAACCCTAGTTTTTCATATAAAGAAACATTTAAGCGGCTAAGAGGGGCATGAATCATTTTTGGATGAAGAGAAGGGCAGAACACGCACTCTTTGGAGACCCATAGAGGGCTAGGCTTCCTTCTTCCCAGTCAAAGGTAAAATCAAGACGGAACATCACATTCGAGCACTTCTTCATTATATAATGATGAATCATTCTCTCTTTAAGGATTGTTTATGTTATCCTACGTCTAATGATTTAGGTATTTGTATAAAGATGATCTGAATGTGTTCATGAGATTGTTTATATGAGAACCCATTGCTAGAATCTTGAATACAGTATGTAATCATTGTTTTTTATTCATTTATGGAAACTAATGATGTCAAATCTTTAGGGATAATGTAACCTTAGATAAATAACCCGAGCCTATATGGTTGTTGCATTATTAATCTTTTTTCCTAATTCGTAATATGACTATCCTATTAAATCTAAAGAGCTTGTTCTAAATTGTTCAATAGCTAGGTTTAGTGAAAGAGCTTGTGTTGGGACCCGATCCGGAAACCGGATCCCAACTGACGAAAAACGGAAGAACATCGAAAGAATCGAAAGCGAAGTA
>JAOSBN010000179.1:26351278-26379927 GCA_027563595.1 Erythroxylum suave
GCCATAACTTCTTTATTTCTGAACCAAATTGAGTGTTTTTGGTGTCTTTAGAAACTTCAGATGATGAGGGAACAAAATTTATGAAGAATCCAGAATGAAATTCCAATTGGAAGTTTTCCAAATCTGCTCCAAAATTTATGAGCAATGGGACCTCCAGGCCGTTTTGACCTCTGAATGTTGGACTTCAGAAACGGGGCTCAACATTAGATGTTTATGTGTAAAATGATTTATGAAGGTATAACTTAAAAAAAAATTATAAGGACATTAGTATTAGCTATTTATATCTTAGTATTTCTTTAAATATTCTTATAAGAATTTAGAATAAGTAAAATAAGTCAATTCCATCATTTTCTACAATATCTTTTATTGAGCCTTAAGAACATCGAAAGCCCTCTCAGTATAACTTCTCAGTGATGAATAAGTTCGGTTAAAAACTTCTCGAGATCCTTTTGGATTGGCAAGGTCAACTGAGGAACTTGAGAAATCGCAAAAATGCCACTAAAAATAAGTTTAAGAATGAGTTTAGTTGGATCAGTCCAGGAGTTTTTCCTTAAAGGCAGCACCAAGGAGCTTAATATGAAATTGGGTTTGTAAAAATTGAATCGATTTAATTTCTAATTAAGGAAATATAAATTTTTTGTTATTTTAATTTTAAAAATTGAAACTATATATATATAAATATATTAATTTAAAATAAATTCTAAAAAATTTATTTATATTAATCACTTAAAATTTAAACTTAGATAAAATAATTAATTTAAATTTGTCTTATTAATTTTAGACTAAATAATTGAATTAAACAGAATATTCAAGTGATAATAATATTATAAATATTGATATAAAAAGAACCTAAATATCGTGTCTATACAAAAGTAATTAATGTAATATAATTAGAGATAATAAAATTTAAAATTATTTAATTTTTCGAATAATTTAATTTAATATTAATATTTTAAAATTTTAATTTGAAGGTTAACTTTTTAAAATTTACATAAATTAAGTCAAATTTATATCTCTATCTCTATCTCTATCTTTATCTCTTTGAGTAATTAATTTGTAATAAGTTTTGGATAAATATGTTTTTTAGTTCCTCAATTTCTCAGTTGCCGGAGGAAAACGCTCCTCATAGCAGCTTTTACAAAATCAGCGGATTGGATTCAATCTGCTCACCCAATCAGTTGATTACCAAAAATATAATACCAACGGTTTGACATGGTGAAATAGTTAAAACCTTTTAATCTGCCCAAAAAGGTTGATAAGCCATTTACCAAACAAACCCTTTGATTTCTGGAATATAAGTCTCATTTAGATTCTATAAAATAATTATCACATAAATCATAATAAAGCAAGAATTATAATTTGTACCTTACTAGTTTGATTATTTTCTTGTCATTTATCTCAAACTATTTCCAAAACTTGTTCATCTCAACCACAATAATTGTACAAGTATCTGATCTCTAACGATATTAAAAAAATGCATTAAGAAAACTCTACGACTGTAGTAGATTGGATTAGTTAAGAAGTGTTGGCTGCCTTAGAACTTAAGTCTATATATAATAGGTTTTGAACATTTTAGTAATTTAATTGAAATTAAATTCTAATTTCAGTTAAACTATAATTATAATTACAATTAATTCTAATTAAATACCAATTGAGCTCAAATAAGATCCAATATCTTATATTGATCTTTATTTATTAAATATCTCTTATTTAATTATAAAGTTTCTAAAACTTTATAATCAAGTCCAAGTTGATAAAAGTGTCTTTTTTCTCTTCAACCTGTTTTTTATATATGATTTATTAGGTTTCCAAAATTGTTAGCAATAAATATAAATTTTAACCCTAAACTATATTTAACATTAGATAAATTAAACTAATTTAATTTATCTTTAATTCTCTCAATAAATAATTTATATCAATAGATCAATATTGGTGTTCGGTAACATATCATGACTACTCAATTATTTAGGAACATCAATTTTGACTAACATTTTCATACATAGTTTTTCATGTAATTCAATCATTTCATCATACAATGTTTTAATTAGATATAGAGCATGAAATTAATGTTTATTTTATTTGAGTCTAATTATGTTAGTTCTCCATCATTAACAATTGATTCAGTTAATAACATTTGCAAACTATTTACAAAGCATCATTCTATATTAACCAAGAAGTTTCCAAATCAATAATAATCAAGAGCAACGGAACATTCTCCCTAATTACTTTTGAATGATAAATCCTATATTGATTACTCAATTATCTCCATATAATTATATCCAATAACTACCGATTGAGTTATCCTTGACTAGAATAAATCACAAATAGTATCAAAACAAAGCAAATACTATATAAGATAACTTTAGAGATCTCAAGTCAAAGGATCACTTTTATAATTATTAGAATGAGAATAAGGCTAAAAGCCTAAATTGGGGCTTTATCTTTTTGTGATTGATCAATTTAGGACTTAAACTTATAACTTGCTCATAAAAGGTCTAAAATTTCACAAGTTTACTCAATTTAAGACTTTTTTAGATAGAAATTAGGGCGTGATTTATACGCGCTACTACATACAGGTCAGTTAGTCTTTAACCATAGGTCTTTATTCATCAATCATGCCACCAATGTCAGGCATTAGCCCTCGCTTAATACATTCCTCTGGATCCATGGAGACCAGCCTGGAATCTTTAATTTTAACCATCGCTTGAAAGATCCACTACTCTGCACCTACATCTCCACCGTTAATTGAACCAAATCCTTGTCGGAGAACATGATGAAGATCACGTCGCTTCTGTTCAGGTTGGAGCTAGTCACGGCATAGTACTCGTCCAACATAGGCGTGCTCTTGTTGAACAAGTACTTGCTGAGCAATTACAGGTTCAAGTACCTAATCTTCTTGTCCATGTGCCATATGATGGCTTATATCTTGCTCAGCTACGTGGCAATTGCGTGGATGAAGATGTTCCCCATGTAGACTATCTGCTCACGCCCACAATTCTTCAAGATCACCACTTTGAGTCTTTTCTTCTACGTCTCCATCATCTTTGACAACATTTCCCTACGCTTCTAACCCATCTCCTTCAACCAAGCCATTGGGACCACCACATCCTTTTTCATTACTATTTTTGCTTATTTGATGACTCTCAAGAGAGAGGCTTGGTTGAATTATGCTACCTTGATCCCTGTCATCACTGGTGTTATTATTGTCAACGGGATATGTTTACTTTAACGATAACTTCTTTTTATAATTCAAATTTCTGATTTATTTATCAATTGACTTGTCCATGCTGATCTATATATCATATTATATTACAAAGTGAACCAATTTTTTTGGGTTCATAATGTGTGTTGCTATTATAGATGCAAGGGCACTCAAATCAATACTCTAGGGGATTTTGCTTTCTTCCGAAGGGTATTCTACTTCTTTCTCAGTTTTATTTCCTTGTTTTACATGTTAATAAACACCATTTACTTATTTTGTTTTGTTTTCTTTTATGGAGAAGCTGAATTCTATGAACCTCCTTCTATACATGGCTCCAATTGTTGTTGATTTTTGACTTCATGTAACACTTATTATAAAGGATAATGTTGTTGGCATGGCTTTTGCCAGAGATGTCATCAAGATTATCCTGTACTTGCTATTCAATTCATCACTGGCATACTTTGTAAATTTGAGCAAATTTTTTGGTTACTGTACCAGTGCTCTCACTCTCCAGGCGTGCATTACTTTTTTCTCTAACTGTAATTCATCTAATTTATTGTATATTGCTCTTGTTTTCTTTAAAGCTACTATGAGTTGCTTAATGTGAGCATTATGAAAACATTTTGTAGTATTAACTAGTATCAGGAAATTGATAGTTCAGATTGCTAGTTAGTCAACTTTACTGTGTGTATAATTATATGAATCTAAATGATTCATAAGAGTTTATGTATATTTCTTGCATAGTGGGCATTTAATAATAATGTCTAAGCAATAAAATCAGTATATCAACTGCATGTGCACTCTTCTACTTATTTTAGAGATAATGTAAAAATTACTCCTAACTTATAACTTTAATGCATGAATGTTGGAACATGCAAAGATGGTTTGTAAAGCTAGATCGAAGTATACTATTATTGAATTGACTGGTTATAGAACAAAGCTAACCTATTGGAATATGTGATAGGATTACTAGATAATAGATATTTAAATGACTCATATTGGTAAGTATTTTTAAGAGTTGTTGCTCTTGGGAAAGAGGATGGATGTGGCATTGCCATAAAGACGTTCTTTTAGGGAATTTGGCTAGAACCTATTTTTTCTTTTGTCTTTTCAATTTGTAATCCCAAGGCACCATTTTTTCAAAAAACATCAAGGTCAATCCACAATAAAAACTAACTAACCCATGGCTAAAGACTAACTGACCTATATGTAACGGTGCGTGTAAACATGCCCTAATTTTCGTCTAAAAAAGTCTTAAATTGAGCATACTTGTGAAATTTTAGACCTTCCATGAGCAAGTTACAAGTTTAAGTCTCAAACTAATCAAATTAAAAAAGGTTAAGTCCTAATTTGGACTTTTAGCCATGAGAATAAACATACAAGTATTATTTCAAATGGAATTCTCATATAGGGTCAATTAATGAACTTATTCTCTAACAAACACTCATACTTTTGTTTAAGTATCTTCATAATTTAGCCTATGAGACTACTACTTCTTTCATAAGAAAGAACATAATTTGTACTATTTTTTTACATTTTATTAATGTTCAGTCTTAACAGAATAATGACTAAGAATTATTTAGGAATAATATATAAATATAATATGAATCTCATGATTATAATTTCATTTGTAATGTATAATTATCCCATAAAATTTATCATATATATCTAAATATTACAAGATAAAAAATGTCTTTTAAGTTACTATGTAACCAGAAGACCACCAACTTATATAGTGCGAGGCATAAATTAACAACTAGAATATTCATTTTATTTCATGGATAAAGCTGAAAATAAGGCCATAACCAATCATAAGATACAATTCATGTTCACTTCTGAATCAAAAACAAAATGGAAACTTACCTGTGACCAATGACTAAACAAATGATTATACCTTTCTCCTCCTCTAGTTTCTCTCTCTTTTCACCTAATTTTCATGTTCTAAATAAAACAATAGTGAGAAGAGATAAGCATCAAACTGAAAATAAACATAGCAAGGAAAAACTAGAATCAAGTAGAAAAGGGTCCACTCATGAACCATGTATCACGATCTGAATCTCTTCTTTTTCGACTGCTAAAAGCAGTTTTGGCTAAGTCTTCTAAGAAGGGATAACTAGTAAGTACAAATTAATGTGTAGGCCTTGTAGTAGCTAATTACACCTCCAAATTTGATATGCATTTAAAATACAACAAGAACTTTAGTATTCAAGATATTTGATTGAAATCGAGTATAACACAAGCTAAGTCTGGAATAATTAATAAGCTGATTGAATGGCATTATGGTCTTATAAACTTCCCCAATTATATGTGTAGATTCACTGTTTACGACTTTCTGATACAACTGATGAATTTAATCATATCAAACAGAGGCAATATTCAACAGTTTTGGTGCCATAACCCTCACAAACCAACTACTGCCTTTCAGCCTCTTTTGCAATCATCCGTGTGATCCTGTACCAGTTTTTGGCCTTCAAAGCAATTCAATCCCATCATATTTTCATATAAAGCAATTTTCTCTACCCTTTGGACCAGATTGTCATTAATTTAGGAAATATAACTTCCAAATGAACTAACCAATAGACAGTCATTAACAATTTTTATTTAAGGAAAAGAAAATATGCTAAACCTATTTAGACTTCTAAATCAGGAATTCTTTTTCTACTAAGTGCTATAGTGGGATGCCTATAATACCAAGGAGGAAATGAAAAATTCCAAAGAAACTAACTAAATTTGTATACATCTCTCTTACAACTGATTAGAGTTCACATTAGCATCCATAAACATATGGATTTGGAGCTATATTATTTCAATAATGTCTGGAGAGTATAAATGTCTGCCTTGAGTTGCAATGCTTTAATTATGCTGCAAATGTAATCATGTAGTGATTCTCTCTCTTGTATTTACAATGTGATTATACTGGTACTAGTTATGTTTGCCTTTTATAGCTTAATTTAATTTAACATCTCTAAAAAACTAAAATTTTTACTTTGTGTCATATGCAATTTAAATCTACCTCACTTATTTAACTATTAATTGATCATTAAAATTACAAACAAATCAACTGTAAAGACAATTACAAATTGTCAAACTAAAAGACATAATTCTAAAATGCACTAACTAAAGGCCTATTTGTTTCTTTTTTTTCTTACATGTTTCTTATTGTTGTTTTTAAAATAAAAGAAAGAGAACCATTAAACGTGTTTTTTTGGGTCTCCTATTGGGTTTTTTGTTTCCAAAAATAACAAAAAAATCATAACATAATTGGAAACACATATTTTTAGTTTCTATATGTTGTTGCAACTGGTTTCAAAAATCAGAAAACCTGTTTTCACCTCTCTCTCTCTCTTTCTCTATTAAAATGGAACGATTATAGCTTTTGTTGATCTTATTACTGGTCTTTGCATTCTTTTTGATATCGTAAGTTCCTATATGGTGTTCTTGCTTTTATTGAAGCCTTCTCTAACCCCTCACCATCACCACCTACTAAAGAAACAATGCCTCTTCAGTTTCTAACTCAAGTCTTTTAGTCTTTGTTTTTATAGTATTATGTGTGAGAAAATATGTTTTTGGGGACTTAAATTATTTATTGATCGTAGAATAATTGGAGGGATTAATAGTGTTAGTTGTGGAAAAATATTAATTTCAACTTTACGCTTCTTGTTCTTACATTTTTGTCTTCTAAAAATATATTCTCATATGATGATTATTTAATTTGGCATTGATTTTGTGGGGTTGGAGCTGCCTAAGTAGCTTGAGTTAAAATCATTGAACATATGGATCCAAACCCTAACTCTGATGATTTTAAATTGGGATTATCCCTTTTTGTTGAAATAAGTATCAAGGACAAATTTTAATTTATCATGCATGACTTCAAACTTAGGCTTCACGATTTGTGATAAATGAATAATTTACTATATTTATATACTCATATTTAGTGTGTTTTGCTCGTTATTTGAGAGTTTTATGGTATTGTTGTTACTTATTTTGCTTCAAGTGTGTTTTTAGGTGATAATTACCTTTATAGACCAAAATGAGAAGAATTCAGTTGAAATCGAGACATAAAATGGAAGAATTGAAGCAAATTTAAAGATACCGCAACATCCCACTACCACAAGGTACATACCCAAACATTTAAGAATATTCAAATATATATCTTATGATAATGGCATGATAGAGCAAAAACAAATCCAACTTACACATGGCATCATCTAACATAATCAAAAGTCATCAAATTTTAAAACCATTCCTTGTATTCATTCACAAAATCTACATTGTTTCCATTAGATGAATATTTACAAAACCTCATACAAGTTCTAGCAAAAACTACAAAATAAAAGCTATAACTCTTTGACGTCAGTTGACAGACCTTTTGAGTCATAACTTAGTCAAAAACCTTCTTCTAATCCAGAATAAACACTAAGTCTCTTGTCTCATATCCAAAAAACCACGTTGCAATTTTTATGAGTTTTGCGAACTCAATGAGCCATCATTCATGATTTCACCAGATTCACATACACAAATCACATATTTCGCAATTATTCATACAGCAGTTGTATATTCCACATACTCACACTGTCATGGCACATCATTTAATCATTGCAAATCAGATCATATATAAACGAATACAGATGCATATGAGACTCCAGATTCATTATTATTGTTGTGACCAAGGGTCTATCACATACATATATAGATACTGGCCCTTTGGGCTCAGTCAGAACAGAATCACGGAGCATAGCTCCACGTGTACAAATAGAAATCACGGAGCAAAGCTCTACGTGTAATCGCTTTCATAATGGCTACTCCGGTCACGACGCCTTTATTTGAGTATGCATTTATGAAATGCGTCAAATACAGAATATGCCATGTACAACAGTCACATATGATACAAATATCATTCAGAAACTCGCAACAATCAGAACACTTCCAATACATTCCCAAATATTAACTCCTCGGACTTTAAGTCCGGAATTCATAAACAAATCACAGAACACAATTATCATCTAGAATCTCACAGCAATCAGAACACTTCCAATACATTCCCAAATATTAACTTCTCAGACTTTAAGTCTGGAATTCATAAACAAATCACAACAGTTCAATAATTGGAAGCTTAACAAATCAAATCAAATCAATCCTAGGAAATTCATCTAGGTTGACTCACAGTACGCTTGAAGAAGCTATTGCCTGGATGGTCCGGCAATATCCGACTGGCGTCCGATGTGCTCCTCTATAACATACACAACACATTAACAATATATCACATTTTTGCACAAATGTATAAGTATTTCGTTATGCACATGTACTTATAAAAAATATGCACAATGTATGTTCAATGAAAGTTCTATGTATCTTATTGTAATTCACATCATCTAATCTATCAGATATCAAAGCCCTCATTAATATCATTTTTACTTATATTTTGGACCAAAATAAAATAATTTGAAATTTCATAACCCAATTTATCACTTCAGATTTTCTACCCACATGATTTTGGGTCAACTTTCATAATTAATATCCTTAGAAAAGTGAAGGAATTTGGTAACACTTCCTTCTAACAAATTATTCTACTATGTCTTAAGTCTCTATCGATACCAAGATCATTCAATTTGGTTCATTATTCAATGAGTTAATCACAAAATACCACAGACTATGCACATTTGAAATTTTGGCTAATGCATGGTCATGCATTCAAGTTGTACACATCATATCACTCAATTCCAGTATCCAAAAATTACAAACTTTATACCAATTTAAAGCTAAGAGAATTATTTACAAATTTTATGAAGACACTTCAGTCTAATTCGGCCCATATCAATACAGTTTATTAAATAACAACAAGACCTGATTTCTGTCCCTGGTAGTGCTACTGCCTAATCCAAGACTTACTTTCAAGCTCAATTTCAGGACCCTTAAGGATAGAATTCAAATTCCATTTCTTCTTAACATTTGCAGCCAAATGTCTCTAGTTCAATTTAAATAAGAATAATTTCATTTTTAAATCTACAGATCAAAATATATCCAAAATACCGAAATATGTTCAGTAAAAACATTCCAGTTATCCAATTCCAGCACACCTCAGCATTTTCATCCTAACACCCCCTTTCGGGATAACTTTTCATGATCATTATGACCAGGAAAATGTTCCATTTCAGTAACACTTTCTTCTAGAAAATTGTGCCACTGTGTTTACAGTTTCTAATAACACCAAAATTGTATAATTTGATTCAGTATACTAAAAGTTATACCTAAAACAGTTCAGACTGTTTTTTTAAACTGTAACAGAACTCATAACTCTACTTCCAGCCAGATTTTGAAATGCTTAAAGATAGAATTAACATTCGACTTCTTCAGGAAAGTTGTAGAAATATGTCTCTAGTTTAATCTGAATTAAGAATCAAATCATTTAGAAATACAAAGATCAAGTTATAACTAGAAAACTGAGACATATTCAGTAAAAGTTTTCCAGTTCATAGTATTCCAACACACTTCCACATTAACATCTTATACAATGTTTCCTCTTTCAATCATCATAAATTCTCTATCATAACATGCTATAAACACTAATCATTTACTTACTTGTTTAGTTCAAATCCAAGCTCAAAATTCACTCTAAATCAGTACTCCAAACATGCAGAATCATCACACATTCAAGGTGGAAACTTGAAAGATTTCAGCTAGGAAAAGGCAACTATATTCTAATTCTCTACTTAACTTTAGGAAGGGTGAAGCATGAATTATTGGTACAACAATCAGACATGAACATAAACAAACTTAGGAAGGTGCAAGGAAGAGTGTTTCGGTGGTGTGTGAGAGAAAAGAAGAAGAGAAATGACCATAATATGGCATGATCAGCACTTATCAAGCATAGGTGTTGCCAAATGTCTCCAATTAACTAAGTCACTTATCCATTAATCAAATATGTCATTTGTCATCAACTTACCAGCCCATTTGTCACACAATGATTGATCCATTTGTCAATTAATTCTTAGTCCATTTGTCACCAATTTAACTATGTCAAATGTAACTCAATTATACACTAAATCATATAAATTTTTCATGTATCAATTTATCCTACTACTTGGCATTTGTCCTAGTCCAAATGTACTTCAAAGTCACCAAAAATTCCAAAATAATGCTAATGGTCTTCAAATAAATTTTTAACGCAAATAACTCACGGTTCACTTTTTAATCACATTTATAAATCAATTATAATCGGAAAATGTCAATGAATGCATGTACAATCATATTCTTATGTGCATGTAATATTTAACTAAAGCATGATGTGCATTTCCTAATTTCTCAATACTTCCTTATAAATCACAATTCTAGCCTCAACATATGTAATGGGATGTTAAGATTCTCCTTTCCTAACAAAAATTTCGTCCTCGAAATTCTTACCTAAATGGTCGAATAGGTAGGGGTACTGATTACTCATATGCTCCTCCGTTTCCCATGTGGCTTTCTCACTTGAATGGTTCTTCCAAAGGACTTTCACCATTGGGATCCCTCGGTTCCTTAGTTGCTTATTTTGATAGCCAATTATCCTTATAGGTTATTCAACATAGCTCAGATTACTAGAGACTTCAATCTCCTGGGTCGGTATCACATGAGTTAGATCCGATCGATATCGCCTAGGCATACTCACTTGAAACACATTATGTATTTGAGTCATTTCCAAAGGTAAGGCTAACTTATAAGCCGATGGTCAAATTCTTTCAATTATCTCATATGGACCAATATACCTCCGACTTAACTTACCCTTCTTGCCAAATTTCAGTACATCTCGCCATGGTGATACTCTCAGAAATACTCTATCACCAACCTAATACTCCATATCTCGTCTGTGTTAATCCACATAGCTTTTCTGTCTATCTTGTGCTACTTTAATTTTGCTACAGATCAATTTTACCTTATCAATGGTATCTTGAATCAACTCTGGACCTTCAACAATTCTTAGACCCTCTTTATCCTAATATAGAGGCGAACGAGACTTCCTGCCGTATAACGCCTAATAAGGAGCCATACCAATACTACTGTGATACTAATTATTGTAAGCCAATTCAATCAAAGCCACATACTGATCCCGTGCTCCTTGAAACTCCAGAATACAAGCTCTGAGCATATCCTCAATAGCCTTAATCGTTCTCTTACTCTGACCATCTGTCTGAGGATCAAATGTAGTACTGAATTTCAGCATTGTACCCAAAGCTGCTTATAGGCTACCCTAAAATCTTGGGGTAAATCGAGGATCCCTGTCCGACGCAAAGGACATTGGAACCCCATGCAATCTCAAAACTTCATTTACATATCGCCAAGCCAACTGATCTAATGAATAATTCTCTCTCACTGGTAAGAAATGGGCTTATTTGGTCAGTCTATCAACAATGACCCAAATGTCATCATGTTGCCTCAGAGTCCTAGGCAAACCCATAATAAAATCCATTGTGATTCATTCTCATTTCCACTCTGGATTAGGTAATGAATGTAATTTTCCAATAGGAGCCTGATGCTCAGCCTTAACCTGCTGGCAAGTTATACACTTAGAAATAAACTCTGCTACTTGCTTTTTCATTCCCGGCCACCAATAATATTGTTTTAACATGTTATACACCTTGGTAGTACCAGGATACATAGAATAAGCTGCTGTATGGGCTTCCTCTAAAATCTCTTTTATCAAATTATCAGCATCGGGCACACATAATCTTGGCCCTAACCATAATGTATCATCTCTAACTTCAAATTCAGAATCCAACTTCACTTTCAACTTCTCAATTATCTTCATTAAGTCTAGATCTCTGCTATCCACCTCTTTAATCCTTTCAAGCAACACAGGTCTCAACTTCAATGTAGCTATCAATGTATCATTTTGCTCCAAATTTAATTCAACATTCAGTGCTCTTAACTGAAGCAGCCTAGGTAACCTTGATAACTGTACTTGAGCCACACTGCTATTAGACTTCCGATTTAAAGCATTAGCAACCACATTAGCATTGCCAAGATGATACTCAATTGTACAATCATAATCTTACAACAATTCTATCCATCTCCTCCATCTCATATTCAACTGCTTCTGGCTCAATAAATACTTCAAACTCTTATGATCAGTGAACACCTGAAAAGGTTCTCCATCTCCATACAGATAAAGCATTTACGTTGGGTGTGGGATCTTTCCCCTCTCTAGTAGCCCTTCTAGAAACTGTGCTTATTAATCTGCACTTGAAAGCATCAGATTCGTTCACAGCTTTTTAAAGATATATAAAAAATATATATAAAAATATTCAGAATACCCGAGAATCACGAATTGCTTACAAATGAGAGCTAGTCCCCACTATCTAGTTCTCTTTATAGATACTTAGATTCTAGTTTAGTTAGATTTATAGTTTAGGGCTGAGGCAAGCAAGGGATTTTTAAGGCAAATACTACTGCAGTAAGTTCCAAATCATGGACTGGATAATTAAATTCATGAGATCTCAACTGTCTCGATGCATATGCTATTACTTTATCATGCTGCATTAGTACATCCTAAACCTTTGTATGAAACATCATTGTACACAACATAACCTCCAGAGCTAGATCGAATAGCTAACATCGATGCTATAGTCAACTGATGCTTATTATCATGCTGCATTAGTACATCCTAAACCTTTGTATGAAACATCATTGTACACAACATAACCTCCAGAGCTAGATCGAATAGCTAACATCGATGCTATAGTCAACTGATGCTTAAGCTCCTCAAACTCCTCTGACAATCATCATTCCATCTAAAAGGCACATTCTTTCTTAGAAGTTTTGTCAAAGGGGCTGAGATCAGTAAAAACCCCTCGACAAACCTTCTATAATAATCAGCTAATCCAAGGAAACTCCGGATCTCAAACATATTCCTTGGAGCCTCCCACTTCATCACTACTTTGACTTTCCTTAGGTCAACCTGAATGCCCTGTCCAGACACTATATGACCCAAAAATACTACTTGATCAAGCCAAAATTGGCACTTACTGATCTTCGCATATAACTGTTTCTCCCTCATTATCTGGAGAACCAATCTCAAATGTGCAGTTTTATCTTCTCTACACTTCGAGTACACCAAAATGTCATCAATAAAGAAAATTACAAAACGATCTAAACAAGATTGAACTAACTTATTCATCAAAGCCATAAAAGTTGTCAGAGCATTAGTCAAACCAAACGACATCACCAAAAACTCAAAATGCCCATATCTGGTTCTAAATGCACTCTTGGGAATATCAACCTCAGCTATTTTCAACTGGTAGTAACCCGACCTCAAGTCTAACTTTGTGAACACCTAAGCTCCCTGTAACTGATCAAATAAATCATCAATCCTCGGCAATGGGAATTTACTTTTAATTGTGATCCGATTCAACTGTTAGTAATCAATACACAATCTCCGAGTTCCATCTTTGTTCTTTACAAATAGTACTGGAGCTCCCCAAGGTGACACACTAGGCCTAATGAAACCCTTATCTAACAACTCTTATAACTGGGCTTTCAAATCCTTCAGTTCTACAGGTGTCATCCTATATAGGGGTATTGATATAAGAGCAGTACCTGGAATAATGTCTATAGTAAACTCTGTCTCCCTTTCTGGGGGTAAACCCGGTAATTTTGCAAGAAATACATCTAAGAAATCCCTAACAACTGGAATATCCTGAATGGTTTGTTCATTCCGAGTGTCAACTACGTGGGCCAAACAAGCCTCACATCCACCTCAGATCAGTTTCAACATACTCATAAATGAAATTAGTCAGGCTGGCACTGCTTGACTAATTCCTCAAAACACCACTCTCAGCTGGTTGGGAGATTTAAGAACTACTTCCTTGGTGTAGCAATTCATTATAGCCCGATAAATTGTAAGTCAATCTATGCCAAGAATTACATCAATTTCTTTTAACAGCAAGACGATCAGATCAGCTTCCAACTCTGCTTGATCAATCCGAACTGTACATCTTCTACATACCTCACCAACCATTATTGTACTACCCACTGGAGTATTCACTTCTAAACTACATTTCAGTATCTCTCGCTCATAATGCAATCTAGATGCTAGATGCGGTGTGATGAATGAATGTATAGATCCTAGATCTACCAATACATATGCTTCAAAATAAAAAACATTCAACACCCCTGTTACCACATTCGGTGAGTTCTGCACCTCCTGTTTGGTGATGGTGTAGGCCCTGGCCTAAAATTGTGGCTGGTTACTCCGCACCTCAGTCCTGACACTGGGCCCTGCTGACTGAGTTCTGCCTCTACCTCTGCCTGTCTGTGTATATTTACCAGCTCTACTCTGCTGTATTGATGCCTCAGTCACTGTTCCTCCTCTAACTCCAGACCGTGATCTAAACATTTCAGGATAATCTCTAATCATATGGTCTAATGAGCCATAACGGAGACAAGCTCCAGTTTCCCACCAACATTCACCACCATGCTTTTTACCACAATGCTCACACGCAGGCAGTTGTTGAGACTAGTTGGAGGAAATTTTTCCTCTACCTCTTCCAGTCTGAACAAATCCACCTCTTGATCGGGATCTATATTGTCTCGATCTAGCCTAAAATCGAGACAATCTGTTCTTCTGCCGCTTTCCGAAGCTTCTGCCAGAATCAGCCTGAGATTCATCCTGCCTCTTTCCTCTAACCTCTTGTCTATGCTATCCTTGACTGTCCTTCAACAACTATTCAATTCTGATTGAGGCCACTCGGAGTTCTGTGAAACTGCCCAAATTAGAAATGTTCAGTATGTTTAAACCATCCTCAAACAGTTTACATTTATCTTCCTCTGTTGGGATCAATGCAGTTACATACCCCATTAGCTCATTGAATTTTATCTCATACTCTGCCGCTGTGAGTCTACCTTGCTTCAGGTCTAAAAATTCTTTCATTTTCTGATCCATGTAAATTTTCGACATTTAGTTCTCTCGGAACACTCTCAAAAAATCCTCCTAGGTCAAACTACAAGGTCTGGTGGTACTGCACGGCACAATCTTCCACCACTGGTATGCAAGACCTTGCAATAATGAGACCGCATAATCGAATCTTTCATCTGCCTCACACTCCATCTGGTCGAACACTCGTCTAGTTCTCTCTAACCACCCTTCTACTTCAGCTAGGTCTGTACTTCTGTAGAAGTCCACAGCCCCTTACTTCCTCAATTTATCATATCTTCTTTCTTGCCTTTCTGGTATTCTCGGAGGCATCTGAGTAAACTCAGGTACAGGAGACTCTATGTTGACTCCTACTAACTCCATGTCAGCTGACTCACCAATTGGATCTCCTATGGAGGGTGACCTATAACAAACAAAAGTGTGATCACTATCTGAACATCTCACTATTTATCATATCTCAGCTCATATTTGTCCCTAAAGATGCCAAACCATGCTTTGATACCAAAAATGCAAAATCCCACTGCCACAGGGTACATACCCAACCATTCAAGAGTATTCAAGTACATATCCTATGATAATGGCATGTTACAGCAAAAACAAATCCAACTTACACATGGCAACACTAACATAATCAGAAGTCATCAAATTTTAAAACCATTCCTTATGTTCATTCACAAAGTCTACACTATTTCCATTAGACGAATATTTACAAAACCTCAAATAGGTTCTAGCAAAAACTACAATATAAAAGCTATAACTCTCTGACGTTAGCTGACAGACCTCTAAGCCAAACTTAGTCCAAAACGTTCTTCTAATCCAAAATAAACACTAAGTCTCTTGTCTTGTATCTAAAAAACCACGTTTCAATTTTTATGAGTTTTGTGAACTCAATGAGTGAACCATCATTCATGATTTCACCAGATTCACATACATAAATCACATATTTCGCAATTATTCATACAGCACTTGTATATTCCACATACTCACACTGTCATGGCACATCATTTAATCATTGCAAATAAGATCATATATAAACGAATACAAATGCATATGAGACTCTAGATTCATTATTATTGTTGTGACCAAATGACTATCACATACATATATAGATACTGGCCCTTTGGGCTTAGTTAGAACAGAATCACGGAGCATAGCTCCACGTGTACAAATAGAAATCACGGAGCAAAGCTCTACGTGCAATCGCTTTCATAATGGCTACTCCGATCACGACGCCTTTATTTGAGCATGCATTTATGAAATGCATCAAATACAGAATATGCCATGTACAACAGTCACATATGATACAAATATCATTCAGAAACTCACAACAATCAGAACACTTCCAATACATTCCCAAATATTAACTCCTCGAACTTTAAGTCCAGAATTCATAAACAAATCACAGAACACAATTATCATCTAGAATCTCACAGCAATCAGAACATTTCCAATACATTCCCAAATATTAACTTCTCAGACTTTAAGTCTAGAATTCATAAACAAATCGCAACAGTTCAATAATTGGAAGCTTAACAAATCAAATCAAATCAATCCTAGGAAATTCATCTAGGTTGACTCATAGTATGCTTAAAGAAGCTATTGCTTGGATGGTCCGGCAATATCCGACTGGCGTCCGATGTGCTCCTCTATAACATACACAACACATTAACAATATATCACATTTTTGCACAAATGTATAAGTATTTCGTTATGCACATGTACTTATAAAAAATATGCACAATGTATGTTCAATGAAAGTTCTATGTATCTTATTGTAATTCACATCATCTAATCTATCAGATATCAAAGCCCTCATTAATATCATTTTTACTTATATTTTGGACCAAAATAAAACAATGTGAAATCCATTTCATAACCTAATTGATCACTTCAGATTTTCTACCCACATGATTTCGGGTCAAATTACATAATTAATATCATCTGGAAAGTGAAGGAATTTGGTAACACTTCCTTTTAACAAATTATTGTCCTATGTCTTAAGTCTCTGTTGATACCAAGATCATTCAATTTGGTTCATTATTAAATGAGTTAAGCACAAAATACAACAGACTGTGCACATTTGAAATTTTGGCTAATGCATGGTCATGCATTCAAGTTGTACACCTCATATCACTCAATTCCAATATCCAAAAATTACAAACTTTATATCAATTTAAAGCTAAGAGAATTAGTTACAACTTTGGTGAAGACACTTTTGTCTAGTTCGACCCATATCAATACAGTTTATTAAATAACAACAGGACCTGATTTCTGTCCCTGATAGTGCTACTGCCTAAGCTAAGACTTACTTTCAAGCTTAATTTCAAGACCCTTAAGGACAGAATTCAAATTCCATTTCTCCTTAACATCTGTATCCAAATGTCTCTAGTTCAATTTACATCAAGAATCATTTCATTTTTAAATCTACAGATCAAAATATAGCCAAAATACCGAAGTATGTTCAGTAAAAACATTCCAGTTATCCAATTCCAGCACACCTCAGCATTTTCATCCTAACACCCCCTTTCGGGAAAAATTTGCATGATCATTATGACCAGGAAAATGTTGTATTTCAGTAACACGTTCTTCTAGACAATTGTACCACTGTGTTTCCAGTTTCTAATAACACCAAAATTTTATAATTTGATTGAGTATACTGAAAGTTATACCTAAAACAGTTCAGAATGTTTTTTTTAACTGTAACAGAACTCATAACTCTACTTCCAGCCAGATTTTGAAATGCTTAGAGATAGAATTAACATTCGACTTCTTCAGGAAAGTTGTAGAAATATGTCTCTAGTTTAATCTGAATTAAGAATCAACTCATTTAGAAATAAAAGAATCAAGTTATAACTAGAAAACCGAGACATGTTCAGTGAAAGTTTTCCAGTTCATAGTATTCCAACACACTTCCACATTAACATCTTATACAATGTTTCCTCTTTCAATCATCATAAATTCTCTATCATAACATGATATAAACACTAATCATTTACTTACTTGTTTAGTTCAAATCCAAGCTCAAAATTCACTCTAAATCAGTACTCCAAACATGCAGAATCATCACACATTCAAGGTGGAAACTTGAAAGATTTCAGCTAGGACAAGGCAACTATATTCTGATTCTCTACTTAACTTTAGGGAGGGTGAAGCATGAATTATTGGTGCAACAATTAGACATGAACATAAACAAACTTAGGGAGGTGCAAGGAACAATGTTTCAGTGGAGTGTGAGAGGAAAGAAGAAGAGAAATAACCATATGTCTTATGGCATGATCAGCACTTATCAAGCATAGATGCTACCAAATGTCTCCAATTAACTAAGTCACTTGTCCATTAATCAAATATGTCATTTGTCATCAACTTACCAGCCCATTTGTCACACAATGATTGATCCATTTGTCAATTAATTCTTAGTCCATTTGTCACCAATTTAACTATGCCAAATGTAACTCAATTATACACTAAATCATCTAAATTTTTCATATATCAATTTATCCTACCACTTGGCATTTGTCCCAGTCTAAATGTACCTCAAATTCACCAAAAATTCTGAAATAATGCTAATGATCTACAAATAAATTTTTAACACAAATAATTCACAATTCACATTTTAATCACATTTATAAATCAATTATAGCCTAAAAATGCCAATGAATGCATGTACAATCATATTTATGTGCAAAAATGTGCATGTCATATTTAACTAAAGCATGAAGTGCATTTCCTAATTTCTTAGTACTTCCTTATAAATCACAATTCTAGGCTCAATATGGGTAACGGGATATTACAGATACATGGCAGTAAAAAGGGACTGTGCAAGTTACTGTAAATGTGTGAAGCTTCGAAGATGCAATTTATGCCTTTGTGAAGATACATGCCCATATATGTGACATACACAGCTATATATGTAGCCTATGTAAGCTTCTGCAACCATGAAAAATTGCAATTTAGAGTGTATTTTGAGATAAATAGTCATTTATATTCCAAAAATCCTAGTTTTTGCTATAAAAGGAAATTATAAAGGCTAAAGAAAGGGAGAAGCAATTGATGTCAGATTAGACACCAAAAAAATGAAAGAAGTATTTCTGAATAGTGGATAAGAAAAATATGAAGATTAATTTATAAGATTCGATAGTGAGCAACCTTTGATTTAAATTTTAAGTAGATTTCATTAGAGAAAAAAGGGGGATAGTAATTATGGATTTTTTATTTCTAATTATTTGTTTGAATACTTAATGCTAGATTTGTTTTATATGTTTGGGAACTGATTTGTTTAGTGCCTAGGTGTGATGAACCTAAGTTGGGATGGATAGAGTGATATAATCTTTTATTCAATGCAAGTTAATAAATTGATTTATTATGATTTAACTTTGTGTTTATATTCTTGAGCTAATATGTCAGAGATATTATTTCATTATTTGGTTTTATTTGATTGAGATTGGCAAATCATTTCATTTGAATAAATCTACCATAGCAGGAAGGGCTTGTATGCAAACATAGAGATAGGTCGATGTAAAACTTATAGATTAAGGTCAAATATAATAGTGAAACTTATGAATCAAGTAATGTAATCTTAACGGTTTTAACTAGAAAGGGATTTCAGTTAATCAACCGAGAGTTAGTTATTAATAGCCATGAGAAAGATATTAACATAGGAATTTCCATAGTCCAATGATCAGTAATTTAATTGCTTGATAAAAGATTAATGTTTAAGATATTTTAGGAAGACTCAACACCTAGGAACTACTTGTTTGATATCATTTAATCGTAGTGTTTTCTTCATCCTAGTTCATGAATATGTTAAACCTTTGTTTAGTTATTTTTAAATTATATCTGTAACTTGATTCAACAGTTATATAATAGAAAAAGGGTTAATACTAGTGCTTATAATCATCATGGGATTGAGTCGTACTTGCTAATGCTAGCTATAGCTACACCACGCATTTACAATTAAAATTTATAATATCAAAAGCACATCAAGTTTTTGGTGCCATTGTCAGAGATATAATATTAAGAAAACATAGGTTTTATTAATCTAGCCATTATTACTTATTTTAATAATCGAACTTAGTAGATTAAGATCTAGAGATCGAGAGAACAACTCATGGAAATCTCTGTAGAGCACTACTCAAAAAGTTTGAGTTAGATTGGAAGATAATGGAATTAGGAGATCATATTGATACCGAAGAATTACGAACCATAGAAACCAAACTAATAACTATGTTTAAATATACTAGAGCGAACTTGACGAGAGTAGAGTCCAACATTATGAGACCAACTGTTAACACCAACAATTTTGAGATTAAACTATAATTCAATCGGTGTAATAGTCTGTTCAGCTTGATGAACTATGAGATGAGGACCCCAATACACATATCTCAAGCTTTTTGGAGATTTATGATTCCTTTAAATTCAATGTTGCCAATGATGATGCAATAAGATTAAGATTATTTCCATTTTCATTAAGAGGTAAGGTGAACCAATAATTAAATTCTCTACTTAGATCATCACTTATTACGTGGGACTAAATAACAAAGAAGTTTCTTGTTAAGTACTTCATGCCATTAAGGACTACCAAACTGATAAATGACATCTCCTCCTACTCCCAGGCTTAATTAATGACATTACATGGCACATACAAGAGATTCAAAAAGATGTTAAGGAAATTCCCACATCATAGTCTACCATTATGGATACAAATTCAAATATTTCATAATGGGCTAATCAGAATATGAGGCAGATGATAAATGTAGCAATTGGGGGCACTTTGAATAATAAGAAACTAAAAGCAACCCATGGCCTCATTGAAGACATGACTATGAGCAACTATCAATGGTACTCTTTTTTATTAAGACTCAGTAAGCCAATGAGGCTAAATAAAGTAGATACAGTGGCATATTTTTCAAACTAGGTTAAAGCTCTAAGCAAAAATTTTAATGGATTGACTATGAATCCTTAGTTTCAAGTTATCTAGTAAGAGGTATGTTGGCTAGGATATCTAGGTCAAGATTATCAAGCATTACAATTCAAACATATGAATTACACTAAGAATGCTCCTAGGCCCCAAAATAATCCATATAACAATGCATACAATCCTAGATGGAGGAATAACCTCAATTTCTCTTAGGGGACCTAAGGGCAAGTAAGGAACAACCTTCTACCAGGATTTCAGCAATGTCCACCTCAAGCTAAAAAGTCAAATCTAAAAGACATGAAGTTTATGCTTTTTCAAGAGTTAGCTATAAGACGTTAAAGAACTAAAGCTTTTATACGCAACTTAGAAATTTAGGTCAATCAGCTTGTAAAGTTGATTTTCAAAAGACCATAGGGGATTTTGCCTAGGACTACTGAGACAAATCCTAAAGAACATATAAAGGTTGTCATGCTTTTGAAGCGAAAAGAAAGTGTAAGTCGATAACAAGATCCAAGGTGAGGAGGATAATAGCAAAAAGAGTAAAGAGAAACTTAAAGAAGTAGCACATCCTCCAAAAATTTATGAATTCTAGCCTACCATCCCATACCTTGCTAAGATAAAGAATGATCGCATGGACAAGTAGTTTGATAAATTCTGTAAACTTTTTAAGCAACTTCAAATCAATTTATTCTTTTTTTAACCTTTTCACTAATGCAAAAGTATGCAAAATTCTTGAAGGAGTTACTATCTAAAAATAAGAAGGTGGAGGAGGTAGCTACTATAAAACTAAGTAAGGAATGCTCAACAATTATAC
The DNA here is from genome assembly GCA_027563595.1 of Erythroxylum suave. NCBI lineage: Eukaryota > Viridiplantae > Streptophyta > Magnoliopsida > Malpighiales > Erythroxylaceae > Erythroxylum > Erythroxylum suave. Next base: position 26,373,120 of record JAOSBN010000179.1, read on the forward strand.
AAAACAAATTACCCGAGAAGCTTAAAGATCCATAGTTTTACTATCCTTTGTTCGATTGGTAATTTTTTAGTAGAAAATTCTTTAGTTGATTTAGTTAATCTGTTGCTTGGAAGATCTCTAACATTAGAGGAATTTGTCATTCCTTTTACAAGTATAAGATTTTGATGGAGGAGGAGATCAAACTGGTGGTACAACCCTAAAAGAGGTTACATCCTAATATGAAGTGGTAAAGGCAGAGGTAATAATACTCTTGGATGCTAGTGCGATATACTCTATTTCTGATAGTTTTTAAGTGAGCCTTGTGTAGGTTATGCCAAAGAAGGGAGGAATGATAGTAGTACCCAACGAGAAGAATGAATTGATTCATATAAGAATTGCCATTGGGTGGAGAGTCTGCATCGTTATAGCAAGTTAAATGATTATACTAAAAAAGATTGCTTCCTTTTGCCTTATGTGATGGAGTGGCTAAGTAGGCACATGATAAATGCATATTTGAAAATAATTATACACCTATATTTGATGTATTTTGTTTGATATTTTATAGTATTGTTACATATTTAGTACTTAATTTGCTCTAAGTGCATTTATAGGTTATAATTGCCTTGTCTAAATAAAAGGAGAAGAATTTGGATGAAATCATGGCATAAGAGAAAGGTTTGAAGCAACTAAGGGCCTAGATGCCCATGTATAGAGAGATTTAAGTCTTTATAAACATTTGAAGATTAAATAAATTGGTTTCCAGTCATGTAATTTACATGCTCGTGTATCTTGAGATAGGTGGTCATGTATATTATTAGTGTAAGCATTTGTGCCTATGTGAAATTGCGAATTTAGGTGTTTTTTATTATGCACAGTCTCTCACACGCTTGCGAAAGTGACCATATATATCCTAGAAACCCTTAATTTTACTATAAAAGGATGCAAGTAGAGGAAATATCAGAAGAGCTGAATTTTATAGCAAATCTAAGACATAAAGCATCTAAAGAGGTGATAATGTTGATCAAGAGATGAGGAAAACATGAAGTAAACTTTAAAAGAGTTCGATAGAAGGCAACATTAAACCCAAACTTACAAGTAGATTCAATAGAAGAGAAAGGGAGATTTAGAATTATGAATTCTTTATTTTCTATTAGTTTTATGCATCTTTATCTTTTATTTCATTTTCTATGGTTATCAACTAAATGTGTTTATTGTCTATGTGAGATGAACCTAGTTTAGGATAACAATATGTTGTAATCTTTTCTTTAATGAAATTATATTGACTAATCTATTATGGTTCAATTACGTGTTTTACTCATGTTCTAATACTCATAGGCCTAAGTTTTTGTAGGATGATATTTTCTCCCAATTTCACCCATCAAAATTTATAGTATTGTAACAATTAATTCACTTCATAACCATTTCAATTTGTGGTAGCTTTTGAATTAGACAAAAGTAATCTTACCTTTACCTATTTGCCAAGTATAGACTTATTAACATTATGATACTTGCATTGCATTTCAGGGTCTTTTTTCTAAATCTAATAGTTATTTTCCACACTAATCTTATTCTTTTACTTGTTTCATCCATAGAGCTACACTATTTTATATCAGAAAGTTCTTAAGACAATAAAAGTACAAGAATTTTGGAGGCAACTTGATACTTTCAAAGTTTCTATATGGTTAGTTGACTTGAAACCGAAGTGGTTGCACTTCTTTTACAGGATCATTTAGCTGGGAATTGGAAACTTTGACAATGCACAATGATCTTAACTGAAGGGATTCACTATTTGAACCAATGTTAAAGGAAATTATTGTAATGACAAAAAGTAAAGATTGATTCCATATTCAACCTCATGTTCTACATGAAGTATGGAAAGATTGATTCCATATTCAACCTCATGTTCTACATGAAGTATGGACCATATGATCACTCTAATAATAATAATAATAATCTAACCGAGATATATTATATTATTGAAAAGGTTCATTTTTTTAATTTCAATTTAATGATAAAATTGCTTACACTTGTTTTTAATTTTTTAACATTTTTTAAAGGAAAAGAATTGAAACTTTTGTATTTCATCTTTCTATAGAATTTATATATAACAAATTTTACGTATTTTTTATGTTAAAAATCATTAAATACTATTGCATATGAAAGTACTTTAGATATGTTAAAACCTCATGCAATCCAAATTTCAAGATCAACGAGTTGGCATTTGGATAGTTTTAGTGTTAATAGAGTTAGCATTTCTTCCAAAATTCTAACTTAGATCATGTTTGATTAAGCTTAACAAATGTTTCAAATTCAACAATTCATGGTAAATTAATTGGAAAATCAATCATTTAAATCGATTTTTGATTGAATTTCAGTTCAAATTATAACTCAACTTTGACAAATTTATTCAAGTCTTATCAATTGCAACGAATTATTCCTACCTAAAAATTAATGATCCGAGTTAATTTAATTTGACTTATATTCAAGTTTAAAAATTAGTTGGGCTCAAACCCAAATCTTAGGAGATCTAGTTATATCCATTACTAATCTTATGCAAAATTTTAATGTTTCTTTAGGAGTTGTTAGAAAATTAAGACGTAGGACATACAAAGTTAACAGGAAACAGGATCCAATCAAAATATTATTCACGACCAGAAAAGGCACTAAAAAGAAGAAACATGGAAGAAATCAAAAAGCGAACGTAGAATGTATAAACACACACACTCATGCATATATAACACTAACCTCAACAAGTAGACCAGAAAGCAGGTCATGGCTCATGAGTTGTTAGAAGGAAGCACGAGCAATAGAGTTGCCTGCCTTTTCCTAAACAACAATCTTTAACAGAAACATAAGCTTGCAGGAATGTTAGGAAAATAGTAGCAACTGCTGCAAGAAATGCAATAACATCCAGGGGCCACTAAAATGAGTATTAATCCACTCATTCATCTAAGTCCTAATCATGCTCTTAGAATTTGCTTCAGTGCCTTGTCTAGTGACACTAAAAGGATTGAAGCTAGGCACCAAATCTTGGGTTGTGTCAATGAAAAGTTCTACAGCCTATTGGTCACTACCGAGGAGGTTGAAGACTATACCTTTTGATCTTAATGCCTTCATATCTTCAGCTTGATCGATCAAGGAATCCATGAAGCATATATAAGAAGTGAGACCATAAAGATCATTTGGTGCATCAAAACTAGTTTCATAAGCCACTAAATTTAAAAGCATGACTTGGTTGTGTCTTTGATCATTATTTGGGGAAAGGAGAGCAATCCAGCAGTAAGTGTTGATATGAAGTTGATGTCTGTGAAACGTTCACTTGCACTTGGCTTGAAGTGAATCCCAATGTCCTAAGCTCCTTGACTGCAGGTTATGAATACCAATCACAATGTTTGAAAGAGCGTCTCATCAGATCTTTTTTGTTTATGTATTTACTCAGGAAACTATCAAGAAGATGAAGGGGTTAATCCTTATTATTGGGCTCTTCAGCTAGTGTTTGCTTGCCAGTTTGATTTTCTATTCCTTTCTTAAATATACTCAATACTTATGTGAGTTTTGAATAACATGTAATACATAGTATAGACCTTATTATGTACCTAGGATCATACATGAAAGGGTTAAAAATAAAGGAAATGCGGAATACCTGATTTTGGTTCCATCTCTAATTTTGATGCAGTTTTTGAGCTCCAAATGATCTCGAATCTCACGGACCTTTATGAAATATGTTTCTCGATATGTGATTTAGGTCTTTCTACAATTTTCTTAATATGTAAGCTCTCTTAACAGGTCAGAGAATCCGTATACTTACGATTGATATAAGCAATTTTAAGAGACCTTAACCTATATATATAGCTTCCATATCGAGCTTTCCCATCACAAGTCAGTTATAGACCAGGTTCACTTTAGCATCCCACTCTCACAAAACAAGTACCCGACATCCTGAGTGATATCCGAGTACATACCCCGCGAGGGTGGCAGGCTAGAACAGTTAACAATTGAACTTATTACAATTTAAAAAAAAATAATGCACGCACATGTGGAATTCAACAATCAAATTGGGCTCATTCTCTTCTTTAATAACATCAAAATCACATTTATTATTATTACACTCAAGATCATTCTCATTTACAAACCTTTCCATTATAAAATAGAAATATTCAAATATACATGTTACAATAATTAAGAAAGACTCAATTCGATACAAAAATAAGAAAATACTAATGCAGACACGAACTGATCCCGACTTTTTTCTCTTACTTGAAGGCAGTGGAAAATACTCCCGTTTGCCTAATGGGGTAACTCTTCTAAGTCTGAAAAATATTGTAAATTTTAGGCGAGTTTTGCGAACTCAATGAGGTAACCATCATCGATGGTTTACTCAATTCATGCAACACATCAATACACGTAACATAGAATTCACATCTTTGCATTTTGCAAGAAGCATCACTTATCATTTTCAGAACAATCATATAAAAGTTAGACAATTGCATTTCAATCAATCAAACATACTTAATAAAAAGTATATGGAATGCACATGTGACTCTTTTCCATTTATTACGTTATTGTGACCGAGTGCCTAAACTATCCCGTATCTATTGTGAATACAGGGCTCATTTATACTGTCCCTTATTCATTAGGGATACAGGGCTCTTTTTACATAGTGAGCCCTTGGCTCTTAATCACTTTAGCGCTTTAAGCTCATTTTCGGTGGCTACTCAGTTCGTAACCCTCATTATCTGATCATGCATTCATATATGGAATGCATCTTATAATCAATCAATCAATTCAAGAAACAATTAGTTCTTCCCATTCACATACAAGTAGCACTTCAATATCTCATCCACAAATCATAATCATCAGACCTTCGTGTCCAGATTTCAGTACACAACATTACACATTCATAGGATAAGTCAAAACAGAATTTAACACAACAATAATTGAGTGAGATCGTCTAGGTTACTCATAGTACTCTCTAGATTAGCATTAGCTTTCATGATCCGAAAACGTCTGGATGTGAACGTTCTATCCTATATCATCATTATGCAGCACACATTTTGCACACACATTATTAATTGCACAATTTTATGAATACGCAGTCACATACATATGTATATGTGTTGTGTATAATGCATGCTCAATGAAAATCCCGGGTATATTATCAAAATCCACTTCTTATGCTCATTCTCATTTTATAATTCATATATGTCTAATTGAACTTAGGTTTACACTTCATTTATACATGATCATTCTCAGTTCACCATTCAATCCTTATCCTTTGTATGTGTCTAGGTTATCCTTAGGCTTACACCTTAAGAACACATAGTTAATCTAATGTCATATACCAATTTCTTGTCATTTCTTTTCTAACATTAGATGCTGTCATAATACCCAAATTCTCATTCACATTTAATCACTTAATACATATTACTCAAATCCTTTGAATCAAAACTCCTATCATATGAACATCTTCATTCACATTATACTCATGTCTTTGGTACTTTGATATCATCATTTCATTCACTAAGTTATAACCTCAATTATCACTTCATACATATCACACATTAGTCACTTAAACAAAGCATCATTAGAAGTTGTAGAAATTGAAGTCCTCTTTCAAAGCATACTTAAATGACCTCAATCTGAGTTCTACATAAAAAGTCATGCCACTTTTCCCAACACATATCCAATTGCATTCTTAGCTTTCTAAATTTCTAACTCTTACTTAATATATTCAACACCTTATGATTGATCTATCATTTCTAGTTTAATACTCATCATTTTCCCATCATTCTTAGTTCCATTGCAGCTCAATATCATCTATAAACAAATTATAGTCCATGATTGATCATGAATACTAAACAGAACATATACATATATACATACTTCATCAACTTTCTGCACATATTCATCTTCATTTCCACTTTCATTTCACTTCTAACTATTACCAAAATTCTTCTCATTTCAAAATACCACATTACTCCCTTTCTTTAGTTCTAAACTCATTTTATTTCATTCCAAAAACACCCAACGAGATTCACATTAATTCATCAAGAAAACAGCACAAAAACCTATTATGTATCCAGTTTTTCTCCACTTTTTCCTACACACAGTACTTAACTTCAAGTCAAAATTCGAAACTCTAAAAGACAAAATTTGAATTCTATTTCTTCATGAAAAATGTAGCCTTATGTATCTAATTTAATCCAAATCAAAAATTATCTCATTTGGATATCTACAGCATAAGGTATGGCTAAATTACATATGCTTAATCAGTTGAAAATGTCACAGCTAACATTTTTCCAGCACACTTTAAACACCATTTACTCTCCTAATCCAACATTTTATCATTCCATAATCTCTCATCCATCAAAACACCAAAGCAAGACATGAATCTATTCAAATTTTTTATCCACGTTTTAGCATATACCCATCCTCATTTATGAACATTTAACCTCTAACTATCATCAAAACATGTTTCATTCATCAAAGTCGTAAAGATTGATAGGTTACTTAATTGATTAACCCAAAGCTTCTTCAATCACCATGAAACCCTAGCTCCTCTAACATATACGATTATCACCCTTTTAAGGCGGAATAAGTTAGGTCTTTTAATAACAAGATGGAGAAGACAATAAATCTTAAAGAAACAAGGTGAAAGAGTTGAACAAAAGACAACATGATGAGGGTGAGAATGAGGTGTCATGAGTGCACATGAAGAAGGTGAAGAAAAGAAGAGGAAGATGGAGAAATAAGGAGAAATAAGGAGAAATAAAGCAAGTGTCATTTTTGGCAAATGAAAGACCAAAATATGGTCTTTCTTAAGTGACTT
>JAOSBN010000179.1:26380027-26392990 GCA_027563595.1 Erythroxylum suave
TAGAATAGTCCTTGGGTTTGTGTGCCTTTGAGGTAGCGAAGTACATGTTTTACCGCCTCCCAGTGTGGTTGTCGTGGGGATTTCATAAACTGACTTAGTTGCTGCGTGATGTAAGAGAGGTCCGGGCTTGTGAAGCTCAGATAATGAAGTCGACCCACCACTCGCCTGTATTGCTCCGAATCCTGAAGTAGCTCCCCTTCGTCAATGGTAAGTTTCCTGCCTGGTGTTATTGGAGTTATGCTTGGTCTGCAATTAAGTAACTTCGTTTCTTGTAAGATGTCCCGTATGTATTTGCTTTGGCTGAGAAGCATCCCTTCGGCTGATCTTGCTATTTCAACCCCTAGGAAGAATTTTGCATACCCTAGGTCTTTAATGGTGAATTCTTTGTGGAGTGCATGCTTAACAATGTTTAAATTTTCTTCATCTGGCCCAGTAACGAGTAAGTCGTCCACATAGATGAGGATGGCAGTGAAGCTTTCTTCTTGCCCCTTTGTATACAGACAGTAGTCTGATTATGATATGTGGAAACCCAATTCTCTTAGCTTTGTGGTCAGTTCTTTATGCCACTGCCTCCCTGCTTGCTTTAGTCCATAAATGGACTTTGTTAATTTGCAGACTTCTCCTGCTCTTGCCTTTTGGTAACCCTGAGGTGGTAACATATAGATCTCTTCCTCTAGGTGTCCATGTAGATAGGCGTCATTTATGTCACATTGTAAGATTGGCCATTTCTTGGTTGTTGCTACCACAGGGGAGAAAACCTCAGAGTAGTCTACACCTTCTCTTTGGTTAAAGCCCTTTGCTACTAATCTTGATTTCAGCTTATCAACTGTTCCATCTTAATTGTACTTGACTTTGTATACCCACTTAGATGCTATAGCACGCTTCCCAGCGGGTAGCTTTGTTAAGATCCAGGTTTGATTGTCTTCCAAGGCCGTCAATTGTGCATTCATAGATTCCACCCATTCCTTTGATTCACTTGCTGTTTCATAAGATAAAGGTTCAAAGACTGTTGTCACATTACCTATGAATTCTCTGTAGTCTGCATTATGTGAAATGTGGAAACCTGACCCTTCTTCTTCCTCTGTTCCTGCAGGACCAAAAACTTTAAAGGCAACATTAGCATTATCAAGGGCAGAAGTGGAGTGATGAGCAGAGGCATGGAGGACATAATCATCAAGGTACTTGGGAGGTGAGTGAATTCTTTGGCTTCTTCTCACATTTGTGTTTGTGGTGGGTTCTTGGGTGGTAATCGGTTCTGGTTGTGTCTGGGTATCATTAACTTCTGGTGTATGACTGATACTTGGCATGTTTGATGACCCTTGTACTTCCCATTGAGTTGTAGTTGGTGCAGTATCATCTAAGGTGTCATATGAGAATAGGTGGGTTGGTCTGGGTTCAGGGTTGGTTGTTGTGTCGAAGGGAAAGGTGTTTTCATGAAAAGTTACATCTCTCGAACTGAAAATGGTTTGGGTGTCAATGTCTAGGACTTTGTATGCTTTGTAGTCTGGCATATAGCCAAGGAAGATGCACTTGTGGGATCTAGGGTCCAACTTGGTTTTGGTTGGTGTTTTGTTTAGGGCAAAACATAGACAACCGAAGGTTTTCAAATGCTCATAGGTAGGTCTCTTTTGATGCAATTGCTCATATGGTGTTTTCCATTACAGCACCTTAGTTGGAATGCGGTTGAGGAGATAAGTAGCTGTGAGGAGGGCTTCACCCCAAAATCTTTTTGGTAAGTGTGCTGTAAATAGTAAGGCTCTGGTTATTTGAAGTAAATGCTTGTGTTTGATTTCAACAACCCCATTTTGCTGTGGGGTGTATGGGCAACTTTTCTAATGTGTTATCCCCATTTCTGAAAAGAATTGTTTGCACTCATGATTTATGAATTCTCTCCCATTGTCTGTCTGAATTTTTAGGACCTTTGTAGCATACTGTTTTTCAATGGCTTTGATGAACTGAGTTATGGTATGATAAGTTCTGTCTTTGTGTTTGAGTAAGAAAGTCCAAGTAGCCCTAGAAAAATCGTCCACAATGGTCAGGAAGAACTGTGAGCCATCTAGAGTAGGTACCCTGTATGGTCCCCATAGGTCCATTGTGTAGAATTTCGAAGGGTTTAGTGGTTTGGATATTATGTTTAGGAAAAGGCTTTCGGTGTTGCTTTGCTAAGGGACAGATTTGACAATTGGACAGAATGTGATCAGAAAATTGGATTTCATTGACGTGTTTCAATTTCACCTCAGACACATGCCCTAATCTATTGTGCCAAGTACTGAAAGAAACAGATGCATTAAAAACTACATTCTTAGTTCAATAGAAATCTAGGAGGGGACCTCTCAAAGTTCCTGAAGGTAGTAGGCTGTTAGGAGTCAACTCGTACAGTCCACTTCTAGCCTTGACCATAGCTATGACCTCATTAGTCTGTAGGTCCTGCAAAAATAGATCATCAGATACAAATATAGCAGCAATGTCATTTTGAGTTGTTAATTTGTTCAATGAGAGTAGATTCTTGGAAAAACTAGGAACGTGCAGAACTTTATCAAGACTTATTCTGTCACCAATTGTAGCTTGACAAATGTGTTTCACTTGTTGTTTGGTGCCATCCGGAAGCATTATAGGCTCATACACATTGTTTATGTTATTCTCATGACATTAATCTAAATTTGTTACCATATGTGATGAAACACCTGAATCAACCACCCACATGCATTCATTTTCTGCACTTTGAATGTTATCATGAATCATTCCATTACCTGCAAAATTTGCAAGCCCACCAAACTTTACCTCACCCGTAGCCTTCCCCTTAATTGCTTTAGATATCTCTTGTTGAATGAAGTTGGCTAGGCCCTGCGGGATTTGGCTATTCTTTTCGATGTGCTCATTAGGATCTTGTTGCAGATCTGTAGGTGTGTCATTGGTTGCTGCCAAGTTTGCCTTGTTCTTCTGCCTTGTCAATTCCTTGTACCAGTCGGGCACGCCATGTATCTTAAAACAGGTTTCAACTGTATGCCCCATTTTCTCGCATTTTTCACAATATTTGTCCTCTTTCCTTAGGAAGTTCTTTTTGCCACTGCTTCTGTCGCCCCTCTTAGAACTAGGATTGTTTTGTCTCACCATCATTGCTACATTCAGGTTATTTTCTTGACTAGTGTTTACTGCCTTATGTCTTTCAACTGTCTGCATCATAGCAAATGCCCTATTGACCATAGGCAGAGGTTCCATCAATAAAATCTGGCTTACCACATGCTCATACTCTTCACTTAATCCCATTAGGAACTACACTAACCTGTGGGTATTCTCCTTGGTTGCGATAACTTTAGCTACCTCACATGTGCATGTAGGTGTGGGGCTTAGGCTAGCTAAGTCATCCCAAAGTTTTTTGAGGTCTAGTGTAATATGCTGAGACAGTGAGTTTACCTTGTTTGAGTGAACTTATCTCTCTTTCTATTTGGTATAACAGTGGGCCATTTGCCTCTCCAAACCTCTCCCGCAGCTCCTCCCAAAGCTCCTTGGCTATGGAGAATGATAGGAAGGCGTCACTCAACTCTTTGGTCATGGAGTTGAGGATCCAAGACTTGACCATGGAGTCTGCCCTCTTCCATCTGGCGAGGAGAGTGGGATCTTTTGTTGGTGCTGTGCATGTCCCGTCAATGAATGAGACTTTGTCCTTGGCACACAACGCTATCATCATGGACTTATTCCAGGTTAGGTAATTGCTTCCATTGAAAGGGGTAGTAACTAGTATGGCTCCAGGATTTTCTGTGTTTGTGATTGAGTATTTCTCTAGGTCTGGGTTGAGTGTAGAAGTAGGGTTACTGGTGCCACTGATGTCAGCCATGTTTTGGTGGCTAGGGTAGGTAGGGTAGGTAGGGTAAGGAGTATCAGACCTTCAGCTCTGATACCATGTAAAGAAAATCAAACGTTGATGAAGAATAATTTCATTTCATCATCTTTGAAAGTGTAAGACGTATGAAATATAGACAGAGTATGAACTATTTCTATTGGCTATTCGTACTGGCTATGATAGAATGCCAGCTAATGAAACTTCTAGAGACTGTACAAAATGTACAAGAAGGCAACGGACAAAAACAAAAGGAATAGCAGAATATGAAAAAGCTAAACGGTGTCGTGTGCATGAAAAGAGTGGGCTGGATTTTTAACACAGACAGCACCTGCTCAAAAGTTACTTCTTCACGACTCACGAGCTGCCATGACTATTTACGCTCAACTAATCAAAGTGGCATGATATTTTCTCCAGGTTTCAAGTAAAGCCATCGGGATTTATACCACTGCAACATTTGATTCACCACATAACCATTTCAGCTTGTGGTAGGTCTTGCACAGATGCAAGTAACCTCAACTTTACTTGCTTGCCATGCAAAGACTTCTGATATTCAGATATTTGCATTACCAAGATTTCAGGTATTTTTCACTTTTTTTGAATTTAATATTTCTTTTCCCACACTAATCTGAAGTGGCTTTCCTTCTTTTACAGGATCAGTTGACATTTGAAAACTTTAACAACCTCCATTGCTCTTAACTGAAGTGATTCACTCCTCGAGCTGACGTGAAAGGAAATGACAGTAATCATAAAAGCAATGTTTTCAAAACCATATTTAAAGTTCAACAGGTGAAATAAAAGTAAAAAAGGTTTAAACGTGTATTAGATTATTATAAAATTAATTATAAATTAAATAAAATTAAAATTTTTGAAATAAAATTTAAAGAGATTGTTTTTATGTATAGAAGAATTTGAAGTTTAATTGAAAAATAAGATTATTAAATAAAAATTAATTAATTTATATATTTTGATTTATAAAAACTTATTAATTATTAAAATTTTATCGATTAATTAATAAATTGATTAATTTTTAATAGTAAGAGTTATTAAAGTAAATATAACCGAAAGGTAAAAACTTAATCAAAAAATTAGATAATTTAATAATTAAAAAATGAGATTGTTAAATAAAAATTAATTAATTAATATATTTTGATTTATAAGAACTTATTAATTATTAAATTTTCATCGATTAACTAATAAATTGATCAATTTTTAATAATAAGAATTATTAAAGTAAATATAATCGAAAGGTTAAAAACTTAATCAAAAAATTAAATAATTTAAAATTTTACGATTAAATCGGTATAATCAATTGAATTTTTTAACCATTGCTAAAAAGTTTTAAAAAAAATTCATTCATATCCAACCACATGTTCTACGTGAAGTGTGGACCATATGATTAGTCTAAAAAACCTATATGAGTTATATTATATCATTGATAAAAGGTTTGTTAAGATTGATTAAATCAACCTTTAAATTTAATTTAATGCTAAAATTATTTACTTTTGTTTTTAATTTTTTTAATTAACATTTATTTACAGAGAAGAATTGAAAATTTTGTATTTCATCGTCATTTTTAGAATGTATATTTAATTAATTTTTATGTATGCTTTTATATTAAAAATCACTAATTATTATTTCATATGAAAGCTTTTAGTTCAAAATTTAGGTTGACTGAATTTTAAATTTATACTTAATTTTGACATGACCTTTAAACTTTTTTTGAACTTATTTAAAAAAATTTGGATGGTATTCAAACCAACTTGAACCTCATCCTGTCTCATTGTCGTTGCTAATTGTTATCCAATGACCTCCTCCTGTAGCCAACCTATGCCTTAGTACGAGTGATTAATAGGTGGAAGTATGATAAATTAAAAAATTAGTTACATTTATATTTAAAGTCAACAAATCAAACTTAATTTAATTGAGATTGAGATTGAGATTGATATCAGTTAAAACTCCGATTTTACAAAATTTTTCAAGTTTAACTAACTAAATGAAATATTAATAAGACATATCAAAAGTTAACGAATAAAATAGATTTATTTATATGACAATTTTTTTCGAATTTAACTAATCATAACAAATTAGTCAGGCTCGAGTTAGCAAGAGTAAAAAAAATGATTTAAAGTTAGGTTTAATCGAATTTGAGCTTGATATAAGGCTCAACCTTAACAATTTTTTCAAAACCAACAAATTATGATAAATTAGTCCAACTCATTCACTCAAGTCCAGTTTGATCAAACTTGGACTCAACCTTGACAAATTTCTTCAAGTTCAATTAATAGTGGCAAATTATTCTTGGTTAAAAGTTAAGATCCAGGTCAATTTAATTCCGCTCAAACTTAAAATTTAAACTTAGTCGGGCTCTTAGGAGATCTGGGTCCGACCCATTACTGATCCTATACAAAATTTTGAAGCTTCTTTGGGAGCTGTTAGGAAAATTAGGAGGCAGTACACGCGAAGTTAACAGGCAACATGATCCGATGAAAATATCATTCACGACCAAAAATAGCATTGTAAAGAAAAAACATGGCAGAAATCAAAAGGCGAATGCAGAATCGTACAAACACACACAAACATACATATATAATACGAACCTCAACAAGTAGACCAGAAAGCAGGTGATGCCTCGTAAGTTGTTAGAAGAAAGCACAAAAGGAAGCATGATCTTGCTTGCCTCTTCCTGAACAATAGTCTTTAACAGAAACATAAGTTTGGAGGAATGTGAGGAAAATGGTAGCTGTTGCTGCAAGAAATGCAATAAACGTCCACGGGCTACTAAAATGAGTATTAATAAACTCAGACATCCCATTCCTGATCCTGCTCCTGGAATGTAATTCAATGCGTTTTTTAATGATAAAAAACGCATAGGGGCTAGGTACCAGATCCTGGGCTATGTTATTGATAAGTTCTGCAGCCTGTTGGTCAGTGCCAAGAAGGTTGAAGACTATACGGTTTGATCTTAACACCTTCACATCTTCAGCTTGATCGATCAAGGAATCCATGAAGCATATGTAAGAAGTGAGACCACAAAGATCATCTGGTGCATCAGAGCTAGTTTCATAAGCCACTAAATTTAAAAGCATGGACTTGGTTGTGTCATCTATCATGATTTGGGGAAGAAAGAGCAATCCAGAAGTAAGTGTTGATATGAAGTTGATGTCTGTGAAATGTTCACCTGCGCTTGGCCTGAAGTGAATCCCCAGTGCCCTAAGCTCCTTGGCTGCAGGATATGAAAACCAATCAGCGTGTCTTTCATTGGAACGCGGTCTCATGTTCAGATTTTTTGTGTTGATGTATTTACTCAGGAAAATATCAAGAAGATGAAGTGGTTGATCCTTATTATTGGGCTGCTGGTGAGTTTGATTTGCTGTTCCTTTTTTGAATATACTCGGTGGGTCTTTGAGTTTTGAATAACATTTATCAAAAAACTTGACAGTAGCTTCTATCCAGGTAGTTTGTGGAAACAAATTACCACGAATGCTTCTGATGAATTTGTCAATTAATTCATCTGCAGCTTTTCCGTCGAACCTTAAGCTCATTAGCTTCTCTAGCACTATATAAGGAAGCTGGTTCTCTAGCAACATCAAGTCCCTTCTAACAAAAGCTGCAATGTTGCTTTTCATGTGCTCTACTTCAGGATTGTGCATGAATTTGTCGATGAACTGGAGAACGAAACATCCGTCGACAAGCATCAGTGTGGTGAATGCATTCTCGTCGAACCTCGACACTGTCTCCTCAGGATAGTATTTTCTTGCAGCAGCAGAGATTTGTTCCACCTTAGAGTAAATGTCGGAAAACGGCGATTTACACCCTTTGATGAACTGAAGCGCCATAGAATCCTTGAGCCTTTCCACCTCCTCAAGCTCGCTCTTTCCATGATGATAAGGACCTATAGAAACAACCATAGGATCAAAACAGTCCTTGCGTGATTCTTTCTGCCGAAACAGTTCATGGACTCTGTGAATCATGCGACGTTTTGTCTTAGCCCCATCTACGATCCCAGCATTCATGCGATTCCACAATTCGTCGCAGGACGACGTCGAAGAAGACGAACCAGGAGCTTTCTCGATCACTATATTCAGCATTTCACATTCATTGTGGCAATCAACACCATCTTTTCTGATTACTCTCCTCTTTGCATGCAGCTCCTGCTCAAAAGTAACTTCTCCAGGAGCTGCCATGACTGATTGCACTCAACTAATCAAAGTGGGTTGATATTTTCTCCAGGTTGCAAGTCAGAACATCAGAATTTATAGTACTGGAACAGTCGATTCACCATTATTTTCCCAGCTTGTGGTAGCTCTTCAATCAGACGCAAGAAATCTTTTCTTTACTTGTTTGCGAAGCATAGACTCCCGACAATTCTAATATTTGGGTGCAAAGATTTCATGGTCTCTCACTCTCTTTTTTTCTTTCCTAAATCTGACATTGCTTTTTCCATACTAATCTGATCCTTTTACCTCTTTCATTATCCATGGAGTTGCTCTGTTTTATATCGGAAAGTTCTGAGAGGGGTCTTAACTCTTAAGACAATGGCAGTACGTACAAGGATTTCGGAGACGACCTCGACCTTTCCAAGTTCCAAAGTTAAAGGAAATGAGAGTAACGATAAAAAGTAAAAAAGATTGATTCTTTTTTTGTTTTTTTTTAGGAAAAAAAGGATTGATTCTATGTTCCACCAAACATTTTGCATGAAGTGTGGACCACGACTACCCTGATAATAATCTAAATTAGTTATAATTATTGATAAAAGGTCTTAATTTCGAATTAAAACCTTCTTAAATGCATAATTTCAAAAATTATCTACGTTTTTCGATATTTATTGATGATAAAGAATTGAAATATTTCTGGTTCATCCTTTTAATTTATGTCTTTATATGTATATTTTTATATTAAAGATGATAAGTTATTATTCTATTTTAGATTTGTTATACAAAATGCAATCCATATTTCAAGATAAAGTATTTGGCATTTGGATACTTTAAGAAATGTTAACAGAATTGGCATTCGAGGTAATTATATAGAGGGATGACAAAATATATCGATCATATTTGAATTGATAAACGAATTAAGTTTAATTTAATCAAATTTAATATAAATTATGTAAAGTTAATCAAGTATGAGAGTCCCTAAGGATGTAGTTTCGCAAAAATCCTCTACTGGCATAGTTGCTTTGAATTGTTTATGTCGATTGCTCAATACAAAGCAATTGTGTTAATAATTGTTAATTTTCTAGATTTAAAATGCAAATAGAAAAATTAAACATGCAACAAATAAATCAACAATTGAAATTTGGTAACACAATTCGACACACCCGACTAATGTAGACAAGGCCCTCACTCAATTAATCACTTTCACCGAAGTATAATAGTTTTACACAAAGCTTTACTAAGCTGACACTACTCACCCCTTAACACTATCTACTTGTACTAACAATCTAACACAAGGCTTTATTGAGCTGATACTACTCATCCCTTAGTGCTACCTACTCGTACTCATATCCATGAAACAATTTCACATCCAAAAACACATCCATCTCGTGTTTGTAGCACCTCCTTACTGCAGGGTACACACCGAAACGCCCAAAAGTCATTCCGGCACATATCCTACGATCAGGGTGAGCTACTAACAATCACTACATAAACTTCACATGGCATCAAGTCATTAATCATTATAAAATGTCATAAGGAAACCACAATAATTTAAAACCTAATTTTTTCCTCATTTCATTTCATAACTCGAAAATTACATTGTCTTTCAAACACTTAATACATATACATCATTAAACCCAGAGCAAAAGTACTATATGAATGAGGAAAATATACAAGTCTATCTAAGCCAATCAAAAATCCCAGCTGACCGACCTTTGAGCCATGACTTCTATTGCCAAAATCACGTAGAGTCTCTCACTCAATAGAATCGTCTCTCGGTCCTGAAAAGACAACGTTGCAATTTTGGTGAGTTTTGCGAACTCAATGAGATAACCATCATCGATAGTTCACTCAATTCATGCATCATAAGGAAAGTGGTATGTTGTCGTCTTCTCTCTGAGAAGTTTCTCTTCGTCCCTTTCTAGGGTTTCTTTCTCGTTTTTTGTTTTGTCCATTATGGATGAGGATCATATTTCGGTGGACATGCAGAATCTAGTGGTTGAAGAGGAGGATGAGGCGGTCTTGGAATATGGGGAAGGTGAGCTAGTGATTGACGATAACAGAGATTTGATGCTGGTTGGATGTTTCCTAACTGATAGAATCATTAACTATCAGGCGATGAGACAAACGTTAGCCTCATTATGGAGACCTCTAATGGGAATGGAAGTGAGGGAGGTGGATAATGCTCGTTATGTCTTCTAGTTCTATCACGAGGTAGATGTTCATCGCGTGCTGGATATAAGTCCGTGGATGTTTAACAATCAACTGCTTTTATTAGCAAAGTTTGGAGAGTTTCATAATCCCCAGGATGTGCCTCTATTCCATTTTCCAATATGGATCCAGATTAAAGGACTTCGTGTTGGTTTTAGACAAGAAAGGGTCCTTATTGATATTGGGAATAAACTTGGTGAGTTCATCGAATCTGATCCTGGAAATTTCACTTCTTCATAGGATTCCTATATGAGAATCCGTGTTAAATGGGATGTTTGTAAACCAGTCCGAGCAGATTTTAAGCTTAAGATTGGACAAGGTGGATGCTTTACGGTGGATCTGTTATATGAGAGAATGCCATCTTTTTGCTATATCTGTGGTTTCTTTGGCCACACGGAACGGTTCTGTCCAAAACTATTGGATTTTGAACTAGGTAAAGCTGTGAGGAGGTTCTCCCCTGATCTGAAAGCTCCAATTCGGCGTTCTCAGATGAATATAGGTCAGCGATGGTTACGCCCAACAGCTGGGGAATTTGGCGTGACTGATCAGAATCCTTTTTCTAGTAAGACCGAGATTTTAGGAGGTGATGGAGGAAGTAACCAAGGTAACAAGGATTCTAGTATCCTCACAAATATGGGAACTAGGATTTTTTCAAATCCTCTCTCAGTCAACACTAATTCAAGCGGGAATCTTATTAATGTGGATGAGGCTGACAGTTCCCAAAACGATGCTGTTACGTTTACTGAAGTGAAAAGGAAGAGGGTGGGCCAGGATCAAACTAATGGGGCCCAAGGTGTTGTTTCTAACCCAAGCATGCCTGTTGATCCAATTACTACTACATCGGCCAGTTCGAATAGAACCCGCCGCTCAAAATGAGTTGCATAAGTTGGAATTGCCATGGGTTGGGGAGCTCACAGGCAATAGAGAATCTGAAGTTTATCGTTCTTGATAAACGCCCCATGTTTATTTTCCTTATTGAAACTTTATGTCGTTCTAATAAAATAAATGAAATAAAAAATATTTTGGGTTATGATGACTTTATTTCTGTGGATTGTACTGGTCATAGTGGAGGTCTTGCACTAATTTGGAAGTCGATCTCTTGGATTAAACCTTTGAATGTTTGCAATAGGTGTATTGATGTGGAGGTTTCGGTGGATTTGATTGGTTCATAGAGATTGACCGGTTTCTACGGCCAACCGGATAGGGCGAGACATGTGGAGTCTTAGACCCTTCTACGTAATATGGCTGATTGTGGCACTCTCCCCTGGGTCTGCTTGGGTGATTTCAATGACATTTTACATTCTTCGGAGAAAAAAGGTGGACACCCGCAGCCTAGGAATCTGATTGAAGGCTTTAGATCGTCCATTCTTGATGCAGGTCTGATGGACTTTAAGACATCAGGTTACCCATATACGTGGGAACATGGAAGAGTTTCTGGAAATTTGATTGAGTCTAAGCTAGACAGAGTGTTAGTTTCGGCAACTTGGATTGCCAGTTTTCCCAATGCTGTGGCGCAAGTGCTGGATTCTTCATCGTCCGATCATCTCCCTATTTGGTTAGAAATCAGGAACTTTATTCCTCATAAGGCAGCTTCAAGATTTCGGTTTAAAATGTTCTGATTGAGAAATCCGGGGTGTCGGGAGCTGATTAAAAATACTTGAGACTTGGATCCTTCTCTTTGTATTAAAGATAGACTGTGTAAATACGCTGATGAACTCTATAATTGGGGAATGGCATTAAAACGGGAAGATAAGTTAAAGCTTCATGATTGTAGGAGGATAATGAAGGAGCTTCGTGGGTCTGGTAGACTGGCTGATGTGAATCAGTTTTTGGATGCTAAAACGAAGTTTCAGCAATTGCTTCATGACCAGGAAGTAAGGTGGAAGCAAAAATCTCGTGTTTTTTGGTTGAAAGAAGGTGACAAGAACACTTCTTTTTTCCATATGGCGGCTTCGGCCAGGCAAAAAAAGAACCAGATTTACAGATTGAAGGATATTAATGGCTCTTGGGTGGAGGATGTGGATACCTTGGGTAATATGATTGTGGATCATTTTTCGTCAGTTTTCTCTTCAGCACAAGGTGACTTAACTGATGTTTTAGACCATATTCCAGTTTGTGTTTCTTCGGATATGAATGCTTCTTTGATAGCCCCTTTTACGGCTAAGGAAATAAAGGACGCAATGTTTAGTATGCATCCAGGGAAAGCTCCAGGTATGGATGGTTTAAATCCTGCTTTCTATCAGAGCCACTGGGATATTGTTGGGCTAGCAATCACTGCAGCTTGTGTTTATTATTTGAACTCTGGGTCATTTCCTCTGGATTTTAATGAAACATTGTTAGTTCTTACTTCGAAGAAGGAGGTGCCGGAGTATGCCAATGATTTAAGGCCAATAGCACTGTGTAATGTGTTATATAAAATAATGAGCAAGGCAATTTCTAATAGACTTCGGCTAATTTTGCCTAACATTATTTCGCTTTCGCAAAATGATTTTGTAGCAGGACGCAGTATTCAAGACAATAGCATCATTGCCTATGAAATTATGCATTTCTTCTTGCAGAAACGAGCTGGGCGTGATGGTTATGCGGCTCTAAAAATTGACATTTCAAAGGCCTATGATAAATTAGAATGGGGATATCTGTTTGCTGTGCTTGGTCAAATGGGTTTTGCTCCTTAATGGATCTCTCTTGTTCGGCTTTGTGTGACAAAGGTTAGGTATTGGGTGGTTTTGAATGGTGATCATTTGGGCCCTATCACTC
>JAOSBN010000179.1:26393090-26417634 GCA_027563595.1 Erythroxylum suave
ATGGTCACTCATTGAGTTCGCAAAACTCACCCAAAATTTGCAATTATTTTTCAGGACTCAGAAGAATACCCCGTTAGACAGCAGGAGTATATCTATTGCATGTGAGTGAAAGAAGAGATCGAGATCAGTTCGCGTCTGCATTGTGTTCCTTTGTTTTCGCACTGAATTGTAATTTCTGTAAAATATTGTATTTTGTGTATTTGGGTTTTGCAAAAGAGCTTAATCAAAGTGTAATATGTTTTATTTTTTTGGAATGGGCTAATTGACATTTTGTTTTGTAAGTGAAAATGTTTCTGAATAAAAATGAGCCCAAATTTGCGATTATTAAAAAATATATATACTCATACCGACTTTTGATTGTTTTAATGCTCTAGCACACCACCTTTGCAAGGTACAGACTCAGATATCACCATCGATGTCGGGTTCGGGTCTTGTAGGAGTGGGATGTTACACAGCTTATAGGCCAAAGGTCCAATCCTCTCAATGATCTCATATGGACCAATGTACCTAGGGCTCAACTTGCCCTTTTCACCGAATCTCAAAACTCTTTTCCAAGGTGACTCTTTCAAGAATACCTTGGCTCCCACATTGTACTCCATACCCTGTCGATGTTGATCCATATAACTCTTCTGCCTATCTTGAGCCACTTTAATTCAGCTTCGGATCAATTTCACCTTATCCACTATATCTTGTATCAACTTGGGACCTTCAAACATTCTCAAGCTTTCTTCATCCCAATATAATGTCGACTGACACTTTCTACCATACAGAGCCTCATATGGTGCCATTCCGATACTACTATGGTAATGATTGTTGTAAGCAAACTCTGTTAATGCCATGAATTGATCCCAAGCTCCCCTAAACTCCAATACGTACGCCCTGAGCATATCCTCCACTGTCTTGGTTGTCCTCTCACTCTGTCCATCTATCTGAGGATGAAATGTTGTACTGAAGTTCAACTTAGTACCCATAGCAGACTGCAAACTTCTCCAAAACTTCGAAGTAAATCTAGGATGCCTGTCCGATACAATGGCCATTGGAACACCATGCAATCTCATCACCTCATTAACATATCGCTGAGCCAACTGGTCAAGTGAATTATTTTCTCTCACTGGTAAGAAGTGGGCCGACTTAGTCAATCGATCCACTATGACCCATGGAGTCTTAGGCAGTCCTATGGTGAAATCCATAGTGATTCGTTCCCATTTCCACTCCGGAATGGGCAACGAATGGAGCTTACCTACCGGAGCCTGGTGCTCAGCCTTAACTTGCTGGCATGTCATACATCTAAATACATATTCCGCTACTTGCTTCTTCATTCCAGGCCACCAGAAATGCTGCTTGAGTGTGTTATACATCTTGGTAGTACCAAGATGCATAGCATAGGAAGCCATATGAGCTTCCTCAAGAATCTCCTTTCTTAATTCATCTATATTAGGCACACACAGCCTCTGTTTCAACCATAAGGTCTCATCCCTCAACTTAAACTCAGAATCCAGGTTCATCTTTACTTTTTCCATAAGCTTCTCTATATTAGGATCTTTCCTCTGTACTTTTTTGATTCGATCATGTAACATTGGCCTAAGTTTCAATGTAGCAATCAAGGCCTCATCATGTTCCAGATTCAACTCCACATTTAGAGCTCTCAAATGAATCAAATTAGGTAGCCTTGATAATTGAATCTGAGCTATACTGGTACTAGACTTTCTACTCAAAGCATCAGCCACCACATTTGCTTTCCCCAGGTGATACTCAATAGTGCAATCATAGTCTTTCAGCAACTCAATCCATCTCCTCTATCTCAAGTTCAACTCTTTCTGACTCAATAGATACCTCAAACTCTTATGATCTGTATAAACCTGAAAGGTCTCTCCATATAAGTAGTGTCTCAAAATCTTTAGAGCAAAGACAACTGCAGCTAGCTCTAAATCATGTACCAGATAATTAATCTCATGAGACCTTAATCATCTCGATGCATAGACGATCACCTTGCTATGCTGCATCAATACACATTCTAATCCTCGATGCGACGCATCACTGTACACCACATATCCTCCGGTCCCTGATAGAATAGTCAACACCGGTGTCAAAGTTAATCGATACTTAAGCTCCTCAAAGCTCTTCTGACACTCCTCATTCCATCTAAACACTATATTCTTCCTCAGAAGTTTTATCAGAGGGGCTAAGATCAAAAAGAACCCCTCGACAATTCTCCGGTAATATCCAGCCAATCCTAGGAAGCTTCAAATTTCAGACACGTTCTTCGAAGGTTTCCAATTCATCACTGCCTCAATCTTCCTTGGATCCACCTGTATGCCACCTCCAATCACTATATGTCCCAAAAACACAACTTGAACCAGCCAAAATTCATACTTACTAAATTTGGCATATAACCACTTTTCCCTCATAATCTGTAATATAACCCTCAGATGCTCAGTATGTTCCTTTCTACTCTTCAAATACCCCAAGATATCATCAATAAACACGATCACAAATCGATCAAGTTAGGGCTGAAACACCTTATTCATCAAGCCCATAAAAGCTACCGGGGCATTAGTTAGCCCAAATGGCATCACTAGAAACTCATAGTGCCCATATCGGCTCCTGAATGCACTCTTAGGTATATCAGCCTCTGCTATCTTCAACTGGTAGTATTCTAACCTCAAGTCCAATTTAGTGAATACCTGAGCTCCCTACAACTGATCAAGCAAATCATCAATTCTAGTAGTGGGTACTTATTCTTCACTGTCACCTGATTCAACTGCCTATAATTGATGCATAACCTCAAGGTCCCATCTTTCTTTATCACAAACAGTACTGGAGCTCCCCATGGTGAAACACTAGGTCTAATAAAACCCTTCTCCAGCAAC
Organism: Erythroxylum suave; assembly: GCA_027563595.1. Lineage (NCBI taxonomy): Eukaryota > Viridiplantae > Streptophyta > Magnoliopsida > Malpighiales > Erythroxylaceae > Erythroxylum > Erythroxylum suave. The sequence goes on from JAOSBN010000179.1 coordinate 26,395,961, forward strand.
TCCTAAAGCTAAGCCTTCAACTCTTTTAGTTCCACAGGTGCCATCCTATATGGAGGGATAGATACAGGAGCAATACCTAGGACTAAATCAATCGTGAACTCCGTTTCCCGATCTAATGGTAAACCAGGTAACTCATCGGGAAACACATCCAAAAATTCCCTAACCACAAGAATGTCCTGTGCACTCTGCCCGGCTTTAGTATCAACGATGTGGGCCAGATAAGCCTCACATACTCCCTGCATCAACCTCAGTGCACTCATAAATGATATCATCCTGGCTGGCACTGCCTGACTAACTCCTCTGAAAACTGCTCTCGGCTGACCAGGAGATTCTAACACTATTTCTTTGGTGTAGCAATTCATAATGGCTCTATGGGCAGCGAGCCAATCCATACCTAGGATCACATCTATCTCTCTCAACTGTAATACAATCAGGTCTACCTCCAATTTTGCTTGATCAATCCTAATCAAACATCTTTTACAAACTTCTCCTATCACTGTAGTATTACCTATTGGTGTACTCACCTCTAACCCATACTGTAGTAACTCCCTATCACAATGCAATCTACATGTCAAATGCGGTGCGATAAAGGAGTGTGTGGATTCTGGATCTAGCAGTGCAATTCAAAATCATAAATAAGAAGCGCACCTGCAACCACATCTGGGGAGTCTTGAGTTTCCTACCTGGTCATAGCATAGACTCGGGCCTGGGACTGCGGTCGGTTACTCCGCTCCTCAGTCCTCATAGAGGAACTCCCAGAACTCACTCTACCTCTACCACAGCCCCTCTGTCTAGTCCTACTACCTCTGCACGGCTAAATAGTAGCTTCACTCCCCGATCTGCTGCCTATACCAGACTAAATCCCCGTAGCAGTAGGACAGTCCCTAATTTGGTGATCAAAAGAACCGCATCCAAAACAAGCTCCAGAGTGTCTCCAGCATTCACCACCATGCCTCCTCCCACAGTGCTCACACTAGGGTAATGGACTCTGTGTTGTACCTCTTCCATTGCCAGACTGTACAAAACCACCCCTCTATCGGAATCCTTACTGCTTTGCTCCAATTAGTGGTCTGAAACCTCTATTCTGGCATCCACTGAATCTCATACCAGAACTGCCTTGACTCTCACTAGGACTCTTCCTTCTGGACAAGGGTCCAACCTCAGCCCGATTCTCTGTCATCAGCTGTTCAATTCTAATCGAAACAGCCCTCAACTCTATGAAAGTACCCAGATTCGACTGTGCCAACCTTGTTCTGATTTCCATATTAAGTCTATTCACAAACCTCCTACACTTGTCTTCTTCTGTAGGGATCAAATTAGTAGCATAATCCATCAGCTCATTAAATCGAATCTCGTATTCAGCCACTGACATCTTACCCTGTTTCAAACCCAGAAATTCTTCTATCTTCCTATCCAAGTAGATCTTGGGCATGTAGTTCTCTTTGAAGACCCTCAGGAAGTCTTCCTACTTTAATTGGCAAGGCCTGATTGTACCACCAGGGATAGTCTTCCACCACTAGTAAGCTTGGCCCTATAGTAAGGACACTGCATAATCGAACTTTTCATCAGGCTCGCAATCCATCTGATCAAATACCCTCTCTGTCCTTTCCAACCATCCCTTAGCTTCAACAGGGTCTGTGCTGCCATAAAAGTCCACAGCTTCCTACTTCCGCAGCCTATCATACCTCTTCTCCCTTCTCTCAGGAACTCTAAGAGGCATCTCCTCATATCGAGGTACCAAGGACTCTCTACTGGCTCATACCAATCTTTGGTCAGCTAGTTGATCAACTTGATCACCTAAAACGGATGACCTATAACAAACAATAAATTTGAATCATTTTTCTACACTTCTCACGATATTTCATTCTTAACATTCTATGTGTCTCAAAAGATGCCAACTATGCTCTGATACCACCTATGTATAGCACCCCTTTACCGCAAGGTATACACCAAAACGTCCGGGGGGTCATTCCGGCACATATCCTACAATCAGGGTGAGCTACTAACAATCACTACATACACTTCACATGGTATCAAGTCATTAATCATTATAAAACATCATAAAGAAACCACAATAATTTAAAACCTAACCTTTTCCTTATTTCATTTCACAACTCGAAAGTTACATTGTCTTTCAAACACTTAATACATATACATCATTAAACCCAGAACAAAAGTACTATAAGAATGAGGAAAATATACAATTCTATCTAAGCCATCCAAAAATCCCAGCTGACCGACCTTTGAGCCATGACTTCTATTGCCAAAATCACGTAGAGTCTCTCACTCGAAAGAATCGTCTCTCGATCCTGAAAAGACAACGTTGCAATTTTGGTTAGTTTTGCAAACTCAATGAGGTAACCATCATTGATGGTTCACTCAATTCATGCATCACATTATTACACATATCATATATCACATGAGATCACATACACTTAACAAACCATGTCACATTGTACCTTTAACACTTATAATCACATATATCATGCATCAGCAATGCACATGAGGCTCACATTCTTTCTTATTGTTGTGACCGAGTGCCTCTCACAGACTTATACAAATATTGGCCCATAGGGCTCAATCAGACAGAATCACGGAACATAGCTCTACGTGCCAAATCAGAATCAGAAAATCACAGGGCAAAGCTCTACGTGGAAGCGCTTCATAAAGGCAACTCAAGTCACAATGCCTTTATCTAAGCATGCATTTTATGAAATGCAACAGTTTCTGCATACCTCATATATCACAAGCTTATAAGAATATTTAGACAGAATTTTAGAGTCATCGGACCTAAGTCCGGCATTAAACTGACGTGAGAATCAAATGACAATTTCGTATCAAATGCACATTTATTTCATATCGTTCACATACAAGTAACACTTTAATATCTCAATCCAATATCACAGTCATCAGAACTCTATGTCCAGAATCAACACTCAGGACACAATCATACAGTCATTTTTGACAGAATTTAAACAACCAGAAATTAAGTGAGGCTGTCTAGGTTACTCACAAATTACTCCCGAAGCTACTACCTAGAAGTGCCCGCAACATCAGGAAGTTGACGTTCCAACTGATCCTCTATAACAAAATAATACACACACATATCACAATCTGTGCAAATATACGTGTTCATTAATGCACATACATAGAAAAAATTATGTACGATGCATGTTCATGATAATCCCTAGGTATCCTTCCGTCTAGGTTATCAAAACTACAGTCAAATATCGAACCTTACTTAACTAGCATTGTTCTTAGGGTTTATACCTTAACAAACCATCTAAATCAAGTTTCGAAACCTAAGAAGCCATTTTAGATTTCTCTCTAAACTCTGACTTTTGAATCTGTTATTCACATTAAATCAAAGAGTGAAATTAATATTATTTGATTCTATAAGCGAAAGGTAGACAACGCAGAAGCAGACGAATATTCAAAACACAGACGATGGCTAAAGATAGACGGAAGAAAAAGGCAGACGATATGCTAAAGACAAACAAAGTGTCTAAAGACAGACGGAATCTCAAAGACAGATGAAAGGCAGACGATAACAAAACATAGACAAAAACAAAACATAGACGGAAGCAAAATGTAGATGGAAACAAAAGACATACCAAATGTAGACAGGCAAACAATGAGAGGTCAAAGCAGACGATAGAAGTCAAACATAGACGATAGAAGTCAAAGCAGACGATAGAAGTCAAACATAGACGATAGAAGTCAAAGCAGACAATAGAAGTCAAAGAAGACGATAAAAGTCAAACATAGACGAAGTGGAGAACACACGATTCTAAAAGCAGACAAAGTGCAAATGAAAAGGCAGACGAATTGAAGAAAGACAGACGATAAAACATAGACACAAGGTGGTCAACATAGATGAAGAAAGTCAACCTCAGATGATAAGAAATACAGACGATGTGGAATATAGACGATTGGTCTTTACAGACGAAATGTCTTTTCAAAATCTCTAATTCTAAAGAATTTATTCACTACCTTCTTGTTGAAAAACTCCAAGATCTTCAACTATCCTCGAAGTCTTAATTGCATGCAAACTCTCGTACTCCTTTATGAATACAATCAACTTCTAGTTTTTCTTATGGCAGAAGAAACACTTGAGTAAAGGAAATGGTGAGGGTTATGAAGAATCAGAGTTAACTCTCGGAAGGAGTTTGATGGAAAACTCTATGTATGGGAAGAAATTTTAGAGAAAATGATAACAAAGAAAGAACATAGGAAGAGTAACAATCCCTTTTTAACTCTCGAATTACTCATATATCATAAGATTATAAGAATATTAAGACAAAATTTTAGAGTCATCGGACCTAAGTCCGGCATTCAACTGAGGTGAGAATCAAATGACAATTTTGTATCAAATGCACATTTTTTTCATCTCATTCACATACAAGTAACACTTCAATATCTCAATCCAATATCACAGTTATCGGACCTCTATGTTTGGAATCAACACTTAGGCCAAAATTATACAGTCATTTTCGACAGAATTTAAACAACCAGAAACTAAGTGAGACCGTCTAGGTTACTCACAAGTTACTCTCGAAGCTACTACCTGGAAGTGCCCGCAACGTCAGGAAGTTGACGTTCCAACTGTTCCTCTTTAACAAAATAATACACATGCATATCACAATCTGTACAAATATGCATGTTCATTAATGCACATATATAGAAAAGATTATGTACAATGCATGTTCATGACAATCCCCGGGTATCCTTCCATCTAGGTTATCAAAACCACAATCAAATATCAAACTTTACTTAAATAGCATTGTTCGTGGGGTTTATACCTCAACAAACCATCCAAATCAAGTTTCGAAACCTAAAGAGCCATATCATATTTCTCTGCAAACTCTAACTTTCGAATCTACTATTCACGTTAAATCAAAGAGTGCAATTAATATTATTTGGTTCTATAAGTGAAAGGTAGACAAAGTAGAAGCAGACGAATATTCAAAACACAGACGATGGCTAAAGATAGACGAAAGAAAAAGGTAGACGATACACCAAAGACAAATGAAGTGTCTAAAGGCAGATGGAATCTCAAAGACAAACGAAAGGTAGATGATAACAAAACATAGAAGAAAACAAAATATAGGCGGAACCAAAACGTAGACGGAAACAAAAGACAGACCAAATGCAGAAAGGCAGACGATGAGAGGTCAAAGCAGATGATAGAAGTCAAACATAGACGATAGAAGTCAAAACAGACGATAGAAGTCAAACATAGACGAAGTGGAGAACAGACGATTCTAAAAGCAGACAAAGCACAAATGAAAAGGAAAATGAATTGAAGAAAGACAGACGATAAAACATAGACGGTAAAGCATAAATGCAAAATGGTCAACATAGATGAAGAAAATCAACCTCAAACGATAAGAAATACAGACGATTGGTCTTTACAGACGAAACGTCTATGTTCCTGAACATCTCTAAGTCATCATTAACTCTCATATGAACACCTAAGGAGTCATACATGCTCAGTGAAAAAACAGATTATATCACCTTTCCATATCTAACTCTCTACACTAATCTTATACATCATCTTATTTCTATTTCAACTCCAAGAACCATTTCACAACGCCTGATCACTAATAATCCATCAAAACTCAAATAACACTATATCTCCAAATTTCCATCCTTTTAACACATTGCATAAGAATAAAATTATCTGAGAATGCATGTTCATGCAGATGACAGCAACTCATCAAATTTATTTCAATCTCTAATTCTAAAGACTTTATTCACTACCTTCTTGTTAAAAAACTCCAAGATCTTGAACTATCCCCGAAGCCTTAATTGCATGTAAACTCTCGTACTCCTTTATGAATACAATCAACTTCCGGTTTTTCTTAGGGCGAAAGAAACACTTGAGTAAAGGAAATGGTGAGGGTTATGAAGAATCAGAGTTAACTCTCGGAAGGAGATTGATAGAAAACTCTGTGTATGGGAAGAAATTTTAGAGAAAATGATAACAAAGAAAGAACATAGGAAGAGTACCAACCCCTTTTTAACTCTCAAATTACTCAAACTTCTGACACATCATAAAAACAACTTTACACTTGTCCTCTTCCTAAGGTCTAGGTTCTGACTTGGTTTCTTTTGATCTAACTCCCTTCAACTCTCATCTTTACAATCCAACTATCTTCAGATCTTCATTTGATTACTTCTCTTCTTTTCCCTATTTTCCATAATACTCTATAAATTACAAAGTAAATCCTAAGTTCACCAAAATTTTATAAATCTCACGATTCTACCAGTCAAGAATATTTTCAATATAGAAACATTCATAATTCTCTAAAATTTACAATTCAATCCAATTATACCTGGAATTATTCATGAATGCATGTATAATTAATTTCATGTGCAGAACAAGCATCACTATTCATGTATATAAGCATGTCATATTCGGCATAAACATAAAAATGCTCCTCTTACCTCTCCCTAAACACTTCTATTTACTGTTCTAACCTTCCGATAGGTAATGGGATGTTACAGTGTTAACCTCAATAGAGGTATTTTACAACAACAAACTTTAACAAAGAAGAAAATAATAACCCAATGGTTAAATCAATGAAGACATAAACAAAGAAATACTTTGAATCAAAAGACACTCCCCTATACATGCAGCCTCATCAATTTGAATCATGAAAAGTCGACTGTGAACCTTGTAGTTAATAAAAGAAACGCAGATGCTCAAATCAATAGATGGACTTCATGTTTTTCACAAACAAAACCTTATAATCAATCACCAAAAACCCAAACGCACAACAAAACCATCATTCTTCAATCAAATATATCATTGATCTCCAAAGTGCTTCAAACACATAGCTACTAAAATCATCATATCTTATGCAACACGGACTACCAAATCATAATAAATCATTAAAGCATATCAAAAAATGCAGCCATAAAAATCATCAAACGAATATCTATTTCATGACTGAAACATCACCAAAAATACAGCTACACACTTGACAAATATTCTGCTTGTTTTTTCCTCAAAAAAGCGATAATAGGGCTGTCTAAAAATTCACATTTTTATATATGGAACACAGCAACAAAGATTGCTCAAAATCACCGAAATTGTAGCTGCCAAAGATAACTCAAACTGCTAAAATTGCACCTATCAAGAATAACTTAAATCCCTAAAAAATCAGTTGTATAATCTTCAATAAAGCATGGTGATTTTATCTCCAATAAATCCTATCTTCCCTAGGATATTATTATTCACTCTATCTTATCTTTAAGAATCCCACACAAGGTAAATTTCTTATCATAATGATATATCAAATATATCCAACTACAAATAATGCCAAAATAATTAATTAGATATCTTAACAATCTTCCCTTTTTTGTCGTTTTTTGTCATTTATAAAAATTCCCCCTTAATAAGATAATTGAACACTCCCTATTAATCAAACATCAAGTTCCAACTAATTGAACATCAAGTTCCCATAATAATCCTATGTCAACAATCATCCAATTTTCTCCCCCTTGGGACAAAAGAATGCCAAAACAAGGAATGTCTTCAATGCGATCATTCTCAAGGAATAAAGAGACATAAAAATTAGCAATAGATGCAGCGGACAAATCATAACCACGCAGTGCAAAAGCAGAAGGCAAAGATGACAATTTGATATCAGTCAAAATACTAGCTAATATATCTTTACTCAAATCAAAGTCATCTGTGTACAACTGATTAATTTCATAAACCCTAAATATGCATTCAACAAATCAGAATCAAACTTAATAAATCATTTGAAAACATAAAGTAGTATAATCTAAAACACCTTTATGCAAATTGGAGTAAAATTCTCATACCAACTCAACATTAAAATGTTGTAGCAATAAAGAAACATGTAACAAATTATTCTCAATCAACAAGCATCCAAATTAAATTGTTTAAACTCAACTAATTTTATAGGATGATCAAGAACAAACCTAGTTGAAGCGAGAGCATGCCTTCATTGTTGCTTGCCAAGGAGATGAATTAGCTGACGATGATAAGAGTAAAAAGTTAAAACAAGCAAAGGACAGAGGCTGCAATGGATAATATGTTGAATAAAAGAGAAAACCAAAAAGGGCACCAACACAAATCTAAAACCAATAATCATCAATAAAGAAGCCTCTCTACTTCAACAATAATTTTCAAGCATAGCTGTCTTTCCTTTGCTAATCAATACATATTAAACTTGAATTAGACTATAAAGCATCTTGGCAGTTGATTCAGCTAATTCATTATGTTCCTCATTAGAATCACTTATGGAATAACTAGCTAACAATGTATGATTTCCTTTCTTGATATCATTGAAAACCTAAAGTGTAGGTCAAAATTAAGGTCTTTGTAACATAAAATAGAAAGTGCTCCCTCCTCCTTAAGGTTTCCTAAAGAAAACTATGAATTGTTAGAAAAATGAACAACGTATGACTACCAGGTTTGTGTAAGAAGAATAGAGGATATTTTTCACTTCCAAATGACAACACATAGTCCACATGTTATTTAGGATTTTATATTATTCTCAGAATGGATTAGTTATCCACACATTGACTGGTGGCAGATTGCTTTAAAACAGAGTGTAGGGTGAGTCAATTAGGGAAACTAAAAGTGATATTTGATGGGATACAAAAAGTTCTTCCCACTAGTATAATGGTTGCCATGGTAGTTAGTAGAATGCTCCGTAAAGGATGACAGGCATATCTAGCTTACATTATCGAAAAGGGTAATGATGAGGTTCTATTAGGAGATATTTCGATGGCCAGAGAGTTCGTCGACATGTTTCTAGAGGATCTTTCAAGATTACCCCCAGATAAGGTAATAGAGTTTGAGATAGCTTTACCTCCAGAAACCCATCCTATTTCAATTACTCTATACAAAATGGCCTTAACATAGCTAAATGAGTTGAAAGTGCAAATGGAAGAATTGTTAGATAAGGGTTCGTGCGACTAAGCACTTCTCCATGAGGGGCTCCAATCCTATTTGTTAGAAAGAAGGATGGGAGTTTAAGGTTATGTATCGACTACATACAACTAAATAGAGTGACAGTTTGTAACCAATAACTACTCCTGAGGATTGAAGATTTATTCAATCAGTTACAAGGATCCAATGTATATTCAAAAATTGACTTAAGTTTAGGTTATTATCAGTTGAAAGTCTATAGCGAGGATATCCGAAAAACTATCGTCAGAACTAGGTACGAGCATTATGAATTCTTAAATATGCCCCTTGGATTAACGAATGCTCCAGCTGCTTTTATGGATTTGATGAATATTTCGGGAGTACCTAGATAAGTTTGTGATCGTTCTTATTAATGAAATATTGATGTACTTAGGCAATCATGAGGAGTATACAGAACACCTTTGAATAGTATTAAAGGCCTTACGAGAGCACCAGTTGTGAGTTAAGCTCAGTAAGTGCCAATTTTGACTAGATACGATTGCTTTCTTAGGTCGTGTCATCTCAACTAAGATTCTTAGTGTGGATCCCAAAAAGATTGAAGTTATTACTAATAAGAGGCCATCTACCATTGTGACGAAATTTAAGAGCTTCCTTGGATTGGATACACGGTCGTGTGTATTTAATATGTTTCAAATCTTCATTTTATGCCACAATTTCAAATGAATTGTTCTCATTTTGGTTTATGAAGGCAATTATAACCTATAAATGCAGTTGGAGAGAATTATGTACCAAAAATACAAAAAAACTATAAAATATTAAGGAAAATGCATCAAACATAGGTGTATAATTATATTCAAATATACATCTATCGAACATCCCCACTGTTAAGCTTTTGCTTGTCCTCAAGCAAATCATAATCTCAATTATAAATCTTACAACAATTATCCTTCATTAATTTGAACCTGTCCATTTATACTTTAAATCATCAAGTCATATTAGTGAATTAACATAAAAGTACAGTCAATTCTAAAACTAACTTAATAAGTCAATAGTAATGATAATTACATTAATAATCTTATTAAAATCAAAAGCATAAATCTTTACATCCTCATCAAGATTTCACTTAATGCATCAAGTGTTTAGGGTGAAAGGTATCAAACTCTTAAATCAATGCATAGTAGAACTCTTACTATAGGCTAGCAATTTTATCACATCTCCACCACTTGTATGTAACCTATAAACAAAAATTAGAAGGTCTTTATAAGGTTATAATAGGGCTTAGGTATGGTATGATTTGGTTAATAAAAAGGGATAATTGAAGGAAATTTACTAAAGAGACATTACAATAAGCTTGTTCATAATACACATAGGTCCTTACATTATAAATCCATTGGTACTATATATTTAACCACAATTTTTCTATGATCTTTTTTTAGTCATAATAATTGAGCATTCATTATGTATCACAATTAAAGAAATATTGTGCCTTTCAAATTTTCAAGTTTCAAACAAGCAAGTAATGTAAATAATCTTCAAGGTTCAAAACAATAAAAGGCTTCAAAGAAAAATAGGATAAAGGTTAATAATTGGGTTACAATCAATGAAAAAGTTTAAGGCTCAAAATTGGTTATTCCAAGGGGATAAAATATGGTAAGGTAATAATTAAAGAAACAGGCTTAAACAATGTTAAATCTAAATGCCTTTATAACTTAAATACTTATAATTTAATAAATATGGTCCCAATGTGCATAATAAAAGCAAGTTATATAGTTATTCCATTATGCTTGATAACACACACCAAAGAATAAAAGAGCTTAAATATTTTGGAAATCTTATTCTCAAGCTCAAAATATTACATAAAAGAATGGTTTTATATGCGCAAATAGTATGCAATTTACATTCAAATTGACTATCTCAATGATTACTAAGAATATGATTTAGAAAAGCAAGTATATTCTAACTATCATACTTTTGAATACTAATTCAAATCATTATTCAATAATCAATATGGAAAGGTTTCATCTAATAAGCAAGTGTATTCTAACTATCATACTTTTGAATACTAATTCAAATCATTATTCAATAATGAATATGAGAAGGTTTCATCTAACTCAGAATATCAAGTAATAAAATCTAATAACAAAAATTATAATAAGCTTTAAAAAATCTTAATCCCCTTACACTTAAAATCATACATTGTCCTTAATATACACAATATAAGCATATATGTTATAAGTGAGAACGTGGCACTTGGTACTTCCCTAAGTAATACAATTTCCTGAGTAACACAATTTTAAGAATTTGATTTTCATGATTTTGGGATTGTTAATGAAATTTGATATACTAATCCCTTGCAAGAAATAAAGAAAAAAGGGATAAAAAGAAATAAAAGGAAATATAAAAAAAGAAAATAAATAAGAAATATGAAAATGGAAATGGAAATAGCATAAATTGTAAAATAAAACCTATCATAATTCATAGGTTACCTCTCATGCAACGCTTGTTTAACGTTGTTAACTCAAAATACCTTGCACATTACCCTCATCCTGAGTCTATAATCAGTAGCTTACTTCCAACCTTATCTCCACCAAGTAGTTTCGTAACCTATAAGTAAGCCACATGTTGAAAGATAATCATAAGTACATAATTGAATAGATCAGTAACATCAACAGACTCTATTAATTCCCTTTTCAATAACAAAATATTAAAAATAGGGAATAACAAAACTCCTTGAATATTTGGTTGATGTAAGTAGTTTGTCTTGTAGGAAGTGGAAGTGACTACCAATACTTCATCAGTAGTTTCCTTATTTGGTTCCTCCACCAGTACTTCCTCAACCACCTTTGTCCACTCTTCTTCTTCTTCTTCCTCGGCAAATTTTTTGGTTCTTGCTTTTCTTCAATTCTCTCATGCCACTCCTCTACTTCATCTTTATGGAGAGAGGCTTCTTCTTCTTCTTTTTCTTCTTCTTCTTCTTCTTCTGGAAGCTCTTTTCTACTCCTAAGGATGATTGTGATTCCATGTTCTTTAGGATTTGTTTTAGTAGTATTGGGCAAACTCCCTTATAGTTCTTTAGATAATATCTTCACCACTTGATTAACCCAATTCACCATATTATGTATACATACCTCTACTCTCTAATGCATCATGTTTGATTAATAAATAAGTTTGGTCATCCCATCTTACAGAGCAGTGGTTACCTTCTTGCCTTCTTGAAATGTGTCTTCCTTTATGAACTCGACCTTCATCTCTTCTTCGCTCTAATATGTTCGTAAGCTTAGATAGTATGAGGTATTAAGCTTATTATATAAATCTCTCTACGAATTCATGTTGACCAGCAACATTTTTGGTAAGGAACTATATTAGTTTATCTGTAATATCTTTGTATTATTGCTTTTATTTTACATGTTTAGTTAGAACATGGTCATTCCATCCATATGCGTAAGGTTTGCTCCACTCTGAATTATAATATTCTTATACGATAGACTTTGAGGTTGGTTGTACATGCTTGGTTACTCCCACATGTAGGTTGGAGTCCGATATTAATAATTATAATATTTACTCCCACAAATGTCACAACACGGCATAGACATCGATTGAGCTTTCTAAAACATTTAAGGAACCAGGTCTTTCCAATATGGTGATATTACATATTGTAAAGACTCATCATAGTTCCCACAAGAGTACTGACTACTCCATCCATCCATTGTGAGTTGTGGCTATGACATCAAATCTCAATATCTTAACAATAAGTCAAAAACTCAAAGTTAAACTAAAGAAGTTCAAAAGATAATTAAATGAATAAACTAAGAATATAATAAGGTACAATAAAAATAAAATAAATACAACAATAATAGTTAGATTAATAACAAGTTTTCCTAATATTACTTTCCCTAGCAATAGCATCAAAAACTTGGTTGATTTTTTTTTATATCAATGTTGAATTAACCATAAGTGCACAATGTAGTTGTAGCTAGCATAGGCAAGTATGGGTCAATCTCATAAAGATATTAAGTATTAGTAATTACCTTTATCCTATTATGTAGATTACGAATTGAATGTTTAGTTTTTGGTTTAAAAAACTTAAATAAATAAAATAAAATAGGAAACAATAATGAATGCAAAAGAATGAAATTACTAAGAATAGTTAATATCAAAAATTATTGTCTAGATGATGAATCCCCCTAAAAGTTATTAATAATTAACCATTTACCATACAATTATTTTATTGATTATTGAACCGTGAAAATTCCTATCTTATTTTAATAACTCTCTTAATATTACTAACAACTAATCCATCAGTTTATTAACATAAATCTTTCTAGTTAAAAGGATTGCATTATCAATTTATAAATTTCATTATTAGATTTGATCTTAATCTAGAGGATTTATGCCGACCTATCTCTAGGCTTACAGTCAACTCCTTTCAATTATGGTAGATTTATTCATACAAAGGATTTCTCAATTTAAAATATATGAAATCAAATCAATCATTAATATTTCAAATATATTATAATAAGCATAAAATACAAAATTAAATCACAATAAATCAATCAAAATAATTGCATTGATTAAAAAGATAAGACATATATTGTATCACAAACTAGGGTTCATCACATCTAAACACTAAAAAGCAATGTTTTAAAAACCGAACCGATGACTGAACCGGAAAAGTAACTGATTCAATAGTCACTGTTTCAACCGGAATTCAACCGTGATCGAACCGGTGACTAATAAATATATAAATTTTTATTTTATATATTATATATATAAGATAATTTTTAAACATACTATTTAATTATTTATCTAATTGTAAATTTAACTTAAACCTTTAAACTTCAAAATATACAATTTTTTTTAGTTCACTATCACAACATAAAATAAGATAATAAAGTTCACTAGTCATATTTCATCAAAAAGATAAAATAAAGATTACTAATTATAATATTTATTCAAGTTGAAATCATTAAAATCAAAGCATTTTAAATGAACCGGTCGGTTGGTTCTTTCACCGGTTCAGCGGTTTTCACTGGTCTGACCGTAAAATGAACGGTTCAATCACTCACAAAAAATACGGGCTAAACTAGACCGTTTCATGCTCTGGTTCACCGATTTTTCGGTCCAACCGATCGGTTCGGTCCGGTTTTCAAAACACTGCTAAAAAGCATTCAATTACTAGTAATAGAAAACGAAATCAAATATAAACATGTAGAAAAATAATAGAAAATAAAGAGTTCATAATTCTAAATCTCCCTTTCTATTTTATTGGATCTTCTTGCAAGTTTGGGTTAGATGTAGCCTTCAATCAGATCTCCTTTGATGTTAACTTTATATTTTACTTATCTCTGGATCAAAATCGTCACCTCTATGAGTTCCTTACGTCTAAAATTTGTTATAAAAATTGACTCTCTTGTGTTTGCTTCCATTCATGTCCTTTTATTGTGAAAACTGACAGTAGTATAGGTGCCCGTATAGCTCCAAAAACCCTTAAATCATGACTTTTTAGACATTCACAAAGACTTACATGATCATGTATGTCGAAGATGCTTCAAATCTTCGTTTTATGACACAATTTCATCCAAATTTGTCTCATTTTGGTGCATGAAGGCAATTATAACTTATAAATGCACTTAAAGAGAATTACATACCAAAAATACAACAAAAATATAAAATATTAAGCAAAATACATCAAATATAGGTGTAAATTATAGTCAAATATACATCTATCATTAGTCCCTCTAAATGCATAGCGACTATTCTTATCTTAAGATTATTAGGTATATGATCAAGTTAAAAGAATTACTTTCCAATTGTAAAGCTATTCCCCAACCCAACTCCTTTAAACATAAAAGACTTAATCTTACCAAATCTTGTTGGTATCTTGTATCCCTTATTCTCTAGTGGATATTTGTATAAAAATCATCACCTTTTTATTTCTTGGTGATGCCTGGTCCTTGATTCCTCCAAAGGTATACATAAATTGATAGAACATAGACTTATAAGTCCCCTAATTATTTTGTTTTCTATCAGTTCTATTTTGATTCTTCATCAATAACTTCTCATTTCGCATATAACTTTCTATCAAAGTCTTCATGGCTTCCTAAATGTTTCTCAACTTTGTGTCTCTAATTCCTTCAGCTATGATGAAAATTTCCAAAGTTACCTACTTTGATACAAAATATTATGCGAAAAGTGGAGTCATAATAGAGGGTAAATGAAATGAAGACAAAAGAGAAAGGAGGAAGAATATAAGTACAAATAAGGTGATTAGAAGAGAGAGAAATGAGGAGGAACATCATTTAATTTCTAGTTTGAGAATATGTTTGTGACAATGGTATAAAAGTCGGCTCCCTAATAGGTATAAAAATTAGTATGCTTTTAGGTGTTATAGTATGTTTTTAAGTGTTTTCTTAAATGATAATCATGTGAATAGGACTTAGAATTGTGTTCTTATTAATGCTTTTATGTTTTTTAATTGTTTGATTGTTTTAGAGCAAGGATTTGGTCTTAATATTATGTTTCAAGAGTTGTTTGATGTGTTTGTTAGTGAGTGGAAACAGGAAAAATTGAAGAAAAGATGAAGAAGGATTTGAAGAATAAGAAGGTGCATGGTCGTGCATGATTGTTCATGATCATGCATAATTGGTTGCATAAGGATGAACCTCTATGTGACAGAGAGCATGGATAAGATGCATAATCATACATTAGTTATTCTAGCTTGAATTTTTTTTTCTATTCTTGACGTTTTAAGGCTATTTTTGGAACAAAAACAATTAGGAAAATCCTAGAAAGAACCCTAGAAGGATCAATAAGTATTTAAGGCAAAGATAACACCAAAAAGGAGACTTTACATCATAAATAAGGAGATCAAAGTGGAAACATCAAGATCAACTCCAATTGTAATTTCCAGAATTTCTAGATCAAGAATTAAAGATGTTTTCTTTCTTTTATTTGCTTATATTTCATTGTTTTAGATGATAACTTTGATTAGTGGTATGTTAAACATGATTAAGAATTTATAATATTGGGGTTTATTCTTGAATTATTTTGTTTAACTTTATTCTTGTTGAATTTGATATAGTATTGCTTTGTAGTATTTGTTGTGCTTATATTTGATAAGAAATTAAGAGATTGAATCAAAGTTACATGTATGAAATTGCCCAATGAGAGATGGTATCTTAATAAATCTACAAATATCATATTAATAAACAATTAAAGATAGATCTATCTTGATTGTGAGTTAATTATCCTTAGGATTGCTTCAAATTCAATTAAGTTATTAAGAATAATTTTGTGAATCGAGAGGTTGCAGTTCAATTGTTATCTATTTCAATTGGGCTTACTTGATTAGATATCGAAAGAGGGTAATCAAAACCTTAGGATATCTAGCATATAGCATAATTAAATTAACAAGATAAAGGGAAGACAAAATAAGGATAGAATAACCCCTAAGTTTCTATTATTGATTAACTTTGTTCTTATTGCTAACTTCAACTATTCAATTGTTTAGTTTTCTTAATTTATTTTAATTTTAGTTAATTTATTTTAATTCAATATTTCATTACCTTAAAAAAGTGCATTCAAGTTGTTAGGTGACTAATCCAATTTTCGTGGAAACGATATCTTTTATACTACGAGTTAGACCTTTATATTTGTGGTATGAAAGTTTTTTTATATAAAACTATAAACATTCCCCTTTTAAAAATTCACCAATTTTAGCTACATAATACATTTAGTTAATATAAATCGTAACATTTCAATAAATGGTGTAACATTTAGGTTATTATTTTCCATCTATTTAAGGAAAATGGTCAAATTACACTATAATGTTTTTATTAGAATTCAATTTAAACTCAAACATTTCAACATGTTCAAAAAGCAATATAAGCTTCATAAATGTTCATTTTGAACCTCAACTTAACTTTTTTGTCAATATCATGTTACAAAAAAATTGATGTTGTATTTTTTTTTTGGCTCCTTACCTTATATGACAAGTGGGCCCCAAAAATTTTAAAGATAATAGCATAATTTTTCTCTCCTCTCTCTTTTTAATTTCCTAATTTCCTTCTCTTCTGCCACCATTATTATATTTCAATAGTTGAGAGTTCCTCTACTTCCAGTAGTGCATTTGAAGCAAATGGGTTGCTTATAGTTGGTAATGATACCATTAGACTAAAACAAGGTAACGATACTCTGCTAAAAAGAGGGTGCTTTAACCTAGGAAGTTGTGAAGAAAGTGTATATATTCTTGTTTTCCCTTTAAAAAACTGGTGTTTAACTTTAATATATAGATTTTGGTGCTAAAAACTTCTTAAAGCAAAAGTTAAGCAATAGGAATACCTAGTAATTGGTAAGACTATGCTAGTGCAAGTTGAAAGTACTAAAAAGACTACCAGTATACTTGTGTAAATGAAAAGGGTAGAGTCATTTGTCAAGGGAACTTGCCTCCCACGACCAACTGTATAAGTTTATGCCCTATTTATTACACTTCATATTATTGCTTCACAAGGACTCCTATTAGCCGACAAAGAGAATCGTGAGAAGAAGGAAATTACAAACTCCAGGAATTATATACAAAGGTATAAAAAGTCATGCTTAAAAGAATGTTAAAGTAATAGTTCAGTTTTAAATAAGAATATATAATAAATACTAGTGATTTAGATGGTGGAGTAAAGTCCATTTGCTAAAGACAAAAATTGAGTTATTATTATGGAAGTTACCTGTATGAAAATCTTCATAAGAGGAGGAAGTTCACCAAACATGGCCTAATTATAGCTTTTGATGGGGGGCTTAGTCAGAGAGTGTGTGTAACTTGTAAGACAATTTTGTCCTGAGGGGTAATTTTATGATTTTCCCTTATAATGGATAGCTAGTAATTGTAATTTTGGTTTTTCAATAAATTAATGGTTAAGTTGTATAATTTGATTCAAATAAAGGTAATAAAGTAGCCCAATAAATGATATAGATTAATGGGTCAAAGTCCAGATGAAAAATAGATCCCTTTTAGTGTGGACTTGGTCCATATCGGCCTTGTGATGGGAAGTCCGATATGGAAGCTATATAAATAAGTTATGGTCTCCTACAGTTGCTCATATTAATCATGAGCATAAAGAATCTATGACCTGTTAAAAGAGCTCGTGATTTGAAAAAACCATAGAAAGGCCTAGACCACGTGCCGGTGAACACTTTCCATAAAGGTCTTGGGAGATTGGAGCTTGTTTGGAGGCTGGAAATTGCTTCGGAACATAGGATGGAACCAAAATCAGGTATTTCACATTCATTCGTTTTTAATCCTTTCGTAACGGATCCTAGATAAGTAATAAGGTTTGTTCTACATATTACACTTGGTATTAGAGTGCTTACGTGATCGAATTTCCAGAAACGAAGTTTTTTGGTTTTTTACTCATATAGTTTTTCTCCATTTTTTATTCATTTTTCAGTTTTTTTTACATGTATAATTACATAGAAGTGGTATACATAAGGCTAGCTATAGAAAACAAGTGAAAAAGGACCAAATAGAGTAAAAACAGGACTCCGGAATGCCAGAAATTGCCTCCGACGTCGGAGGAGAAGATGTCTGTCACACGCGCCCAACACTTTATAGTAATGCGGGTGTGCGTCGTATGGATGACATGTGTGTTGTATGCACCAATCAGACGTTGTCATGTGAGCAACACACGGGCGGGACGCGGCCTGCTCCCCCACCGGACCATCCACATGGCATAGGCCGATGAGGGAGTTGCATGCACCACACAGTAGCAACGCGTCTGCACTTGGGCCACACATGGCCCGTGTCAGCCCATGCACATGCAACCATAAGCACATCTGACATGTCTTCCATGTCAGTCGTATAGATGTGCTACAATAACCAAGAGAAAAAAAAGGAAAATTTTCAAAAGTTCTCATAAAACTATCCCAGTTATTTTTGGCTCAGTTTTCAGGTCCAGGAATTTCTTAAAGTGATTTTATAATATTTTTGGATTTATTACATTGGTAATTGGATTCCAGAAAAGTTTTTAAAGTTTTTTTAAGGCTAGTTTTAAGTAAATTTTCGTACTCTGAACCACACATAAAGGAGACACTTAAAGTTTTTATATCTCGAGTGTAGGTTCGGTATTCGAAAAGTACGATGGGCACTCTTATTGAGAATTTTTTTAAATAAAAGTCTCAAATAAAGTTTAAAGACAATGTTTTTAGCTTTGTATGTGATCATTTGACTGTGCATTTGGTTTTTTCATTTATAATTAATTTTTACATATATTATGCCCATATAGAATGTGAGGATGACATAAAGTTGTATTCCTTGTGTGTGTGGACTTTTAGGGTTACTGATGAGAATGTAGTCACCAAAGTAGCCTTTCAAGTCAATATTTTGGATTGTTTTACTTATATGTTGGGGGATATCTCTAGCTTTATGTTTTGTTATTCTGGTCAAAGCTATTGGCCTTTCATTAAGCTTTGAGATATTCATAAAGGCTTAAGATGGAGGAAAGTTGTAGCTTAAATGATCTATTCACCCAAAGGTGATAGTGTCATGAGAGTTGATGGCTTGTACTCTATTCCCTTTTATGCGAGTGTCTAATTGAATATATAATGTTTTCAGCCCAAAGGTGTTTCATAATATGTGTGATCAGATTTTCGGTATAGATACTTTTTAATGCTTCCAAGTATCGCTGTTATCTTGCGTTTATACTTATTTTGACATTGTCTAATCTGTTTTACGGTCAGCTTTTCAGTCAACAACAATGTTGTCACCATTGAAACCTTGAATGGTTTCAATTTCAAGAAATGGAAGAAGGACATGGACTTCGCATTGGCCATGCATGTCGAGCGACCTCCCCCACTTACATATGTCAGCTCAAAAGCTGATAAAGCAGCTATGGTGACCTAGGATAGGTCAAACAATTTATGCTATTTGGTCATTAGGAGGTTTATACTAGATCTTCTGTTGAGTGGACTGGCGGACACAACTGTAGCACAGAAGTTTATGGACAGTATATCCCAGAGATACAGGGTCTCTTCCAATGTTGAGCAAAGCACCTTAGTCAAGGAGTTATTCTCTATGAGGTACACTGGAGAGGGAGGCGTGTTGGAGTATATCATTTCGATGGTGCATCTTCAAAGCAGGTTGAAGACACTTGATATATCAATCATTGACTCTTTGATAGTGCATTAGGCGTTAAACACTCTTCCGTAGGAGTTTAAGATGTTGTTCATGTCCTACATCTCACAAGATGAGGCTTTATGCAGTCACGAAGGGCAAGGGAAAAGCTAAACCCGACCAGCCTAAAGGCAAGGGTAAGGGTAAGATACCCAAACCCTCTCCTCATATTCAATGTGGATAGTCGAGCATTACAAAGGGCCTACATGACCTTAGGAGTGTAAGATGATTCTTCTATAAGAAGAAAGGGCACAAGAAGTTTGACTGCCCAAAGTACAAGCTTTGGAAGGTCAAACAAGAGCTATCAGGTTACTCCTCGGCCTTTATGATATATGAATCCAATGTGGCGATAACCACATCAAGTTCTTGGTGGTTAGATTGTAGAGCTTGTTGCTTCCACGATATTTATATCAGGCCTTTATAATACATGAATCCAAGGGGTTTGTTTTTTGTCTACGAGACACATTTTATATACCTTCTTTTAGACAGAACCTGATATATGTATCAGTTTTGGATAAGGAAGGTTATCGTTTTGTATTTGATAATACGGTTGTAAATATTTCTATCAATACAAGTCATATTGGTACTACCTTTCTATCCTGCGGACTATATTGTATTTGTCTTACTCCTAATGAGATGTATGCCTCTTCTTTTGTCGCCGAACCTGTTATTCAAATGAGGACCTCCATAAAGGATATATCGTCTATGTTGTGGCATAAACGCCTTGGCCACATTTCTGGGGAGAGGGTTAGATGACATTCTCCCAACTTTGGACTTCAGTGATCTAGAGATATGTGTCGATTGTTGAAAGGGCAAGTTGACCAAGATCAAGAAGAAGGGGTCAACTCGTGTTCAGGCTTATTGGACCTCATACATACGGATGTTAGTGGTCCCTATTCGGTTACGTTATGCAATTTGAGATACTTCTTGATATTTATAAATGATTATTTAAAGACAAGTCTGAAGTTCTTGATAAATTCAAGATCTTCAAGACTGAGGCTGAGAACTAATTAGGAAGATTAATAAAGATTGTCAGATCTGATAAAGAAAGGGAATACTATAGCAAACACGGGGTTACAGGATTAAAAAAAAAGGTTCATTTGTCAGGTATTTGGAATCAGTTGGAATAGTAGCTCAGTTCACTTTGTTAAGTAGTCCGGAGGAAAATGGTTAGCTAAAAGGTGCAATTGCACCCTAAAGGACATAATTAGATCGATACAGAGCAGGACTAACCTACCTGAGTACCTTTGGGGTGAAACCATCAAGACAACATTATATATCTTGAACAGAGTCCCGAGCAAGTCAGAGTCAAAGATGTCTTTTGAGCTTTAGGTTGGAAGGAAGCCAAGCCTTGCACACATTCGTGTGTGGGGCTACCCTTAGGGATGTCAAAACCGGCCCGACCCATGGGCCGGTCAACGAGTTTTGACCCGATTTGGCCGGCACACGGGCCAAGAATGTATGGCCCACTGGCCGGTGGGCCGAGATGGACGGGCCCGCAACCTGTGAAAGAATGGATGGACTGAATTAATTGAATTAAATATCCTAATTAATCATACCATTACATAATACATACATCTTAATAACTTTATTATATCATAA
>JAOSBN010000179.1:26417734-26455318 GCA_027563595.1 Erythroxylum suave
ATATATTATTTTGAAATTGATACATTAAGATTAATAAAGTGATTAATTCATTTTAAGATTAATATAAATATATATATATATATATATATGCATAATGTATATATTATGTAAATATGAAAAATAAAAAAAGTTTTAAAAAGCATAAATACATATATGCATAATATACATATGTTGTCAATATGAAAAATAAAATAAAAAATTTATAATTTATTAATTTTAAAAAATACAACAACAATTTTTAAATTTATTTATAAAAATTTAAAAATTTATTAAAAAATCGGGCCAAAACGGCCCAGCGGGCGACCCATGGCCCGAACGGGCTAGGCGGGCGGGGACATGGGCCTCTCCACGAGCCGCCCCGTCCGCGGGCCATTTCGGCCTACATGGGCCGAGCCACAGGCCAAGGCCCACCCAGGCCGTGGGCTGAAATGGCCCGATGATATTTTTCAATGGGTCGGGCTGGGCCATCGGCCGGCCCATTAACATCCCTAGCTATCCTGCTAAGGTGAGGTTGTATAATCCTAATTAGAGCAAGTTGCAACCTCATTCAACTTGTGCTATTTAGTGGGATATCTCGATCACTCTAAGGGCTATAGGTTTTACTGTGGAGAGGGAGGAGCCAGAATTATGGAATCACAGATGGTGAAGTTCCTGGAATTCAATGTCTATGACGAGGGAGGATCCTCACATCCTCTAAAAGTTAGAAGGATGGATTCTACGATCATTTCGTATCAGCCTCTCATACAGTCAGCTCCGGTGGATGAAGGCCCCAGTACCGTGCCTAAGCAGGCACAGGAACCTACTCCTATTGAGGAGGAAAGTTCTGAGGTACAGACGCCTGTGCAGTTATGCAGCTCCACCAGAGAGAGACAACCTGCTATCTCATCATATTACATAGTTTATCTGGGTAAGCAAGACTATGATATTGGACATGTTATGGATCCAACTACTTTTTCATAAGCCATTTCTGGACCTTATGCGGATAGGTGGTAGGAAGCAATGAAAGAAGAGATACAATTTATGAGGTATAATAAGGTATGGGAGTTTGTTGATTTACCTTAGCATTGCAGACCTATTAGTTATAAGTGGTTATTTAAGACCAAGATGGACACACAGGGTCAAGTTGAGCAATTTAAGGCACCTCTAGTTGCTAGGGGATTCCCTCAAAGAAAAGGAGTTGACTTTAATGTCACCTTCTCTCTTGTGTACTCAAAGGATGCATTTAGAGTAATTATGGCATTAGTAGCTCATTATAATATGAAGCTACATCAGATGGACGTGAAGACCACTTTCCTGAATGGTGACATTTATGAGGAGGTCTATGTAGAGCAGCCTGAAAGATTTCAGGATCAGGATGGAACTGACAAGGTTTGCAAGTTGAGTAAATCAAAATATGGTTTAAAGTAAGCTTCTAGATAGTGATACCTAAAGTTTGATGAGGTTTTGACGGCTTTGTGGAGAACAAAGTCAAAAGATGCTTATACTATAACGTCAAGGGGAGCAGGGTCATCTTCATACCATTGTATGTTGATAATATCTTACTTGCGTCAAATGATTTGACCATGTTGCATGAAGTTAAGCAACTTTTGGCCAAACATTTTGACATGAAGTATTTGGAGGAAGCATTTTTGCCCTCAGTATATAGATTCACCAGGACAGATCTCAACACTCATTGAGCCTCTCGCAAAGCGCATACATTGAGCAGGTGTTACAAAGGTTTAATATGGCTAAATGTAGACATATCATAGCACCTATCTCTCATAGAGAGAGATCATCTTTGGCACAGTGTCCAAAGAATGAGGTTGAGAGAGAGGCTATAAGGAATGCTCCATACTCTAGTGTTATTGGTAGCCTGATGTATTCCCAGGTGTGCGCTAGACCAAACATTGCATTTGTAATTAGGCTACTTGGTCGATATCTAGCGAACCATTAAAATGCAGTCAAACGGGTGTTGAGGTACCTAAAGGGTACCAAGGATTATACGTTGACATATAGAAAACTCAACAACTTGAACCTCACGGGGTATATGGACTCAAATTTTTCTATGTGTCCAGATGATCGCAAGTTCACTTCAGGATACATTTTTATATTGGCAGATGGTGCAGTGTCATGGAAGAGTTTCAAGCAGATATTGGTTACTTCCTTAACCATACATGCAGAGTTTGTTGCATGTTATGGAGCTGCTGCACAAGCAGTTTAGCTCAGAAACTTGATTTCTGAGTTGGATGTGGTGGAGTCGATTGCTAGACCCATGAGTGGGTCTAAGCATTTGGAGGTCAAGTATTTGACCATAAAGGAGCTAATCCAGAAGGGTGACGCTAAAGTGGAGCACATCAGGACTGAAGAGATATTAGTTGATCCACTGACTAAAGGACTTCGCCCACTAATACTTCCTAGACATGTATCCAATATGGGCATGTTGAAGTCCTTAGACAACATTAAGTAGGGACCACTTTGTTTTGCTCCTTAATGATTGTATATTTTGTTGTATTATGACATTATGATTATTTATTAATAAAGATGATCATATTTTTCCTCAGTAATAACTGTTTTTGTATATAGTTATAATACATGCAGAAGTCTTAAGATTTGTATTGATCTTAAGCATTTTAAAGGTCATTGGGCATTTATAAAGATTGACCTTGAGCCTATGTCATTAAACACATAAATTTTTTATGGATATCCTTAAAGTTTCATATGACATAAGGGGATATAAGTTTTAATCCCATAAAGGTTCTCTAATGTTCTTTAGCATTCGGTTAGAGAACATAAAGGTTTTCTCTAATGTTGTTTTGCATCTGGTGAGAGGAAACAAGTTTTCTCTAATGTTATTTGACATTCGATGAGAGAAAACAAGATTTCTCTGTTACAGTTTAGCAATGCAGTTTAGCATAAAGTTAGAGAAATCTTGACCTATAGTCGAAGATGATACATATTAGATCATAAAGGTATCATCGTAATTTACCACACTCCATTTTCCCCTTCGTGTTAGTGAGGTATTAGGTATTTGTGAATATATTGGACCTGTGTCACACAACACATGGGTTTGATGTTTTCCGATATCGAAAATCTTGCAGGGCAGAATGCAGGACTTTCATTACCTTGGATCAAATATTTTTTAAACTTTTCGTATCATTACAGTAGCGTGACTTAACAAAAATTTTAAATTGTTTTAAACTTGATTAAAACTACAATTAATAATTGTCCAAGGGGGAGATTGTAAGACAATTTTGCCTTTAGGGGCAATTTTGTGATTCTCCCTTACAACGGACAGTTATTAATTGTGATTTTGGTTTTTCAATAAATTACTGATTAAGTTACGTAATTTGATCCAGATTAGGGTAATAAAGTGGCCCAATAAATGATCTAGATTAATGGGTCAAAGTCTAGGTGAAAAATGAATCCCTTTTAATGTGGACCTAGTCTATATCGGCCTTGTGGTGGAGAAGCCCGATATGGAAGCTATATAAATAAGTTATGGTCTCTTACAGTTGCTCATATCAATCATTAGCATACAGAATCTTCAATCCGTTAAGAGAGCTCGTAGAAAGGTCTAAACCATGTGCTAGTAAACACTTTCTATAAAGGTCACTGCTTTAGAACACGAAATAGAACCAAAATTAGGTATTCCACGTTCCTTTGTTTGTAATTCTTTCATGTTCGATCCTAAATACAAATAAGGTATGTTCTACATATTACATAATTCACCTGGAAAGGACGTGAATGAAGAAGACACATCTACAATGTCTCTTGAAGGTAATTTTTTTTACTTTTCTACTCATTAGGTAAAGTTCATGCCAATTTATGTTTCATAGTTTATCTAAATGGATACATTTGAAATATCCAGAAAATAGCAATCTAATTGATCCAAGAAAATTATGGTGATATAAGAGAAGAAAGATCAAAAGAGAGAAAAAAAGTTTTCTCTAAATTTTGAGATAATATACTCTAAATTATCCAACTTTATAAGATTTTAGTAGTTTGGTGCTCAATTTTTTAAAATTTTTAATTAAGTGACAAACTTTTTATAACTTTAACAACTTACTTTAAAACGTTAATTCTATTAATATTTTGCTAATTTAGGGTTTGTTTGTTTTCATTTTTACTTTTGATTTTCAATGTTAAAAAAACCTATTTGCTTAAATTTTTATTTATGTTTTTGGTTTTGGTTTTTTTTCCAATTTTAAAAATTATGAAAATCATAAAAAAATGGTTTTTCATTCTTGTTTATGTTTTTTCATAAAATGATTTAAAATATATAAATACTAAAATAAAATTTAATTTAATAATTAAAATAGATTTAAAATAACTATTAATTTATAAATTAATTTTTAATTTTTAATTTATTTTTATTAAAATAAAATAATTTTATTAATAATTTGTTGATAAATATTATATAAGAGATTAAATAAATTTATTTAATTAAAAATAATTTATCTTTAAGTTTTATCTGATATATAATTATTATCAGTGATGAAAAAATAACTACATTAATATTAACAATTAAATAGATTTTTTATTTTTATTTGAAAAAAGAAACTAAAAATTGAAAACGAAAATTGAAATCTGAAAATTAAAAACTGGAATTATAATAGAAAAATAGAACTAAAAAGAATATCAAAATCGGCCCAACCCAGCCCTGCCAACTTTTGACCTAGGTTGACCGGGCCACGGGCCGAAGAGCGATGAGCTACGGTTCAGCTTGACTAGGCCTGTGACCAACCAAACGACGTCGTTTTGGAAGTTTTTTAGTTAAAAAATAAATGACGGGCCTGGCCCACCCTTAGCCCTTCAGCCCATAGCCTAGGCTACAGGTCGGTCAACCCATGGATAGGCCTGACAGCAGACTTATCCATTCCGTTTCGGCCCGACCCATTAACATCCCTAAGAACTAACAACCCTCGTGTGACAAAATCTTTTTTATATATATGACATTTAGGCGTTCATATTTTTAACAAAATAATGGCAAAAATGCTAGATAAATCTTTTAATAAAATGCTAATAAGAATATTAAATTAGGGTTCTAGTGATATTTTAAAAAGTGTTGAAACATTTTAATTTAAATTAAATTATAATAAAAATGTTTAAACTCCTGCGCTCCATTCGTTTGTAACGGTAGAGCCTATGCCCACCAGAGGCCTAATCCTTTCTTTAGACTAAATCGAGCCCAATCTCTGGTGATGAAGAAGATGCCGCAACTCCCGCGCCGCTAATTGTCACCGCCATGACAGGGGCCTCTATTCTAGAAGTGGGTTGGCTCTAAAGCGTAGTCTCAACATCTGGTATGCATGCTAGACTTCAGTCTCATTTCGCAGTAGTAATATCTCCAAGGCTAGGTTTTACTTTGTGGTTTTCGGGTTTTGTGCGAACTCTTCCTTGTCATAGCTTTCTTTGTTAATGTATTTCTTTTCTCTTATTGACAATGATTAAAATTTCTATCAGAAGTTCTCTGCTTTCTGTTGCACACAAGCGTTCAATTGCTTCATCTTTTTCTACTTCTTCGCTTACTGTTAAGTTCCTCGTTAACTCCTGTGGATTCCCTTTGGAGTCTGCTATTTCAGCTACCCAAAATTTTCAACTTGATGATAAGGACCTCCATAGGTTTCAATCTGTAGTCCAGTTTTTAAAATCTCATGGTTTTGGTGATGCTCACTTGGCCAAAATGATTGACAAGTGGCCCAGGCTCCTTCGTTGTAAGTTAGATAATCTCAAACCTAAAATGGAGTTCTTTGTAGGAAACGGGATCGTAGGTGACCTTCTTTACGATTTTATCTCCTCACATCCGGATGTTTTGAGAAGGTCTCTAGATTCTCATATCAAGCCATCTTACGAGTTTTTGAAGCAACTTCTTGATAGTAATGATAAAATCATAGCGGCTAGTAAACGTTCTTATTGGTTGTGGACATGTGATTTGAAGACTAATCTGCAACCTAACATTGAATTCTTGTTGAAAGAGGGGTTGTCCTTAAAGGCCATTGAAAGCTTGATGATGTTACAGCCAAGGGACTTGTTGCAAAAGCCCGATATTATGGTTCAGGTGGTGAATACTCTGAAGAATTTTGGTCTTCAACCGGAGGATCCTCCGTTTTTGCATGCCATTAGAGTTTTAGGATCAATGAGTGAATCAACTTTTAGGAAAAAAATGGAATTCATGAAGAGTATGGGGTGGACTGAGGAGGAGGTTTTATTGGCATTTAAGCGTGTACCACACTGTTTGGCATGTTCAGAGGAGAAACTCAGAAGTAGGTTGGATTTCTACACTAATACTATGAATCTGAGTCCTCGCGAAATCATTGCTAATCCCTTACTCCTTAAGTACTCTATTGACAAAAGGATTCATCCGAGATATAATGTTTTCAACGTTTTGAAGTCAAAGAAGCTGATTCCAATGGACAAGAAGATTACATGGTGGCTAAAGGTTAGTGAAGAGTATTTCTTGAAGAATTGTATTGCCAAGTTTATGGACGAAGTCCCAGAGCTAGTGGACCTTTATCTTGGGACCAACAAGGTTCAAAAGTAGGCATTTGATAACAAGAATTAAGTGAATGTTGGAACTGAAAGTACTTTTCATATTCCAGTTTACCTTCTTTTTGAATTAGTGGTCATTTATGGTGTTTGGTAGTTCCTGTTGATATTGTCTAAATGTTTTTCTTAGGATTTGTGATACTTTTATTTTGGGAACTTCGTTGAAGAAGCTTTTGTTGAAGATTGCTTTCAGGACCTCCTTTTGTCTTTGTTTTTATTATCTAACGCTACCATATATCTGTTGGAATTTATGAAATATGAAGTTCCACATCTAAAAGCACTCCCCACGTAGAAATGGCTCCAATTACTGTTATACTAGGACATCTTCAGGTACAAGGTGAGTAAGTTGGCAGTGTCCCATTAGTTACAGAATCAATCTTATCCACACTTTGTGGTCACTTACTAACTGATATAAGCGTAAAAATTCCGAGGACAGAATGCTTCAGCCAGCTTTTGACTGTTTTTACCAGATCGTCTGACCATATTTGAATTCAACTTAAAGACACAATAAACCTAGTCTACTGCTCAATGTTGCGAAAACTCCGGACTCGGCACCGAATTGGGTTCTGGTACTGTATACCGAATACCGTTTTGGGTAATTTTTTAAATTTATGAAGTAGTCCCTGAATTTTTTTAAAAATTATAAAATAATTCATTGTCACATTATACAATTATACTCTATCCCCAAAAATCATAATAATAAATAATAATCACAATTTCAATTTAATTTATAAATTAATTTAATAATTATTAATAAATATAATTAATTTTAAAATATATAAATTTTAAATAAATTTTGATTTAATAGTTAAAATATATAAAATAAATATTATTTTATAACTAATAATTTTTATATTATGTATTTTAAAAATAAGATATTTTTATTAATAAATATTATATAAAATATTAAAAATAATTTATTTTTAAGTTTTATTTAATTTAAAATTATTAGTAGTAATAAGAATATTTATTATTATTAAAAAAATTAAAAATTCACAATAATTATAAAAGTTCAAATAAATAAAATAACTAATTAAAAAAACTTTGAAAAAAGGAGGGAAAGAGAGGTAGGAGGGTGGGAGGGGCATTTTAAAAATTTTTGAAATTTTTTTAAAATTTCCGATATCGGCCGGTATTTGACCGACTTTTTAAATACCGCCGGTATCAGTCAGTATTTAAATCCGGTACTACAACTTATAATTTCGTACCGATTTTGGTCCGGTACCGGTCGGTTCGTATCGGTATTCATAACAGCGCTCCTGCTAGCTCTTGTGGCTATATGCTGGTTAGTGTAGCAACAAAATGGCAATTCAGCATTGGCAACTAATGTGACTAGATACTTATGCTTCCATTGCATAGTTTGATGATAGAAACTAGGCTGAGCATTATTTTCTCCATTGTTGGTAAATTATATTGAATATAGAGGCTAAATCTCTGTACCTGGAAACTTTTTCTTAGCTTAAGTTGTCTATGGATACTATTTTGCAGAATAACACTTTCCAAGTTCTTGCTGATGTAAGTGACGCTAATGGTCTTATACTGATATCGATCACAACCTCAACTGCAAACTTTCACGTTAGGCTTTATGCGGGAGCCTCGGATTGCAGCCTTGGCTAGAAGGCGGTAATCTTGCAAGCAGAAGCTATTTTGTATAGCATCCCCTTCTCGAACAGGTTTTCAGGAAACATACAGCAGTTTTTGAAGTTACCATTGCTGTCTGCATTGGAGAGAATATGGAAGTAAAAGTCATTACCTGGAGCACTTTTGTATAAGTGATACAGATAGGTGGATAAACTCCCAAGAGAACCAACCTTATTGGTTGAGTCACCTATAAATGATAGGCCTAAAAGCCATATGGCCGCAGAAGTAAACAATAACAATGCAAGTGTTTGAGGGCAGTTCCCTGGCATCCAATCCTGTCCACAGTGTTTGAGGACAGTTCCCTTCCAATCCAGTTCAATTTTGCGACATCTCTTGCGGATGCTTCGGCGCCAGCATAAAAATATACAGATGGAGAAAATCAAGGATATGGTATGGGGGGCGGGGGTGGTGTGTTGCGGAACGGAATGGTCCAAAATCGAATTTCTGGATACAGTTGTTAGAAACTGGAGTATTGACTAACTCCTTGGAGGCCTCAGAATCTTGCGTTGTGCAACTGCACTTTATTTTGAATTTTAGACCATTGACATTCACCTTCTTCCTTCCAAGTGATTCTTCTACAAATCCTTGATTATTTCTAGGAATTCTTTTCACTTGCAGCAACAGGAAAAGAAATTGACAAGAACCTGCAATTTTCCATTTAAGTTAGTCCAACACGGTTCTAGGAAAATAAATAATGGAAGTTGCAAAAGGAAATTGAAACCGAATTTAGATAGAAGTAAAGAATTAGTAGGTTGAAGCTTAGGTCGCAGGCTAGCCTGGTCCTTTTTTGTCTAGGCATGGCAACGGCCGAGCTGGGCTCGGGCTACCTATGACCCGACCCGGCCAAGATATACTTTGGCCCGGGCTTGGCTTGTGGCCTGACTTGTAGCTCGTGGCCCGCCTGGAATAAACTGGCCCAGGCTAGCCAAAGGTAGCTCGTCGGGCTTAAGTCACCCCAAAATTTTAATTAATTTTATAATATTTTACTATTTTCATTTTAAGAGAATTTGAAATTGTGGTTATATTTTTTTTGAATTCCTAAATTATAAATTATAGGATAACCATTTATAATAAAATGTAGGATGAAATTATCTATAAATTATACAAAAATATTTATATAAAATAAATGATATAAAATATTTTTAATTTATATTTATTAAAAATAATTAGCTATGATAATGTTGTCATAATTATTTTCTACAAATAAGTGAATTTAATTTCAATTTTGTAATTTTATTATAACAATTAATTATAATGTAAATGTAAAAAAGTTAATATCTAAGAATAATTTATTCCAAATATTTTTTTTACATGTTTAAAAAATTATTATAATTCTTTTTCATATGATTTAAAAAAATGTGTACTAAGTTTACAATATAACATTTTCAAACTTTTAATGTTTTTATAAATTATGTATGGAACTCTTAATTGATGATGTTCTTGTTAATTATATACTTTAAATATAATTATACATGTAACTTTTAGTTATGGTTGATTTTTTTACTATAAATATTATTGTATTTTCATATTATATCTATTATTAAATAATCATTGTAAAATTTTTATATTTTATTACACATTAAAAAATTAATATCATGATTATTCTTAACGCATTTAAACTTTTTTATTTTTATTTTATATTTACACAATACATATATTATGTATATATGTGTTTATATAAATCTTAAAATGAATCGATCACTTTATTAATTCTAATGTATCAATTTCAAAAGAATATAAAAATAATTAAGTTATAAAAAATATATGCATAGCATATTATATTCAAAATAGCTATTATTTTATTACAATTAGAATACATTTTATAAATGGTTTTGATATGTTTTTATAAATTGTTAATTTTATTAAAATTCACTATAATTATTTTATATTATTAAAAAGTAATTTTGTAAGATATTATCGAGTTGAACTAGTAGTTAGTATTTTGTTCGTATTGTGCAAAAGTTAAGAGGTGCTTGTTGTCGACTTGTCTCTTATTAGAGAGTATATGTCTTTACTATATATACACACTTTCATACAAACATTTGGATAAATTAAATAAAATTTAATAAAGAAAATTTATTAAAAAATGCTATGTCACATTTTATACTTTAGAAAATTTACTAAGGAGTAAGGACTCCAACAAAAATTAAATTAATGTATAATTAAATATAAAATTATAAGCAATAAAAGTATTAAAATTAAGTTATTAATTTAATTAATTAAAGTTACATTGAAACTAATATATTAAAAAAATACAAGGTTGAATCGGTTAATTTGAATTTAATAACAACCTTCAATTGAAACATGTGATTATATAAATAATTAATTAGGAATTTTAATTCTTAGGAATTTATAGGAAAATTCATTAAGTTAATTATAGTTAGGAATTTCAATTCAATTAATTAAAATTTTAATTTTACTTAAATAATTTCTTAATTATTATGAGAAAAAATTGATAAATCAAATTCATTAACTATAGAAATCTTTACTGTGCACAAATGATTATTCAATCATTTTACAAGAAATGATACAATTTACAAAAATTAAGATAATATCATGTCGAACAAACAAAAACTGGAAAGTGGATATTGGAGATTAAGAGAGCATCTAGTTGTACTTGTTACTAAGATCATCAACAGTTTGGATCAAATTATTTGTATGTACAAATATTATATTTAGTAATGTAATATTAAAATTAAAAGAAAATTAAATATGCCTTCATATTTATATATTTGATCAAAATATGCGTAATTGGTTGATTAATTTCACTAGTCACCTATGCATTAATACTTGTGATTGTAAGAAAATTAAAAATACAATATTAGGTAAGATAATATAAAAATAGATAAAATAGTATATTAAAAAGAAAAGAATTTATCATCAGTATTTTCATTATTTAACCAACTTTGAGCACACATAAGTACTTCTACAGTGCGAGGAAGAAGTCGAGCACAATGAGGAGTAATAACCCGAACACTAATACTAAATATAGATTTTAAAGCAACGGTGGATAATGAAATAGCTAACAAGTCTCGTGCGATAACTTGCAAGGCCAAATAAGTACTTCCACACTTCTTCAACCATAATAATATATTAAAATTCTTACTTTCAATTTCAGGAAAACAATCTTCGAAAAAATATTTATCTAACTTCATCATATTATAGGAAGTCCTAGCCCTTTCTTCTTTCAAAAAAATGTAAAATAGAACCTATCAATAATAGGTTAGAAGATAAGGTCGTATATGAAATTGAACTCGGAGTTGAACTGCCTGCACTACTAATATTTGAATCATGTGTTGCATTATGAGTTGATAATCATTGAAGAATTGATATCATAATTATTTTATGGTATGTACACGCTCTTGAGCTTCAACGCTATACAATACATTATAAATATATTCAACCTTGTCTATCTTGTATCTTGGGTTCAACACATGTAACACTGCAATAATATCTCTTATGTCAACAAGAATTCAACTTCTTTGTCATCTGCTCTGCCATAGTTCGAATAACTTCATTCAAGTCAAACATCTACATTGATAAAACGTGCTTTATGTTGGACATAGTGCTAAAGACATTGTTCGAAATTAAATATTTTGTTCCTAAGAACAATTCAATTGCATTATAAAATAATTTCAGCCTTATACAAAGTTCTCTTTGTAACACCCCCTGTAGGAAACGTACAACCATCAACATACATAGTAACCAAATTCCTGTTCATGCATTCAATGCATACAATTCTATTATATGGTATACATATATATATTACAAAACTCCCCGATACTTAACACTGTCATTTAACAGTAGTAAAACATTTTTACATTTACATGGTAATTCAAAAGGAAATATATAATGTCCTTTACATATACAATCAAGTTTAACTAAAAACGCATTTCAAAAGTACTTTTTCTTCTATCTGTTGGCCTTAGTTCCTGCAAATATACCATGTACCTCACTTCTTTGAGTTGAACATACACGAATTAACACCTGTGCTAAGCTTGAAAGCTTAATGGGAAAAATATTTAGTAGTTCGGATGACTACTCGCATCAGTCATCTACCAAACACACACATTCAGAAAGGTCACAACTCACATACCATAAATTTACATTCATGAACTAAACATTGATATTCAATGCTTATGTAAACAATGATGACATATTTAAGCAAAGTACATAATGCAAATATGCTTCAACATATTATCTATATACCGACACTACACATTTATAGGCCAAATATTGATATTCAATACTTATTATTACAAATTATTAATATAATTGCATATCATTACAATTCATCATTACAACTAATACAAATGTTCATCAATATCATATTCATGTTGTCATGTTGTATTTTTTATTTATGATAGTTAAGTTCCCTTTTTGCATTAAACTTGCACATTTTTTGTAGGTATGGATAATGGGTGTTGTGGATATATGAAGATATCAAATTATGAATACCTAAAGGTATCAAACTATGGATACCTGAAGGTATCAAACTGTGGACACTGGTGGTGTCAAACTGTAACAATTGCATTGTAACATATAGACATACCCATCTATCCACCACCAAGACAATGGCATAGGTACTGTAACATTTCTTATAACTATTTGCTAATTTCACAGTTCATATGTTGACAAGTTATATTATATACATTTCAAGTCACAAATTTTATATTTATGTTCATACATGCAAGTCATAACTAATTATCGTTAAAAGGGTGTCAAAATCACACTTGTATAATTATACTATACACATATGAGCGATACATACGTAAACAAATCATTTATGTACATGTAAGTTTTCCTTGAAATGTATCATGTCAATCTTAAATTCCAATGTTCAATCATCAAATTCATACATGGTAAGTCCTATTTCATTTATTTGTAAGTGTTTGAAAGATTTTATGCACATTTAAAAAGATTCAGATAAGATTTAATAAAAATAAAAAATGAAAACAATGTCACAGTTATGACAAATGATAGGTATAGATTACATTGTATTTTTATAGGTAATTTAATATGTGTTCAGTGGTTAAGTTGACTGTTTAGTGTGTGGTTAGCTTAAGATTTATGTTAGTTCATAAGCATTTGTGTTTTAAGTGTTCTTTAGGTGAGAACATGTTTTGGAGCTTCAATTTTATATATGTGAGGTGTTGTGATGAGTTTGTTAGTGTTTCAAGGCATTTGTAAGAATTTCGGAGGAGAACTGGACCAAAACACATGGCCCCGATTGTAGGGGACCACGATGCCATACTCGTGACAGAAGCTCAAGCATAGGGCCACGATCATAGGGGAATTTACCACAATCGTGGCAATGATAGAGCGTAGGTAAACTTGTATAGACAGACGCGAAGTCACTTTCGAATTTGAGTTTTCCTTAGTCAGACAAAGAGCAGGTAAACTCGTGCAGACATATGCGGAGTCACATTCAGATTCGAGTTTTCCTTGGTGCACGATCGTGGCCTGCATGCAAATAGATGCAGAGTCACTTTTGGATTCGAGTTTTTGATGAACATTTCAAGCATTTCAAATCGGAAAGACACTAGGGTTATCCAAATTGATAAAGACTATAAAAGGATTAGAATGGAACCTTAGAAAGTAGTCTATATTCTGCCTACATTTGGAAACCCCAAAAGAGGGAGAGAAAAGAAGAAGACGAAGAAAAACAGGGTTCCAACGCCGAAGCTTCCCAGAATAGGTGATCTTCAGACGTCGTTGCTCTCCTGAATCATCCAACCTGAGTTTCATTTCCTCCGCATTTACCTTTTTATTCATTTAATATGTAAGATTGAGATGAGTTGTATAGATATGAGTTTTGAGTTGTTCATGATGTTCTAACTTTATCTTCAAGATTTTGTTTATCTTTAATGTTAATCTAGTTGATTTGTGTTTACTTGAGTTGGATGTTGTGATTGATTGATGTATTTGCATATTTTAGTAATAAATCAAAAGGGTGAACCAGATAAAAATGATTATATTTGATTAACGAGAGTTGGACGATTTAATTGACCATTTAATCAATCTAGACGGTAATTTCATAAAGAGAGATTTCGTGCGAGATCCAATTGTTTATTGGAGAGCTTGAGAATTAATTAGAATTGTGGGTGATTTGTGAATTGAGAGATTATAAGTCCATAATTCAATTAGGGTTTATAATTTAGGGAATGATCATAACTCAAGAGAGAGTAATTAACCTTACGATTGCCTAAAATCGACACCTCATAAATACATAAAAGGCTAGATTAACATTAATGATAGGTAAAATCCCCTTTCTTATAACTTGATTGATTCTCTTAATGAATTTCTATCGTTACATTATTTGATTGTTACTAGTTTGCTTTGATCCAGTTTACTTTTTAGATCAATATTCAAATTTGAGTCTTAAACAATGTGCAACCTGAATTAAGTGGTGCCTAAGCACAATCTTTATGAGACGATATATTCTTTTTACCACAATTAACGATCCTTATACTTGCAGTTTTAGGTTAAAACAAGTAATTGGTCTTGCAATTCAACAACAGACACTCTCTCCATTTATACCACTACTTGTTCCTTAATATGCATATAGAAAAATTAGGATTGGGTTTCTTCTAGAAGTTTTTTCCTCCATATGTTTCCATAGCACTAATAATCAGGCCATTTGGATTTCTAAATCATGAGATATAAGCAACATATCACAAGCTACTTCAAAATAAGGGCAGTATCATGTCACCTTTGTCAATCTCAATGTCAAAGGTCATAAAGTCATAATTAAGTCAGAGTCCCTTCTAGAGATATTTAGCTCTATGTCTTATATTTCATATGCAACTAAAATCACACAAGTTGGAGGTTTGTAGGCTGAATTATGACTTAAACAATGTGATTAACTCAAACAAACCCTAGATAGAATTCCACTACACAATACTCTCTTATCATATTCAATTAATTATATCCAAGAAAACACAAAAATAACACTAAAGCAATATCCCAGTAACAATTTTACATCTAAATGAATCTTTATATCCATTCAATCATACAAAAATACAGAAATCAACTAAGTGAAGTCTCAAACTTTAAAATTGACAAAGTAGTTCTTCTAATGATTTTCCTTCCTTTCCTCTTTGGTTTTGCTTGAATCACCAAGTAAAAATGATGGGATGAAGAAGGTAAAATGGAGAGAAGAAAAATCAGAAGTTAAGCCATCAAAGTTTCATCCATCTCCCCTCTCTATATGTA
Organism: Erythroxylum suave; assembly: GCA_027563595.1. Classification (NCBI taxonomy): domain Eukaryota; kingdom Viridiplantae; phylum Streptophyta; class Magnoliopsida; order Malpighiales; family Erythroxylaceae; genus Erythroxylum; species Erythroxylum suave. The sequence continues at coordinate 26,433,116 of JAOSBN010000179.1, forward strand.
TTTTCATGAATTTTATAATCCTTGTTTCAATCTTATTGGAACATATGTCATAATCTTATTAGACCACGTGTTACAATCTCATTGGACCACGTGTTACAATTCTATTGGATTATGTGTTGCAATGCTATTGGAACATGTGTTACAATTTTATTAGACCATGTGTTACAATTCCATTGAACCATATGTTGCGATTCCATTGGACACATTTACTTTAATCTTATTGGTCCATTAGTTGACTTTAGGAAAATTGTATATTGGTTCTTCTTCTTCCTTTAATTCCCACATTTACCTATTATCTTATCAATTAATTTCATTCTCCATGTCTTAATTTTCTACTGACATAAATTTCATGCAATTTGGTTAATTATATCGGGAGTTATACCCCAAAAACTACAGGCTATTCAAAATCAAGGACTACAGCCAGAACTTAACTTTAAATCTTAGAGGCAGAACAAAATTTTGGTTCCTTCATAAAAATTTTAGACTCATGTCTCTAGTTTAATCTCTAATTGAAATTATCCAATTTGGAGGTCTAAGGCCAAGATATGGAAAAATTACAAAACTCTATTAAGTGGAACGAATCCATTTAGTGAGGTACACATCTCAAACTTCGATTTTATCATACAAGGGCAACATAAAAACACATCAAATTTTAACCAAAAATATCCCATTTAGTTATGAAATACTTCTTATCAATTCCCCTCACATCACATTCATAAATCCAAGCAAACATATCAAAAATTCTCATACATATTTCATGCCTAATTATATATATCCATGTTGATGTGAACAAATTATCCATTTATCCTTGTCTTTTACATTAAGTACTACTATGTTGCTTACTATACTTAGATACACTTAATTCATTTGTTATGTTTACTTCTTCATATACACTAGACATGTTATAATACTTGCAAGGTATATATGGAGGCGTTACACTCTTGCTCAGTCTCATTGATCTTCTATTGGCACGCAGGTATACTAAGAATCCCTTTTGGCTAGTTTAATAAACACCTCAGCATATGAGATTGCCGACTCTAACATCTTAAAGATTGAGTTCCATTTGGTTGGACAATCAAAAACTAACTTCTTTAAACTTGAAATGCATAAAATTTGTAGAGCATCTTTAAAAGTTTCAATTCTTTTAAGAGTTACTCTCCATTATAGAACATTATTCCACATACAATCTATTGCTTTCTTTATAGTTTCCAACCTATCGCTTCCTTTATTATCTCCAACCCATCATTCACATTCAAGTTAAGAATATAAATAAAATAATGCATATAAAGTAACTTACTTCCAACCAATAACCTCCCCACTCGCATCTTACCCTTCAACTTCTCAATCATAGCATCATTCATGCTACAATTATTGATTGTGATGGTGGATACTTTGTTATTGATGTTTAAATTCATCAAACAGTCTTTCAACATGATTGTCAATTTTTACTTGTATGTAGTGCCAACACATAAATGAACCCATCATGTACAAATATTATCAACATTAATAATAAATTCATAAAATAATGAAAAAGCAAATGATAACAATATTGAAGAATATAAATTACCTCAAAAGTCAATTGTGTAACGTCCAATCATTATTAATATAATGTGTCGTTACTACCATATAATCCTAATTTTGGTTATCGACTGTCCACATGTCCGTTGTTATGACAATCGGTCCTTCAACACTCGACGATGCTCTTAATGTCTCTCTCTTCTTGTCCTCATAAATTTTGAAAATATCCTTCCTCAATGTATTCTAAATTGGAACCTTGAAAGTCGATTGAAGTGAATTACAAAATATCCTTAATTTTTTGCTTTCAATTATGGACAATGGTTGTTCATCTCCAATAATTATAGTAGTCATCAAAATCCTTGATCTGTTCTAGTCAAAAGTTGTTACGGTCAATTCAGTATTTCCTTTCATAAGAGTAGGGGTAAAAAATGTTTGACCTCTTAAAACCATCTTTACCTAGTACATGATTCCATATTTCTCTTTAGATGAGATGCTTCACCTTTCAAACCACTCGAATACAAATTCCAACAATACTTGCACTCTCCTTTTTCAATTCTATTTGTTGATATAGTCTTGTTAAAGTGATTCCAAACTTCACTTTTACGTTGTTGAGTTCTAGTTAAACTTTTATCCTCACTTGGTGCTAGAATAAAAGTTTCCACTTCTATCTTCAATATTGGATTAGAACTCTCTGATATGTGCTTAATTGTTGATACGTTTAATCCATTACACTTAGTGATTAATGCCTTATAATGCATAGGATACTCACTTTAGCTTATATTTGATTTTAGGTACATTTCATAAATAAAACAGCTAAAGTGACCTAAAAGCATACTTATTGAGTCATCTTCTTAATATTCATACTCTGTTATCTTCATGAAGCAAGAAGAAGAAGAAGATTACAAGAAAAAGAGACAAGATAGAGCATAAAAATAGAGAGTGAGGTAATGTGGCTCACGGATAAGCAATTAAAATGTTACGCCAACAAACTCGGTTAAGCATATCTTTTATTATATTTGTTATTCTTACTCTCTTTTCGAATTGATTATGTTATCTTATATGTATTGACTGGATATTGTATAAGAATGATTTTGATGCTCTATTGAATCGTTTTTCATGAAACCCCATTGATATAATTTGAATGCGATACATAATAGTCATGTTTGAAGTCATATGTGGAATCAAACTAGACTAACCACTACTATGGTGGTATGTCTAGTTTATTTTGTGTAGTGTTACGACGCTTTACCAATTTTGGCGTCGTTGTTGGGGAGTGTAGTATTTTAGTTTTTGTTCTTGATTTTAATTGATATTTTGTACATATTTGTTTATAATTCTTTTATTTTCAGTTATTTCTTGATGTTGATCTTTTGTTTTATGTTTGTGATTTAAAATATGAAAAAAAATTAAATACTTAGGCGGAGGCAATTTTTTTATAACTCATATTCTTAATCCTATAACCGTGTTTGAAATGATTATATAAATTGTAATTATGGATGGGATAACTAGCAGAATTACTTTCATGATAGTTTATAGGACACATAACAACTCCCATATAGACCAGAAGCTTCTTATCAATATCTAAATTCAATAGAATAATTTACAGATTGAGAAAAGTACTCCATAATTTCAACAGGATGGAAGGTAAAGCGTCCAAGATTTGGAAAACTAACAAAACTCAGGTATGTCTCTGGAAGGCTTGCTTAATATTATGACTGCTAACAATGTTCAACTTCAATAGGGTCTTCAACAGAGTGTACAACAGTTATAGGAGGATGTGATGTAATTTCAACAGGAAGAGATGCAATTCCAGCAAGGCATAAATTTAAGAATCCAGAAATTGGCGAGCCAAATGGGTCAACTGGCGGAAGCTCTTGACTGCCTAGCCTCACAAGGCGAAGAGATGCAACCATATCCACCTGAGGTATACCCAAGGAGCGCTAGTGCAGTGACTTTACAGAGTGATGACAAGCTCGAGAATCTTAAGTGGACTACTCAGGGAATTGTTTGTGTTGAAGAAGTAGAGAAGGAGCTCGAAGGAGAAAAAACTATATCTTTTAACTCTAAGGTAAATATTGAGTTCTAATTTGTTGTTAAGAATGGCTCTTTTCTTTTACCTAGCAAGTTAGAGAAATTGAACGAGGATGAAAATGGTGAAAAGACATTCGAGATATTCCAAAAGTGTTGGGACTCAGTAAAGATTAAGAATTTGAAGATAGGGAAGACACTGGAGGTAAATGATCAGCTTAGACCCTATCTTGATGAATCTTACGTGGAGGAAACTCAAATTGTGATACCAGAAGATCATAATTTTGTCACATGAGGAGGAAAATAAGGAGTCGAGCCAGCGACACTAAACAAAAGTGCTGCTTGAGAGGCAACCCAAGGGAAGTTTATTTGTTTTCTTTTCATTTCCGCATTTTTTTCTTATATGAATGTTTGTTTTCAAGTTTTCAACAAAATGAGAGAGAGAAAAAAATAAACAAACAAATATTTTATCATTTTCTATTACTTCTAGGACTATACAGTCATGATTAGAAATGAATTGATTAGAAAAATCTATATCAAAATTTAGTATGTACTTTTGCTCTTATGATTGGTCCATGTATATTATTTTTATAAGAGTAGTCACTAGTGGTAGACAAAAGCTAGTAAAATTTTGAGTCTTTAGAGAATGATATATCTCATTACAAATTAGTATCACCAAATCACAATAATCTCCAAACAATCAACTATGAATAAAAAACCAAATTTGAGAAGGGAGATTACCTTATTAACAATAATATGTTGGTTAGCTAATGGTGTTAGTGACTTAACACTTGCAACGATAGGTGAAGGAGCTAGGGAAAGGACATATGACACAAAAAAGAAGAATGAAGGAAGAACGTGACTGGGTGACACAAAGAAGAAGAATGAATGAAGAACATAATAGATGACATGAAGAAGAAGAGAAGAACCAGAAGGAATATTATTGACTTGTTGTGATTGGGTGAGGGGGAAGAGAAGCGGGTAGGAGTTTAATGAGCCACAAAACGACATCGTTTTGCTTATGGTTTTTTAAAACTTGTTTGTAACTTAAACGACGTCTTTTTGCTTTCAAAACGACATCGTTTTATCTTCTGTTTTAAGTTGTATGTAACTTAAATGACGTGGTTTTGCTTTTTTAATGTAATAAAACAACGTCATTCTGCTACAAACAAAATGAGGCTTACGGGTCGGGCTAGTTGGACCGAACCCAGGCTCCACTTGAGCTACTTGGCCTTTGACCCATGGGCCAAGGCTCAGCCTGAGATTGCTTGGGCCAAGCTCATATGGCTCGTGGCTCGGTATGACTATGAACTAAGTCGGGTTACTTTTGTAATCCCCTGCTTCGGTAACTAAGGGAAGTTTTTGTCATTCAATTGAAATAAATATTTTGGCACTGGAGTCCAATCCGATACGTCCCCAGTCCTACCCCAAATCATGGCGTTTTACCTCAAGCAAACCTGACGAGCGCCGGGAACCGCCATAACCCAACACATTATTATTATTTTATGAAGAAAGAAGTAAACAAATATTTTGGTACTTGAAAACGAAAACAACACAGAGAAGGAAAATTGAGAGAAGATGGGTTTAGAACTTGCCATGATTTCACTTGCACTCCTTTCTATACTCCTTACTTCTCATTTCCGGCGGCGAAAGCGAAAATTCCCTCTCAGTCCCGGGACCTGCTATTTGCAGTCTCATCCTCAATACTCTCGCAAACCACAGTTCGCGTTCAAGAGCGTTTTAGCCGACAACTCCTTCTGTCCCTTCAAGCATTTCGCCAAGCTCAATCGCATTCACTCTGATCATCAAGGTCCTTTTTTTTTTAATTTGTACAATCTTTTCTTTTATTTTTAATCGAAAAAGTTAGTGTCTATTTGTTTGCTGAGAATATTGATTGGAAAAGTTAAGATTTATCTATGTTAAGCGGCACCAGCCAATGGAACAAAACATATAGTTAATGTGGGGCATTGCCTTCTTTTCTTTTTGTTTTGGATCTTTCGTATTCGACGACAGAGAATGGTTCGAATTTGCATCCCTATGAAGCTGAGATCACAACATTGATACAGAATCCTCCTTTAGAGTTTGAATTTGAGGGATGCGCCAAAACGGACTTGAAAATGAGAGATTCATATGTATGGGTGGAGACTGAATCTCAATTAAGGGACCTAGCTGATGCTTTAGGTCAAGAGAGGGTTTTTGCTGTCGATACCGAGCAACATAGGCTCCGCTCCTTTCTTGGTTTTACTGCTTTAATTCAGGTTAACCATTTTTTTTCCCCGGTTTACTAAATTCCTTGTTTTGTGGAATTTTTGTGTTTATAGGCTTCACTAAATTCCTCCTTTTTTTATTTTGGGGTTTCCCCGCATATCATGCGAACAGATTTGTACTAAAACGAAAGATTATCTGGTGGATACAATTGCTTTACATGATGCAATGGGTGTTCTTGGCCCAGTTTTTGCCAATCCCGCAATTTGCAAGGTAAAATAGTGGAGTGGTGTTTGCTATATTTGTTCCTGAATATTAATCTTTTTTCTCTTCTAATTGATGTTAAATTCTTTGGTGGTCTAGGTGTTCCATGGAGCTGATAATGATGTTCTCTGGTTACAAAGGGACTTCCATATATATGTTGTCAATTTATTTGATACTGCCAAGGTTGGTTTTAAAATATAAATTTTCTAATGTTTTTACTTGACATTTACTTAATTACTCAGGAACCTAGTACCGGTAGACTAATAAGGTTGCAGTTTTCTCCTAGTTCGTAGTTGAGAACTATTTACATAAATTCTGTTTCTGCCATTATGCAGGCTTGTGAAATGTTATCCAAACCACAGAAATCGCTTGCATACTTGCTTGAAACTTATTGTTCCATAGCCACTGACAAAATGCTACAGGTTTGACAACAAGATTGGTGCTTTATATAGTACTATATCTATTGAGTTTTTTGTGTATTCAGAAGATAAATTTAATACTTCTTTTTCCCATTTTATTTTGGATTGGACATTGCCAATTTTGTTTTGTACTTTTTTCATTTAAAAGGTCATATATATGAAACTGTTGTGTTCTCTTAATAATTGTAGCGTGAAGATTGGAGGCAACGCCCATTATCAGCAGAGATGTTACAATATGCTAGAACCGATGCATACTATCTATTGTACATTGCAGATTGTTTGTTTGCTGAGCTTAAACAGCACGATACTGGTGAGTATTTATGATGTTCCCGAATTGTACATGTGGTTTAATCTTAGAATATCATTGTGGATATCTCTATTAAAAACTGATGCATTTTTTGTCATGAAGATACTTCTATGAGGAAAGATAAAAGACTGCCATTAGTAGGTTGGAATTTGGTCTAAAGAGAGGGTAAATATTGCCATATGAAAATTAAAGTGATTCTTTCGTGCTAATATGGGTTTCCAACTTAGTTATCATTTTAAATGTATGAATAATAAAGTCCATCACTGATCTATTTTTAATCAGATAACTACTCATGTCTTGATGGAAAATTGCATTTTGTTCCTGAGACTAGTCGTCGTTCAAACGCCATTTGTTTGCAATTGTTTACCAAAGAGATTGAAGTTTTTCCTGGTGATTCTGCGGCATCATCAATTATTTCTCGTTATTTGATTGATCGTAGTCGTTCATCCATCTCATGTGACACACAGGTAATTGCTCTATATTTGTTTATTGCACGGGTCTTTCTATTTCATAGTCTGTGTTTTTCATGCCATTGTGTTCCTTATTTACAGGAACTTGTGAGACGTTTATGCACATGGAGAGAGATTATGGTTAGTGGTGATTGGTAAACTGCTTTTTATTTGTGGTGGTTCAATGAAGGATGGAAAAGATGCTCTCACTTTGAGGACCATAATTTCTAGTCTCACCTTCTCAAATAAGTAAATTCCCTAGGCCTATGGTGATGGATTTGAGGGTTCAAATCACATGTGTAGCATTTTAAGCCTAGCAAGAATGTTGACATATCACTATTCATCTATTTTAAGCTAATCAAAAGTTGACATGGTTAATTTTACCTCTTTTCTGTTTTTGTTCTTGGGTTATTTCCTTTCCCTTGGAGACAATTAATATTTTAATGTTGACATAATACTTGATTCTTTCTTAGATTATTGTTAGGCTTCCATTTTTTTGGCTTTTGTGCCATGCTCTTGAATTTAATGCTAGGTGTGAAGTCTGATGTGATTGCTTCTTTTGAACAAAATAGTCCATTTACATTTTTCCCTAAGTATGTGATTATGAATTTTCTTTTGTTTCCTTTGCTCTTCCTTGTCAATTGTAGGTCATGTTGGAGACTGCCTTTTAGTGGTCTAATATTTTCATGTTGTTTGGATTTCTTTTTATGATTTTCTTTTGTTTCCTTTGCTCTTCCTTGTCAATTGTAGGTCATGTTGGAGACTGCCTTTTAGTGGTCTAATATTTTCATGTTGTTTGAATTTTTTTTCAGGCTCGTGTACATGATGACAGCTTAAGATATGTTTTATCTGACCAGGCAATTGTTTGCCTTGCTACCAAAGTTCCATCAGTTCCATCAGAAATACATGACATTGTAGCTCAAGCTGATCAAAATCTTGAACCTATGAATGTGAATACTTCTATTTTGTCTCCATCTCTTGTGATTTGCAGTCATTTGGAAGATTTCTATAACTTGATCCATTATAAGGAAAGCAACCTCAGTGACATTTTCCCAGCGCTCCTACAGAAATGCCTAGGTCCAAATGGCAGCTGTCAACTATCTCTGTATAACTATATGTTACTGGTTAACTGTGACCTAGGGCAAAGGAATAAATTGGTTTCTAAACAAATTGCGTCCAAAATTCCAAAACAGGCTACACGAAAGGCTTCAAGAGAGTTGTTTGTCCAGAAGTTTTCTTGCAAATCTCCAGTGTATCACAACTGTAGGATCTTTGCCAATGATGGAAAGCTACTTTGTTATTGTGATCAGAAAAAGCTTGAATGGTTTGGTGCAGTTTTTTGTCTTTTAGTCCTTGTACAATATAAAGTATTTAAAACTTAATTTTATTTGTTATTGCCCTATAGGTACCTCTGTCGAGATCTTGCAAAACTTGTTGATGATAATCCTCTTTCCATAATGTTAATGTTTGAACCAAAAGGTCGTCCAGAGGATGAAGACAATGATTTCTACATTCAGAGTAAGAAAAATATATGTGTTGGATGTGGTGAAGGAAGTCATTACTTGCGGTATCGAATAATTCCCTCATGCTACAGAATGCACTTCCCTGAACATTTAAAGAGTCATCGTTCTCATGATATTGTCCTCCTATGTGTGGATTGTCATGAGACTGCTCATGCTGTTGCTGAAAAATACAAGAAACAAATTGCTGCAGATTTTGGAATTCCTCTTTTTGTTCATAAAGTTTTGAACTCCAAAGAAGCCTCAGTTGTACCTAGATCATCTTCATTAGACATGGATGTTGTTGAGACAGGTGTATCTCCATTACAATTGCGGACTGCTGCTATGGCTCTTTTACGCCATGGACCAAAAATGCCACCCCAGCGGTGTGAAGAACTGACACAGGTAGCTTACTTAATAGCCCTTGATAACTCAAATTCTGTAACCTAAATCTTGTGATGATGGATTGTTTGCTTAGCTATCTAATTTGACAATTAGGCTAGTTGTATTTGAACTAGTAATTTGCAATACTGATTGACTATTGTCACATACTAGAAGGGAAAATAAATTGTCTTCTTACTAAATGATTCAGGATTACACATTTATATACACCTTAGAAGAGGAAGAAAAATGAGAAACAATCTCTAAGAACAGAAATCAATCTCCTAGAATTCCACACTCTCCTACGAAAGGGAAACAGTCTCCTAGGATCCCACATTAGAAAAAGAAGACAGTCTCTTAAGATTCTACACTTTCCTAGGAAAGGAGAACAATCTTCTAAGATCTCACAATCTTTGTAATATCAAAAGGTATAACTTTCCTAAAGCGATATATAGCTAATATACAACTTGATACTCTCCCTCAAGTAGAGGAGTAAATGTTTTCCTTCCCAACCTGGAAGTAATATCATTAAAACTTAAAACTGTTCAACCCCCTTGTTAGAACAATCTTTTAAGATCTCACAATCTTTATAATATAAAAGATTAACTTTCCTAAGGTGATATATAGCTAATTTACAGCTTGATACCCTCCCTCAAGTAGAGGAGTAAATGTTTTCCTTCCCAACTTGGAAATAATATCATTAAGTGTTCAACCCCTTTGTTAGAGCATCAGCTAGTTGGCTTCTTGATGGAACATATGACATGAATACAAGTCTTTCCTCCAATTTCTCCCCCTTGAAATATCTATTAATCTCAATGTGCTTTGTCTTATCATGTTGAATAGGGTTATGAGCAATATTAATGGCTGATTTGTTATCACAATAGAACTTTGTAGGACCTTCCCATTTAACTTTAAAGTTGTCTGGAATAATCTTCAACCATAACTTGCACAAGCCTTGAGCAATTGTTCTCAACTCTAATTTTGTTGATGATCTAGTCACAATATTTTGTTTCTTGCTCCTCCAAGTCATCAAATTGCCTCCAAGGAAAGCACAGTGACCTGTTGTTGATCTTCAGTCCGTTATAGATCTTATATAGTATTAGTATACGCTTTTAAGGTGAGATGATTATTCCTATTAAGTAGAATTCCTTTCAGTGGATTGCCTTTTAAGTAATGTAATACTGTATATGTGGCTTGTAACTGTGATTCTCTTAGGTCATACTTAACAAACTAACTATGCTTACTAAGTATGTTATATTGGGTGAGTATGAGCAAGGTATATGAGCGTGCCTAATAGGCTCGGGTACATTTTTCTATCAGCAATTGGTTCTTTTGCTTTGTTAAGCTTATGATTTGGATCCATTGGGATAGAGATTGATTTACACTCAATGTTTTCTATCTACTTCAAGATACTAATTACATAATTATGTTGAGATATGAAAATTCTTTGTGTGGAATATGCCACCTCAATACCAAGGGAGTTCTTCAATTTCCCAAATTTCTTTATCTTAAATTCCTTGATCAGTTGTTACTTCAATTCTCCTTTTTCTTTTTCATCATTTCATTAACATATACTAGAAGTGCAGTTACTCCCCCTACAGCCATGTGCTTGCTGAAGAGAGTATGGTCACCTTGACTTTGTCTGTATCTTGATCCTTTCATAACTTCAGCAAATTTAGCAAGCCATGCTTTGAGAGATTTTCTCAACCATATAGTGCCTTTTTGACTTACAAATTCTAATGCTTTGTGTTTTCTTCAAAGTCCAGTAGAATATTCTTGTAGATTTCTTTATATAGATCTTCATGATGGAAGGTATTCTTCACATTATGAAGTTGCTTGTCAATGTGAGCTACCAAGGATAGCAAAATTCTCATACTATTCGTTTTTTCCATAGGGCAAATGTCTCCTAGTAATCAGCCTCATAAGTTTGTGTATCCTCTAGCAACTAATTGTGCTACATATCTCTCTCGTGATCCGTCAACTTTATATTTCAGTGTGAATTTTTGTTATTGATATAACGATAAAAGTTAAGCAATATGTAAAATTCCATAGTTTCTCTAAAGAAAATGATGTCAAAAACCAATACAAAATTTTTTACCATTACTAGAAACCTTCCTACAATTCAATATTTGAATTCAAGAGTCATTGTAGTTGATAATTAGTAAAGCCGTTTCGGTTTTACATATTCTATCTGTAATCTAGTTCAATATAATAATGTAGAAACACATGAAGTTTCTCATCAGGTTGCAACAAATAGGACTCTTAGCCTGTAGTTATGTTTCATCCCATTAAACTATATCTTGATACATAAGATATAGAGATAATTAAGTAGGTGAGTTTTTGGTTGCATAAAATAATTGTTCTGATAATAGAATTTTTCGTTCACTAGTTAAGGTTATCTAATGATTTTGTAGTGGAACAAAAATAATTGTGTTTTAGATAAATATTAGTTTATTGTTTTAAGTTCTTTAGAAAATAGTTCTGTCAGATTAATGTTTTCAGTATCTTTAGGGTTGTTCAAATATGTTTATAAATATTAAAAAAATCATACCAAATTTAAGAATATAATTGATATTATTTTTCTACAAAGTGTGGGTAGACCTCTAGTGAAAATGTAATTTTGTTCAATTACACTAAAAAAAAACTTTTGATTATGGCATGATCATACTCGATATTTGGAAAAATCAAATAACATATTTAAGAAGTGATCTATGTTGCTAATTATTGAATTTTACGATTGAATTCTTTTGCAAAAAATATTACCATGGAACGTGAGACCTTGTGTAATTAATTTTATAAGATATCTGTTCGCCTGTTTGTATAGAAAGGGGCGTGCAATTTTGATGAACTTGGTGCAATGAATTATTCAATTCTACTTGGCTGTGATATCTCATTACTAAAGTGACCGTCGGCCTTATTTTCTTTTATTTTAATGTGGTGTATGTAGAACAACTGTTTTTGCAGTGTGCCAATCTTGATTTTATAATCTATGTCCCATAGGATCCAAACTATTTACTTCTCTAGTTCTGTGTGTGCAATTTAAATCCACTTTCCTCCTCTGCTTTACAAAACATTATTTGTGATTCTGCTTTGATTTATGCCATGTTTAATACTTATGCTTACTAATAGATTTCAAATACAAAGATCTGTGTGTGTGGAGCTTAAAGATGGCATCTTCTAGAGATTTGACACTTCACACCCCACAAGCATCTAAACTGTGGAATCTGTTTTCCTTTTTCTGGTGCTTTTTAGTTTTGCCCCTTCCAGTCACCGTTGAAGTTAGATTCTTGCAAAGCCAATGATGATAAAGCTGTAGGGAAAATTAAATATGTCTAATACCATATTTACTACATGGCCAAAACCCAGAAAAAATGCATATGGGGGATTTGTTGGCTTGAGAATTCAAAGTTTGAACAAGCAAAGGTAAACTGAAATTTTGTGCCAATTCTATCCTAGTATGCTCACTTGGAACTTTTTTTCACTCTCAATCTAAAGAGGGCTCATGGTGGTAAGTGGGATGTGCCTGACGGCAAGGAAAGAGAAAATAACAATCAAATATGTAAGTTGTGAATGCTTGGATGTCCAATTGAAAGTAGTTGCTCTGTAAGGTATGGATGAATACGTTTACTACAGAAACAAATGTTTTACTTGAACAAGTTCTCTAATTTAGTTGCAGTTGACCTGATAAACACCATTTGAAAGTTGCATGTTCAATGTTATTTGTGATATGAAACTTCAGTCTTGATACACAAGATGCCATTGTTTACCTTGATGGATTACCAGGAAGTTTCCAGTAATATGATGAATCTTTCAGTGCCATGACTTTCTCCTTAAATTTATTTTCCTTGTTCTGTAGATTGTCATGCAATTCTATGGAGGAAGGGAGGTATCTCAGGAAGACTTGGAAGCGGCCTTACTGGTCGGAATGAGTCCTAATGAGAGGAGACGATTTGAGAAGAAGAGAGGGTTGTCTTTAAAGCGTTCTAGTGGCAGGAGTACAGGTAACAAGAAGGAAAATGCTGCTTGCACCATGACTAAAGGTGCCACAGAAAATAAATATGGAGTTGATGATTTAGATCATTCGGGAAAAGATAAAGCAGAGTTGTCTAGCAGAAGATCGGATCAAGATGATTGCAGCTTTACAGATACTGGAATTATTGATGAGTTTTCTTTTAGTGTTAACACTTGCAAGGCCATGAATTTAGATGAATGTGATGTTTCTGGTGTGAGAAATGTTTTTAATGAAAATGCCACTCATTGTGAAAAAAGTTCAGAAAATGGATCAGTTGATCCCCATTGTTCAAGACAAGATGACACAATACTTCCAAATTTGAAAGTTTCTCTGGTAGGGCACGGACCACACGGACAACAGGTTGTGGATTATATACTGAAGGAATATGGAGAGGATGGAATTCAACAGTTTTGTCAGAGATGGAGACAAGTCTTTGTTGAAGCAATTCATCCTCGTTTCTTACCTGCTGGATGGAATGTAATGCACAGGTATAGTAACTCAAGTCATACATTATTATCGGGATAATAACATGTTAATCAAAGGTAGCAACATGATTAGACTGGAAGTCTCTATAGTGTAATTAAATTGTTTCTACCCCTCGTGATTACCTCCTGTTTCTTCAATTTCTATTTACAAGTACTACTAGGAGTCTCCAAAAGCATGGGAAACTAGGTGAATTAAACAAGCTAAATTGGTTAATCTGTACCGTTTGATTAACCAGATTATTCTGCTATTAGGTAATGAACTGGAAAAGTCTGTAGGTTTTCTGTTTCGAGGAGAGATTTTACTTTTGAAGTGGCATCTCACTGAGTTGCTTTAGTTATAGTTTATTCTTTATCAGTTATGGTTCAACAACCTGACCTGATGGTGCATCTGTCATTTTGTGTTGCTATTTTTATCCAAAACTTCAGTGCAAATGAGAATTACCGCAGTACAAATTAACTAAGCACCCTCGAAGAATGTAGTTTCAAAAATGTATTTGAATTTGGAAATGAATTTATACATGTGTAAGTCTGAGTTTGGTAAACTATCAATAAGCTATGTATAATTTATTATGCATACAGAATTGAACTTCTTGTAAACGTGAGGGTGTTGTCAATTTTTTGTCTTTCTAAGAGTTTATATATACACGCACGCGCACACACACGCACGCACGCGCACACACACGCATGCACGCGCACACACACACATGTCATGATTTGTAATGTTTTGTAATGTTTGGCACCATATGCATGGACACCAAATCACAATTGTTACAGATATGCGTCCATTTATCTGCATATTAATATCCATGTGTTATGAATCCAGCACTAGGCTACAATTAATTAGTATCAAGACATCACCTTCACTGTCCTTTGCGTGAACTTACAAAATTAAAAAAACCAAACCAATTTCTCTAATTATCCACAGCCCCTTGTAGAACACTTAAAAGAAAAATAAATTTAAGGTGGAAAGCTTGACGAGTTTAATTGCTCGTTTGAAGTGAATAGGATTTCCAGCGGGATGCATCTTTTGTTACATTGATGAAAGTTCTTTATTCTGACAATGGCTGTAACGTTTGGAGTGAAAAAGTTCTTGTAGCCTGCATAGTTCCTTCAATTGATTTGCAACTGAAATTTTGTTTGCTTCTACAAGGATATGATTATGAGCTGAATTTTTGCCAGTGGCAGAAGGGACTTCGGTGAATTCAGTGTCTACAGTCCTGCCAAGAGAGCAACTGGTGCCAAGAGTTAGAAAATTCGTCCGGCTGGTTATTCCAGGATACATGATCATGTAAACATGAGAGAGAATCTAAATGTCCAAATTTTTATGTTGATTTTGCTCCATCAGTTAGATTTTTACTTTATTACCATACCGTTATGAATTTACCGGTATTTCAGCTTTAGAAGTTCATGAAAGAGCACGCGCAGTCCCATGACAAAGTTTTGTTGTTATGGTAAAGGTTGAAGGGTGTAATTGAGGGAAGCAATCAAGTTTTCTGCTATTCTTGTAATTTGCGGTTGAACTTTTTTATTCAATTGGCAAAGAGGAAGATAAAAGCTGTTAGCATTCAAACTAAAGGTTTACTGGGATGTTTACCACTCGTCTTATTGTTGACCATAACAATGAGATCAAGAGAGAAATAGAAGAATGGATACAGCGGTCAGAGCGGAAATGACAGGTGTGTAATCAAAGGAATAAAGGATCAATTAAAATTTGCCAACGTTACCTAAACCTTAATTATCTGTTACAAAGAATTATATATATATAATTAAATATATATGTAAGTATTATAGCTGTTGAAAAACTGGGGCATGACCGACTTGTGAACATAGAATCTTTACGTTTGATTTTTTGAGTTAAAATATTTTATAATATAATTGACGCATGAAATATAATATAATATAAATATAAATTGCATTTGATTTTGTAATTTAATTTTTATAATTTTCTTCAAATTGTTTTTGAAAATCGCTCTATTGCATTTGTACACTGGTTTGATGCCGTTTATACAATAAGTTAAAAGAATTCTTCAAATAATATAGAGGGATAACTAAGGCGTGTTAACTTTTGCATAAACAGATTTTGAACCTATTAGTAATTTAATTAAAATATAATTTTTTTATTTTAATTAAATACTAATTATAATTTAGAATTGTAATTAATTATAATTAAATATTAATTATGTATATCTCAATTTGGTGATTGTTTATTAAATATTTCATATCTAATTTTAAATTTTTTCAAATTTTATGATCAAATTTAATTTGATTAAATTGTTTTTTTATCTTCAACCACCTTTTGTATGTGACGTATTCCTAGATGTGTTGTCATTATACAAAAATTATAATCTTAAACTATATTTAAAATTAGATAAATTAAACTCCTTTAATTTATCTTTGTTTAATGATTAAACGATCCATTTCTGTAGATTTAGATTAATATCCAATAATACATTATAACTACTCAAATATTAGAAATATCAAAATAGTTTTAATTAACCTTTTTGTGTATTTTTTTTATATAATTCAATCTTTCATTATACAATGTTCCTATTATATAGAGCATAAAATTATTTGAGTCCAACTATATTAGTTATCTACCAATAATAATTTATTATATAAATGAAATTTTAAAATTATTTTTAAAGTGTCACTTCACTACAGTCAACGATTTCTCAAATCGATACTAATCAATAACAACATAATATTTTTCGCAATCACTTTAGAGTGATGAATCATATATTAATCACTCGACTACTTTTATATAAATTATAGTACATCTAATAACTACCAGTTGAGCTATCTTTGACTAGGATATGTCATAAGTAATATTGAAATATGACAATTCCTAAATAAGACACTTTAGAAATCTCATATTAATAGATCACTTGTACAATCATCATAATGATAATTTTACTTATACATAAAAGTAATATCTATAGGGAATAGATATAAGTGTATAAGTCCTTTTATGCTTTACTAATCTCCATTCTCATCAGGAAGACTAGAAACAATTTAGGGATCGTATATAAATGTAATATGAATTTTATAATTATGATCTCATTATAATTTTATTTGCAATATATTTTTATCTCATTGACTCTATCTTATATATCAGTCAATTAAACAAATATGTATAATATAAATAAATTTTAAAATAATTATATTATAAAAATTACAACTAAGCAATTTGCTTTAGGATATAAACTGAAAGCGATATTCAAAAAAATAAATTTCCACTGTAATTTTTTCATATAGTTAGTATGAAGCATACAATAAATCAAATAAAAAAACTCAACTAAATATATAAATTCACACATTTATGAAAGCTCTTATTAAAATTCATAACTAAGTTTGGTATCTATTAAAATTTAAACATAAAAAACTTCTACCACTTTAAGAATGAATAGAATTTTGATTTTACATTCATAACCTCTTATTAATATCTTTTAAATTTTAAGAATTCCAAAATAAATAAATTAATTAATTTCAATTAGTTTATTATAATTTTATGCTTAAGACAAGCATGAAACATATAAGTGTTCATAATTAAATATCATGATAATCATTACACATATTAAAGTTAAAGTATTAAAGATCAACTATCAAATAGAATTATAATCTCATTTTATAATGCTAAGACTTGAGACTTGTGATCAATGCCACTGAATATGAATTTCCCAGATATGGGATCGAATTGCTTCATGTAAACTACAGTGAACCCGGGAAAGAAATTATATTAGGAAAGCATCAATAAATGCCAAAGAAAAGGCGAATTATAGCTATTTATAAGCAACTTATGATAGAAGATCTTGATCGATTCTTTTGATGCAACTCCTCCAACCAAATCTGCACATTTTGTTTAATTATAAGGTCCTCAATCATGGTTGAGCCACTGCAACCTAGGTCCCCAAGAAGATTAGATGATGTAGTTTTTCTATTGAGATATGTGATGAGTTGAGACCCAACAAGTTGACATGCAATGCATATATTGTTTTGTTGATGAAATAATTAATTGCTTTTGAAAGTTAAAGGGCAAGTAATAAGATTTCATTAAATTATATGTATTTTTCTCAAAGGGGTTAAACATACCAAATCTATCCTTAATTTTTTAAAACTATTAAATATCTCCGTGGACTTAGTTATTCATCTGAACATATCCCGAATATTAGCTTCCATTAAGTACTTGGCATAGACCGGCAACATATTCACCAAATTAGCATGTAACAACTTGCATATTCATTACGTATCACATAGAAAAGAGAACTTCATTGAATAAACAGAAACCAACTCCTACATGATGTCTTTTCATATTAAATAAATCCTACCTATTTATTTCGATTAATATGTAATAATGTTGTGTTGAGGGTTATTTCCTTTATAAAATGATGTCATTTTTCTTATAAGGTAGTTGCTAGGCATATAATTAAGTTCCTAATTGTCAAGAAAACTTAACATAGAATTACAGTAAAGAATTCTTTAAAATTATTTGTTAACTATAAGTGAACATTTGATAATTTTTCAAAATTAAGGAGTAAAATAAAAAGGGATAAATTATTACAAAGTGATTCCCGCACATTAAACCATAATTTTTAACCTTGTATTCATTTATTTGTCGATGAGCTAAAACTCTTAAGGAAGCCTTGATAGCTTCTTTAAAGTTATCTTCAATCACTGAAATTGTTGCTTGTTTTAATTATGTGTGTGTCACATGGCATAAAATGGTATGATGCAAACATAACCTCCCCAAAGCTACCATAACTTTATAGAGAGTTGTTTTAGAAAAGCTTCCCATGACTGACAGATTAAACAAATTT
The DNA here is from genome assembly GCA_027563595.1 of Erythroxylum suave. NCBI lineage: Eukaryota > Viridiplantae > Streptophyta > Magnoliopsida > Malpighiales > Erythroxylaceae > Erythroxylum > Erythroxylum suave. The sequence goes on from JAOSBN010000179.1 coordinate 26,451,497, forward strand.
TCCTACTTGACAAACTGTTGCAATCTTTGTAAGAGTTAAATGAAGAGTTTTTCACATTTGTTGCTCAAATGCAAGTACACTTGAAGTGCATGAAACACAAAATTTCATAAATGTAACATCATTAATCCTCTAGAGGAATGATAACAAATTATTACCTGGAGTATGAATTTACAACACATCAAAGAAGACTGCAAAATGGTGATATTACACTTCTTTATCTTATGTGGTGTTGCACATTTAGCATGAAAGAAATAGGCGCATCTTTTGCTTCAAGGAAACTTAAGGTTTTCAACGGAGACCTAATCAATGCCATTAGACTCTAAATAAATACCTTTAGTGAAAAGCTATCTCTAGATGATGCGTGTATTAATGGTTGGAACAGTAGCTAGTTATGACTTGTGCTTAAAATGTGATGTTTGAATAGCTAACATGTTGCTTTGTTTCTGTAACTGTCCTTATGATAGCATATCGCACTTAACTTTTTAATTATCCTTTTTATGGCTTAATTTAATTACATTCTTCTTCAAAAAGAAGAAAAAGGTCCCATATGTCTACCTTCTCCGGCTCCTTACTCCTCTTAAAAGATATTTGGATGGTTACTCTTTCCTAGATGAAATATATGGGAGTAAAGATTGGTCATTCTATTTCCCTTATAGGCAGCCATATAATCAAATCAACATCTTCAAAGTATAAAATGGCTTACTTTACATTCATGCATGCATGGAAAGGATGCCCATAAGTGCCATTATGTTAACACACCCCCGGCAACCCATGTTATGATATATAAACATCTTTACCTATTTCAAAAAAATAATAATTTGTGCCATAATGTTAGAAATGAATGATTTTACGACCACTCAAGAAAATGCCATATAGAGAAGTGATAATATGTGCACAAATAGAAGAAAATGAAAATTGAGAATTAATAAAATAGTAATTAAGTAGCTCTTTAGAAACAACGCTAAAAACTTGAGCTAATTCATAAACAAATCTACATAGTAAATTATTAAAACTGAAATACTTTAGAGTCATGTTCCCATAAGAAGTATATTATTATGCCTATTAATCGTCATAAAAAATTAATTGTATAAAAAAAATTAATAATAGATATTTAAATCTTATACTAATAAAAAAGATAATTAAATATTAAAAGAGAAATCAAGATGAACAAATGATAGGGTTTTAGAAGTCACTTATATGGAATTTTAATTATTATACAAAATTTATTATCATTATTGAAATAATAATTAACCTAATATATCTATTCCCTCTGTCAAATCATATAAGTATATTCAATTAGGTAACTACCACCTCTTTATGCATAATTTAACTTAATCAAACTCATTACGTATCGTTAATTTATTTAATTACCATAGTAATCTACAATCCTAATTACCATAGTAATCTACAATCCTTTCATTCTCTAACACTAACATGTTTATTCTCCTAATGCACGGATCATGATTCACCTCTCAATACTTCATGCAATCTTTTAAGAATGAATATATGGTGATCATGCATAAATCTACTATTAAGAACAAAGATAATACATTTAACAAAGAATAATCAAATCATGTATTTATTATTAAAAATTCCATCAAAAGCTGACAATTTCATAATCAAACTGAGAAGGCAATTTTAAGACAACTGTACATTTACTATTTTTGGTAAGTCATCGTATTGGGACCCAGCCCTTGCGAGACACGTGTCTGATGTCCTAAGTGACATCTAGACGCACATCCCACAAAGGTGGAGTGCCCTCACCAGGACAATCCTCAAACTTGAAACTTCATCTTGACCTCTTCAACCATTTTGTCCCTTGACTTGTACTTAGAGCCTAAGTCCTTAACTACTTCTTGATCCTTGATAATCCCTTCTTGTTAATAACCATTATTTAGTGAATCCTGTGATTAATTTCAACTAAGTGACTGATCAATCATACTGGTTTAACTCCTTTGTATTGTCTATGGTTGGCCTATTGTCTGTGTTTGCTTACGGTCTGTGTTTGGCTTATGATTTGGGTTTGCCTATGGTCTGTGTTTTATCGTTTGTGTTCTGTCGTTTGTGGTTGACTTTCTTCATCTGTGTTGACCACCTATCGTCTGTGTTCTATCGTCTGTGTTTTATCATTTGTAGTTGACTTTCTTCGTCTGTGTTTGACTACCTATCGTCTGTATTCTATCGTCTGTCTTCTGACATTATCATAGATGATTCCTTTCGTCTGTGTTTCCTTGGGTCTGTCTTCTGACATCATCACAGACAATTCCTTTCGTCGGTGTTTCCTTAGGTCTGTTTTCTGATGTCATCACAGACGATTCCTTTCATTTGTATTTTCCTTGTATCTGTGTTCTGACGTCATCACAGATGATTCTTTGAGTCTGTGTTTCTCCTTGCCTCCGTGCTCTGACGTCATTATAAACGATTCCTTGAGTCTGTATTTTTCCTTTTTGCAATCCATCTTACTTAATGCAACCTTAAATCTTTTCAACCACCCTCATTCATTTAATTCCATGGGCGAATACACAAAACATAATCACTATAAACTTCCTAAAGCATCAAACTCATCTGAACATCATATGTAATATGAAAACTTAAAAGTGGTCATAATAGACCCAAAATACATTTCATTCATATTAATTGGCAGAAGTCTTTACAAAGTTTTACTGAACATTTCAAGCCACAATACATAGTACACTTGAACTAATAAAACTTGAAATGTGGCTAAAGCCTTGAATTCTCAAAAATTCTAACTTAAAGATACAAAAGAACGTATGCAAGCTTGAGTGCTGCCTTGACTCTTGACTTACTCACTTTCTTGCTCTTCATTTGAATGAGATAGAATTGGGAGGGGGTGAGCTTAAAGCTCGTGGGTGACAATTTTATAAGTGAGAAACAAGCAAAACCATTTTCAAAGTATTTTGTCTTTATATATATTTGGAAACCGTAATAGTTTTTCATAGAAAACAGCAAACACTTAATTCTAAAAAATCCTCACTTAATCAAATAGTTCATGAGCACTTGTAAATCATGCATGCATCAAACTTGACACAATCATAAACACATAAAGACATCATAAATGGTTTGGGTGAGTCCAATTCATGACGGACTACACATTTCCATATAATAGTCCTGTGTAGTCGTAAACTTGAGGGAGTCCTTGAAGGAGCTCCGTGCCACTAGCGGGCAGGAGGGAGAAGCCTATACTTTGGTCAACGTACACATGACGGTTCTTGAGGGACTACCATAAGCCCACATAACATGTAATTCATGAATTGAAAACAGTTTGCCTTAAATGGCATCTTGTTGGAAACTTGTTTTTCATGCACATAAGATATTTCAAAGAAACATTCTTGAAAACTTGATTTTATAATCTTGCATCTTTTCAAAAAGAATCATTTTCATAAATCATCCACACAAATCCTGTAGTATCATGTAACAATCTCACATGCAGCCAAGAGCAAATAAATGCAACATTCATGATGCAATTGAAAAACATTTTTCTTTCTTTATTTAGAGAAACAATGAGTGGCTTATTTACTCTATTATAAAACTGTACCTGCCTTAGTTTCCTTTCTCGAAAAGTGGTTCAAATGTGCCTTTCCTCTTGCTCCCCTTGCCTCTCTTGATTTCCTTCATAAAGGACAAAATTCCCATTCAAAAGAAATTCAAATTTGAGAACCCATAAAGCACATGCACTAATATGGATCCTAGAATTCTTAAACCCATACATTTCTTAAGCTTTATCAACCAAAACCCCTTCAAAACTCCAAGAGATTAAAATCATCTTACCTTGAATCTTCACCAAATAATGAGATTTTTGGT
>JAOSBN010000179.1:26455418-26466143 GCA_027563595.1 Erythroxylum suave
ATCTCTCCATGTCAACACCGGAGGCATAACCTGATTGTGGGGCACTGATTCCCACCAATGAAGTGCATCCCCCTGTAACAAGCTAATTGTATAATCCAGTTTCTCCTTATCATTGCACTTCATCTGAATTAGGACCCTTTCGGTCCTCTTCAACCATACTTCTGCCTCTTTGGGATTTATAGTCTCATTGAAGTCCACAGCTCCATAATTGCAAAGCCTATCATATTGTTTAGTCCTCTCCACTAGAGCTTGCATCAGTACTTGAGACCTTTGGCCCATGGCATATGAAAAAGCCTGAGCAAAGGCCTGAAAGAATCGTGGGTCTAGAGGGTTGACTTGAGGCATAGGAGGAGGCAGTAGAGGCACCTTATATTGCTCACTGGGTGCCTCAGGATCAGGGACAGAATGTGTCCCCGCATCTTGTGGGAAAAAAGATTCATCCGCTCTCCCTTGACGAGAGTTGGATCGAGTCAAAGCTCCTCAAGTTTTTCTTCGAGGTGGCATAATCACTCCTTTAATATAAAACCAAATAAAATCTTTAGTTCATGCACAACAGTTTCAAAGTGTGCAAAATAGTTCAATTCGTATAAGACAATTTCAAGTCATGAAACACAGTTCAAACAATGCAAGTTGTTCATTTAAATCATTACATGTACACTTCATGTCTCAACCTTCCTAATTCATGCTTCGGATACTCCTAAACTTGGTCCTAAACCTGGACCTCAACCTAGTTGCTCTGATACCATAAGTGTTGGGACTTCGCCCTTACAAGACACGTGTCCGACTTCCTAAGTGATATCTGGACGCACATCCCATAAAGGTGGAGTGCCCTCACTAGGACAATCCTCAAACTTGAAACTTCATCTTGACCTCTTCAACCATCTTGTCCCTTGACTTGTACTTAGAGCTTAGGTCCTTAACTGCTTCTTGATCTTTGATAATCCCTTCTTGTTAATAACCATTATTTAGTGAATCCTGTGATTAATTCCAACTAAGTGACTGATCAATCATACTAGCTTAACTGCTTCTTTGTATCGTCTATGGTTGACCTATCGTCTGTGTTTGCTTATGGTCTGTGTTTGGCTTATGGTCTGGGTTTGCCTATGGTCTGTGTTTTATCGTTTGTGTTCTATCGTCTGTGTTGACTTTCTTCGTCTGTGTTGACCACCTATCATTTGTGTTCTATCATCTGTGTTGACCTCCTATCATCTGTGGTTGACTTTCTTTGTCTGTGTTTGACCACCTATCGTCTGTGTTCTATCATCTGTCTTCTGATGTCATCACAGACGATTCCTTTTGTCTGTATTTTCCTTGCGTTTGTGTTTCGTTGGGTCTATCTTCTGACGTCATCACAGACGATTCCTTTCATATGTGTTTTCCTTACGTCTGTTTTCTGACATCATCACAGACGATTCCTTGAGTTTGTGTTTTTCCTTCTTGCAATCTACCTTACTTAATGCAACCTTAAATCTTTTCAACCACCCTCATTCATTCAATTCCAAGGGTGAATACACAAAACATAATCATCATAAACTTCCCAAAGCATCAAACTCATCTAAACATCATATGCAATATGAAAATTTAAAAGTGGTCATAACAGACCCAAAATAAATTTCATTCATATTAATTGGCAGAAGTCTTTACAAAGCTTTACTGGACATTTCAATCCACAATACATAGTACGCTTTAACTAATAAAACTTGAAATGTGGCTAAAGCCTTGAATTCTAAAAAATTCTAACTTAAAGATACAAAAGAACGTATGCAAGCTTGAGTGCTGCCTTGACTCTTGACTTACTCACTTTCTTACTCTTCACCTGAATGGGATAGAATTGGAAGGGGGTGAGCTTAAAGCTCATGAGTGACAATTTTATAAGTGAGAAACAAGCAAAACCATTTTCAAAGTATTTTGTCCTTATATATATATTTGGAAACCGTAATAGTTTTTCATAGAAAATAGCAAACACTTAATTCTCAAAAATCCTCACTCAATTAAACAGTTTATTAGTAGTTGTAAATCATGCATGCATCAAACTTGACACAACTATAAACACATCATAAATGGTTTGGGTGAGTCCAATTAACGACGGACTACACATTTCCATATAATGGTCCTGTGTAGTCGTAAACTTAAGGGAGTCCTTGAAGGAGCTCCGTGCCACTAGTGGGTAGGAGGGAGAAGCTTATACTTTGGTCAACGTACACATAACGGTTCTTGAGGGACTACCACAAGCCCACATAACATGCAATTCATGAATTGAAAACAGTTTGCCCTAAATGGCATCTTGTTGGAAACTTGTTTTTCATGCACATGAGATATTTCAAAGAAAAGTTCTTGAAAACTTGATTTCATAATCTTGCGTCTTTTCAAAAAGAATCATTTTCATAAATCATCCACACAAATCATGTAGTATCATGTAACAATCTCACATGTAGCCAAGAGCAAATAAATGCAACATTCATGATGCAATTGAAAATTTTTTTTCTTTCTTTATTCAGAGAAACAATGAGTGGCTTATTGACTCTATTATAAAACTGTACCCGCCTTAGTTTCCTTTCTTGAAAAGTGGTTCAAATGTGCCTTTCCTCTTGCTCCTCTTACCTCTCTTGATTTCCTTCATAAAAGACAAAGTTCCCATTCAAAAGAAATTTAGATTTGAGAACCCATAAAGCACATGCACTAATATGGATCCTAGAATTCTTAAACCCATACATTTCTTAAGCTTATGAACCAAAACCCCTTCAAAACTCCAAGAGATTAAAATCATCTTACCTTGAATCTTCACCAAATAATGAGATTTTTGGTTCTAAAGAAAGCTCTTCCTTTCCTCTTTCTTTTTCCCTTCTTGAGTAACCTCCAACTCTCTATTTAAGACTAAGAAAAATTATGACCTAGTTCAAAGCTCTATTCTTTTTAACTCCACCGAAACCTCCCTTCTTCTTTCTCTTTCTTTACTCTTTGGTTTTCTCTCCCTCCTTCACGTTTTTGTCTTATTATTTACAAAAAAATCTTTTCCTCTTCCGATTCTACCCTTAATGGGTGAGGAAAGTCCACCTTACCCTTTCTTTAATGCCTTAGTGCTTCTAACCTTGGATAATCCACCCAAAATACCCTTATGCATTTTTAATTATTCAGTTTAACTTACACCATGCTATGCTCTAACTTAATCTTAATTCCCATAGGTTCAAATCTAGGAAAAGATTAAATGGGAAATAGGGTGCTGGATAAAATTCTGCTAACATAAGAGGACTCTTTCCTCTTCAAATTCACAAATGAAAACAATTTGAATATGGTTATTGAGTCTAGTCCTTGGTGCATTAGAGGTTAGCCAATATTTGTTCAAAAGTGCTTCCTTAGAATAAAGATTGACAGAGTTAGAATTGACACTATTTCTCTATGGATCAACTTTCTTAATGTCCTAATAGAGTAGTGGAACCTAAATGGTTTGAATTTTCTTGCAAGTTCACTAGGTAGACCATTAGCTTGTACTTTGCCAGAATATGTATGGAGATTGAGGTTAAGGATGAGTTCCCTAATGCACTTCTTATTATGAGACTAAATAAAGGTTAAGAAATAGTTAAATCAGAAATCCAACTTTCTTATAACTAGAGACCTCAGCTAATTAGGAAATTTTGGAAACCTATTAGAAAAATGTTCTTGTCTAGTCATTATTATGAAGTGATTGAGATTATAGGACCAATAAAAGATAAGAGTGTAAGTACTGCATAATACATAGAATAACTCTTGGTAGATTCAATAGAAGTAACAAGTGAGAATGTAATATAGAAACAAAAGATTGAATTAAATAGTAACAAACATGATGTGTAAGATCAAGACAAGGAGATTCAAGAACTCAATTAGATAGAGGAGTCAATAGAGCAAATTTCTTTAACATTTATCCCATATCTCATAGGAAATTAGGGAGAAAGAAAAGAAAACCTAAAAGGGTTTGGTAATTTTCCCAAGTACAATCATGACTTTTTGGAACATAAAGAGTATACATGACCATATAAAAGTCAAGATATTGGGGATTTCATTTTAGAGAAAAAGCCTATCATTTTAGGCTTGCTTGAGACTAAAACCAAAGCCCTCAAGCTTCAGGATCTCATGAAGTTTTTTGGAACCAATTGGACTTTTGTATCCAATCATAAGCATCATTATAATGGTATAATAGTGTATGCCTATAACAAGGAAAAAAAATACAAGTTTCTAATCTGAACAACTCTGATTAATTCTTTATTTGCCTTGCAAGATGGAAGGCATAAATAACTCTTTTGATCTATCCATCGTTTATGCTTCAAACTTTGAATTCCAAAGAGCTATATTATGGAAGAATCTTACTTTCATTCAAGTTTCAATGTCCCGGTCTTAGATGCTAACTGGTGATTTTAATTATGTCCTACACCTTTTAAGGCTTAGTAGGAAAGAGTCAGATTCACTAATATAGGCAAGGAACTGAAGAATGCACTTTGTAAGTTAGAGGTTTTTAACTTAAAGTATGTAGGTAATCTTTTTACATGGAGTAAGTAACAACAAGGTAAATGCTTCACTAGGAATAATTTTGACAGATTACTAATTAAATATTGATAGTTTTAAATAGAAAAAATTCAAATTGAAAGTATACAGATCATAACTTATAGTATAAAAGATATCATTCTCACAAGAATTGTATAGTCACCTAAAAATTCTTGTAAAATTTATTTAAGGTAAATAATAAGATGAATAACTAAGAAGTAAACTTAAAATAAAAACTTATTAAATAAACTATGAATAAACTATGAACTAAGCAGTCATAAAATTGATTGATTGATTAATAATTACAGCTAAGAATTACTTCTATCCTTAATTTTTCTACCTTCTTGATTTAATCATACTTGATGCTAATTATTAGTTATTATTACCCTCTCTTGAGATCTACTCAAGCAATCCCAATTATAATAGATAGAAATTGAATTGTGATCTTTCAATCTATCAAAATTGTTTCTAACCATGAAACTAGATTTAAATCAATCTTATAGATAACTAAGAAACAATTATGATCTCTCTTTAATTGCCTATTAACTTGATGTTTATAGGTGCATTGAGGTACCAACTCTTGCTATGCAACACTACATAAGTGAATCAATCCAATCTCTTGATTGTAAAGTTCAATAAATAATTTTAGAGTAATTCATAAAAAGGAATTTGTCAATCCATAAATGTATCTAAATATCCAAATATAATCATCATTAACATCTAATAACATAAGGAAATAAAAAAGAGAGTAGAAAATGAAATTTGGAATTCCTCTCTTCTTTGTTTTAACTTAGAAAATCTGCAACATTATTCTTGAGAGTTCTCCTATTTTAATCTTCTTTAATTATGATTATGATGTCGCCAAGTTGTGTTTTAAGCTTCTTTATATACTTATGAGTCTTTTACGATTTTGTTTATGATTTTTCCACATGTATATCTTCCAAAAATAACCCGAACCATCAAAGTATGAAAAAATTTGAATCCTACAAAACACCTTGGATGATCATGCATAACTATGCAAGATCGTGCATGGCACTGCCCATTCTCTCTGGCTTATGCCAAAGGCCTATAACCTTCTACTTCTTGTTGCACTATTATGCATAAGTTTGCACCATCATGCCAGACTTGATTCTTTATCTTTTTTCTTCATCTTTCCTTCTTTTTTTTTTTTTGTCTCCACTCATCACCAAACATATTCAACAAACCTGGAAATATATAAGTAAGATCAATCTCTTGCCTTAAACAACAATTAATCAAAAAATAAACAAAAACATTAACAAAAACATAAATCTAGGTCCTAAACACATGATTACTATCTAAGAAAACACTAGAAATATACTTTAACACTTAGAAAACATACTAAGTTTTACACCTTTCATTAACTAGGCATGGATGAGGATTTTTACCAAGTCTTTTTACCATTTTAGTCCTCACTTGTGCTCTAATCACTTTATAATGGAGTAAAGAAATTCATAACTTTGATTCCCCTCATTCAACACTTTAAATGATAGGTATAGTTTATACTATATTTTGATGGGTGTTTTAGTGTGTTTATAGGTGTTTATTAGATGATAATTGCATGTAGGCTTAGAATTATGTTAATTTGCTTGGTTGTTTATATTTTAAGTGTTATATAGGTTATAGCTTGATTTTGGATTGTAATCTTGTGTTTCTTAAGGTATTTGATGTATTTGTCAATGATGGAAACTAGATAAGTAAAGAAGGAAGGAAGCTGAAGTATGCACGGGTGCACAGGTGCATGGTAGTGTCATAGTCGTAACATCTATGTCACGATCAGACAGAATGTCATCTTGTAGTGCCAAGATCACGACACCTATGTCATGGTTATGATAGGCACTTCCTAGGAGCAAGATTTTTCATCTGTTTTGAGATTTGGGGGGCAATTTTGGAACTAATTGAAGGGGGAAAATCATAATTATACCGTCAAGACCCTCCAAAACTATTTAAGAACATAAAAACACTTTAAAGAAGGTAGCCATCATCTTGCAAAATAGGATCAAACATGGCAGAGCAAGAAGAACATTAAAGATTTCAGATTTCCAGATCAAGTTCCAAATCAAGTTTTTCTTTCTTTCCTTTTATTATTTTCATTAAACTTGATGTGTAAGGTAGATTATTTTTTATGTTTATGATGTTCTAAATTTCTATATTAGGGTTTGTTCTTTAGTTTTTTCCTGACTTGATTATTATTGAATTCAATACAATATTCTAGTATAGTGATAATTGTGCATGTCAATACTTCGATAATAAATTGAGAGAGTGAGTTGAAAGTAATCAAATTAGGTTTTGCAATAAGAGTTGACAATTTGATAATTCACACAATTATCACATTGATAACAACAAAGAGAGATTTTGTGTGAGAACTCAATTATTCAATAATTCACTTTAGAACTAGTTGAAAATGTTAGGAAGTTTTATGAATTAAAAGGTTCCAAAATCTAAAATTTCACAATCAATTAGGGACAATTGACTAGGTCTTGAGAGAGATTAATCAATCCCTTAGAAAATCTAGGATCATCACCTAATTGAATTTAGTGGTTAAGGGAATAAAACACCAAAAGAATAAACCCTAAGCCTTTATCATTGATCATCCTTACATAAATGCGGCAGCTCAATTGTTAGTGGATTATTTGTTTAATTTTATTTGATTACTTTAATTTCTGTTATTACATTCATTTAACTTATATTTCACTACCTTAGACAAAGTTAGGTTTACTTTGTTTTAACTATTTCATCGTAGGATCGACACCTTTAGCTCTACAAGTTTATAATCCTTATACTTGTTGATATTGAGAGTTTTATTTGAGGTAAAACTTGTTCAACAAGTTTTTGGCACCATTACTGGGGATTTAGATTAGGACTTTTTTAATTCCTTTACTTTAAGGAATTTTTTGCCATTTTTGTGTCCTTGTTACTGTATGAACACAAGAATTATTTAGAGTTCAAGCAAGATCAAAGACAATCCAACTCTTGATATCACAAGACAAGAACTTAAAATCTAAAGAGCGAGACACTAAGAAGAGATCGAAAGAATGATGGTAGAAGAGTATAATCAAGGAGACCAGTAGTGAGCACTGATGGATTTTATGAGACTAGGGCTCAACGTTGCACATCAATGCATCACTCAACCTCTGATGCAAGCAATATCATTTGAGATCAAGTTAGCTTTATTGAACATGCTATAAACCAATCTTCAGTTTTATGGGTTATCTAATGAGGATCCTAATGCCCATTTGGTGAATTTTCTAGAAATATGTGATACTTTCTAATATAATGGAATGTTGGAAGATGTCACTAGGATGAGGCTCTTTTCCTTTACATTAAGAGATAGAGCCAAGGCACGGTGTCCTTACAAACATCATGATGTGGGAGAAATTGGTGCATATATTTTTAGATAAGTACTTTCCTCTATCTAAGACAAATAGGATGATAAAAGAGATTACAAATTTCTAACAAAATGACGAGGAGTCACTCTATGAAATATGGGAGCGATATAAGGTCTTGCATAGGAGATTTCCTTACGATAATTTACTAAAGAAATTTCTCTTGGAAACATTGTACCATAGAGTTAATCCACCCATAAGGGGCACCATAGATGTAGCTTCTAGAGTATCTCTTATGTAAAAAATAGTTGAGGAAGCAGAGGAATTGCTAGAAGAGATGGCGAACAACAACTATATTTGGATGTCAAAATAAAGTAGACAACAGTCGACTTTCTTACATCAAAAGGGAGTCATTGTTGTTGATTCAAATAACAAGAATGTAGGTTAAGATCGATAACTTAATAAGACAACTGAAGAACCTACAAGTCTATTCATCTTCTTTACTTAGTGCAATTTAGCATAGATACAAGTTATATGGACAAGTTAATCATATTACCGCTGATTATTTTTAATGCAAATTAATAGTATGGAGAAACCTCAACTACATGGAAACACAATTCAGTCAAGAAGGAGGAAGCAACCTTTATTTTAATATTTACAGCCCTGAGTGGATGAGCCACCCAAAATTTTCTTGGTCAAACAATACAGGTAACCAACTCCTGAATCAAGGGCCACCTGGATTTCAACAAAATAATTCTAATGCCAATGACTCTAAATTAGGCAAGATCATAGACAAGCTTATGAGAATAGATGAAGCTCACAGGAGGCTAGAAGGGAAGATCATAAGCATGGATGAGGCTCAGAAGAGGCTAGAAGGGAATTCAAGCAAGTAACTAAAAACCATGCCTCGCCTATTCATAACTTAAAGGTCTAAATGAGCTAACTAACAACTATGTTATCTACAAGAAGTGTGGGGAGTCTCCTAAGCAATATTGAAGCAAACCTAAGGGAGTAACTCATTGAAATCACAATCATAATTGGGAAAGAGCTTAAGCAATCAACAGAGAAACAATTTAAACCCAACCTAGAAGAAGACCAAGAAAAGAAGAAGGATATGCACATGAGTGACTATCCTCCTTATATCACCACTCCTCCATATCCACTCAAGATTCCATTCCCCCAACACTTAATAAAGAACAAAGTGGATGCATATTTTGCAAAGTTTGTAGAGAAGCTGAAAACTTTGCAAATTAGTTTATCTTTTGTGGAGGCATTGGAACATATGCCCAAGTATGTAAAGTTCTTTAAAGATATATTAACAAAGAAGTGGACTTAGGAAGCGAATCAAATGGTAGCACTAATAGAAAGATATAGCTATATTATCACCAATCATATGCCTTCTAAGATGAAGGATCCTAGAAGTTTTACAATACTCTGTGTTATTAGTGAGTTAGAATTTGCAAAGTGCTTATGCGACTTAGGCGCAAGTATAAATCTTATGCCTTTGTCTACCTTAAGGAAATTGGGGCTTGGTGATGTGAAATCAACTTAAATGCTTATCTAGTTGGCAGATCGATCCATAAAGAAACCATTTGGCATGATGAAGGATGTTATCACAAAGGTGGAAAAGTTTATTATCCCTATGGATTTCTTCGTATTAAATTTCAAAGAGGATAAGAACTGTCTACTGATTCTTGGATGACCCTTCATGAACACTAGAAAAGTACTGATTGATGTTTGTGAAGGTAAGTTGCTTCTATTTATTGGTGACGAGCATGTAAAATTCAGTATGAATAAAGACTTGAAACACCTGAGAGAAAGTAGCTCTTGCATGAAAATAGAAATAATGGATGAGTATATCAAGGCGCAAAAGAAGGAGTACTTTAAAGAAGTAAGTTATGAGGAGTAAGTGACAAAGGACTTAAAGTTTAAGGAATATATGGAAGTATTTATTCAAAGAGCTGAAGCGGAAGAGCGGACAATGATGATTGTAGAAGAATACGAGCCATTTAATTTCCTATAACACAAATGATAAGTGTGAATTGCATTATATTTTAGGGCTTAGTTTGTTATGTATTAAGTGTTAATTTAATTGTTTAGTATATGTTTACGTTAGAATTGTATTAGTTTGTGTGTTTAAGTGTTTTTATAGGTTAGTATACATATTTGAGCTTAAATATTATATTTTTAAGGTACTTTATCGTGTTTGTTAGTGTTTCAGGGTCAAAATTGAAGAACAGAGAAGTTTCGAAGACACTCGGGCTGAAACAATGACCCACGATGGTGGCATAATGGGCCACAATTGTAACAGAAACCTAAGATACTGCCCAAAAGGGTTGGATGTGGCCCATGATCATGGCATATAGGCCGACGATCGTGGCCTACATCAGATATATGTGTAAACAATTGAAAACATCAATTTTCAAGGGAATTTTCAGACCTATTCGCCCGCAAAAAAAGCACAGGGTTGTTCAGAACACAAAAGGTATTTAAAGAACAAGACAAAGGAGATTAGGGGGCTTTTGCATCAGCCACCAATTGAGAATCCCTAAAGAGAGTTCATCGAGAGATTGACTAAGAGAAGAAGGGAGAGAGACGTGGAGAAGAAGCCTAAGCAAAGTACTTCCTGGAATAGGAGGTTTCTCGCTATTATTGCCGTTTAGTTTCAATTTTATTATTGTATAGAATTGTGATAGTTGTTGATGATAAGATTGAATGTTAAGGATGTCTAAACTCACCTTCAGGTTGTTTTATTTTTGATTTAATGAAATTTCATTGTGATGCGGAACCCCCAAGACCCTTAATCGACCCTTAGAACTCGTTACCAAACAAATCAGAATTAGTTTCTCAACAAGCAATCAGAGTA
>JAOSBN010000179.1:26472102-26482586 GCA_027563595.1 Erythroxylum suave
TGAGAATCTTTCTGACATGGTCTTGATTGTCATAGATTCTCCCCAGAGCTTTAAGTCCATTAATAATTGTTTGGAATCGTCCAAACATCTGATCAATAGTCTCATCATCTTTCATCTTAAACAGCTCATACTGATGAACAAAAATACCAATCCTGGATTCTTTCACTTTATTTGTGCCTTCATGTGCAATGGTTAATGTGTCCTACATTTCCCTTGCAGATTTGCATCCATAAACCTTATCATATTCACTTCTGCTTAGAGCATAACTTAAAAAGAACTTGGGCTTTGAGCTTAATTGCAATCAAGCTTTCTGATCAACCAACCATTGGTCACGAGAGATGTTTTTCCCTTTGTTGTTCGTTGGAATATATGGACCATTTTCAATGATATCCCAAAGATCAATATGCGTGGATTCTATGAAAAGCCACATCCTATCCTTCAAATAATGATAGTCTTCACCATTGAATGCAGGGGGTCTTGTGACTGAGGCACCTTTTTCTATAAAAACATGTGATTCAGCGATGAATCTTTGTCCTCACTTTGTAACAGTGTTTCTTGGAAACTTGCTTTGATACCAATTGAAGTAAATCACTTGTTAATATAGAAATCACGTATAATATGTAAAATACACAAGAAGGGGGGTTGAATTGTGTTAAATTGTCTAAGATATTAATCTTTAAAATCTTCTTGATTTTCTTAACAAATTCAGACGATTACAAAACAACTCACTTAATTTGATGAGTAATGCAACAACGTAAATTAATATCTATTCTTCTAACAACAAGAAAATTAAAGAGATAAGCGTTAGAAAATATGATGCCGCGATTTATACTGGTTCACCCTTAACATTGGACTACATCCAGTCCTTAGGGTTTTATAAGATTTCACTATCTCCTTCAACGTTAGAAGTATTATTTCTACACTTGCAGAGCCTCTTTAGGTCTCTTTCACAAAGTATTCTTTATCTGCTTTCTTAGTCTCTTCAGGCTCTAGCCTTCCTTTCACTCGAAAAGATATTATTTTGAGCTTTCACACTCATGTTATAGATGTTTTTGCTCTCTTTTTTTCTTTCCTTTCTTTCAGAATATTTTTCAAAGCATAGGCATTTGAGCACAAAATTTCTCTAAGTATGTTTTGAGTTCTCTCCCTTTTTTGTTGTGTGTATTATTGTTAGTTTTTACGACTACAACTGATATTTATAATCTAAATCTCCAACAGTCTTCTTAAGAAATCTGCTTGTAGAATCTTCTAAAGTCTGTTATTAGTTGAGTCCTGTTACCAACTCTAACTAACTGACTTTCTTGTACATTCTTCAATTACATCGTCTCGTATGCTTTGTCTGTATGCTTCGTCTGGTGTCTTAGACTTAATTACTTCATCTGACTCATCTTAAACGCTTCATCTTATTGAACTTTTACTTAAGTATTGTCTAGATTTGATGATTTGTGTCACTTACATTTACCTACGCACTTAACAAATTTATTAAAATAGTTCACACACTTCTTTTATTATTATTACTTTACTTTCATCAAAATCAATATAAGTGAACTCTTCTTGATTTAACAGTAGGGTTAGGTCTTTTAGTGACAAATGAAGAAGAAAATAAGATGGAAATAGCAGGAAAAAGGGTGAGAGCAAGATACAACATTGACAAAGGTGGGTGAGAATCATGGAAATGAAGAAAAGAAGAAATGGAGAAGGTCACGAAGAAAAGAAGAAAGCAAGAAAGAAAAACAAACCAAATGGTCTTTTATGTTAAAAGAATCATGTGGGATGAGTGATGAGTGGTAGTGACACTTGTAACTACTACTTGTCTTCTCCCTATGGTCCCATTTGGACCCTTTTTTAATAACTAGTCTATATGTCTCCAATTTCTAATCTAATTGTCTCCTAATTTTCAATGACACTTATCAATAAATCCTCAAGTCATTCATCAAAATTTCTACTATCATTTGACACTTATTTCTACGACCATTTATCAATTATCTTGCTACTTGGCATTTTTACTAGTTTATAAATTACTTAGAATTTTAAAAATTTCCTAGTCTTCACCAAGAAATTCTAAATCATTATCTATACTTTCCAAAACAAATTTTCAAGAAACATAATCCACAATTCACATCATAATCACATTTATGAAAATCATTTATACTCAGAAAACATTAAATGAGTGCATGAACAATCATTGTAATTTGTGAAAAATTCAAATTCATGTTTTTGTACACTAATATTATGCATGAGTATGAAATACATTTTTCTAATTTCCTATTGCTATTTCTCATTTACAGAAATTTAACAAAAATAATTGGATTCAATCTCTCGATTTATATATTACTAAGTATAAGCTTAACAATTATCACAAACACTCATAGTTGTATTGAATTCAACAAGAATAAAGTTTAACAAAATAATTCAAGAATAATCCCTACTATAGATTTAAAAACCCATAATCCTGTTAAACATCTTAGAAATCTAAATACACATTCAAGACAATGAAAGAATTAAAGGGAAAAAGAATAAAAATTAATTGAAGTCTTGATTTGGAATTCTAGAAATTCTCTAAAACTCTCTTTGATGTCTCCTCTTGATTTACTTTTAAGTTTGTGACTGCTGCTTCTTTAGATATTTTTCTTGTTCTTTTATAATGCTTGAGGCATCTAGGGTTATTTTTAGGATTTTTTTGCTTAATTCGGTTCCAAAAATAGGCTCAAAACTTTAAAACTTAAAAAATATCGCAAACTAGAATCACCTTTGTCACTATCTTGAGGGACCACGATTGTGACATGTATGGTTTGTTCCTCTCTGTCATAATCGTGCATGGAGTCACAATCATTCTAGAGGCTCTATGAACATTTTTCGTCTTTGCCTGTCACGATCGTGACATGGTTGCATGCATCCAACATCTTTTCCATTCTTCAATTACTTATTTCCATACACTCACAAGCACATCAACATCCTCACACCTAAATCTCTGCTTATCCTCAAGCAAAACTTAAAACAAAAACAAACAAAACATTATCACACACAATCATGCAACATGCAATAATGTTACAACGGCATCAAATCTTATGGAATTAACTTAACCTCAAATATCAATCATTTAAAAAGTGCTAACATACTAACTTATTCCTTTCATGTTTAAGTACTTTGACTTAAAGATACATATCAATCAAAATATTAACACCCTATTCATACACCTATGGCACTTATAAGCATGTACTTATTATTATTAATAAATTAAAATGTAAACTATCTCTAAATGACCCTTAATGAAAATCTTGTTATTTTTAAAAGATCAGTAGCTTTAATTTTATTGCAAGTACCATCTTTCTAGATTTTCTTTAATGATAACCTACTCTTTTGATGCAAAGGTAAGCACCTTGTCATAAATATCAGCCACTTACTCAACTAGGTCACATTGTTTATTTAGCTTGGTTGGAATGTCATTCTAGCCTTTTGATGTGAAGAAAAACATTTTGTTGTGAATGCCCCTTGTTACTCACCTGTGTCATAATTCTCAATTGGCTATCAGCTCTATTTTTGACCCTTTTTTTGAAAAAAGGCCAACAGAAAAAGAATTTTTAATTAACATACACATTTCTTTTTTCAATTTCTTAGCCTACCTCATTTTTTCTTAGTCAATTACTCTTATGAAAGGGTACTCATTATGGTAGCCAATTTAATTGACTATACTTATACATATATACAAATAAATTTCCTAAAGTGAAAGAATAGGTGTCATGTTCTAATTAACATGTATATTTATTTCAAAGACACTTCAAACATAACTTATACATATATACAAACAAATTTCCAAAAGTGAAAGAATTAGGTCTTATGTCCTAATTAACATGCATATTTATTTTAAAGACACTTCAAACATAAAATTTAAAAGTTACTATGCCTTCATAAATTAAATGATCATGTTCAAAGATAAACTAATTCTATTCAACTCATGCCATTAGTACATTCACACAAAGAACAAATCGTGCTCCTTAGTTCCTTCATTGGATGAGACTTCTTATTAGTGTTGTGCTAGAGTGGAAATAGAGCTTGCCTGTCCAATATTGTATTTAACTTGTGATTTCAAACTGTCGTGGAATGCCATTTCATGGGCATCCAAGATCTTAGCTCACCTCAATTATGTGTGATTTAAAAACTCAGGAAAGACAACTATTAGTCCATCAAACACCATGAAATTGAGCAAGTGTGGTATGTAACAACCCAGACCACCCGCCCATAGATATTTTCCACTTTGGGTTGGGGTTATTACAAATGGTATTAGAGCCTGTTCCTGACCCATTGTGCCGGAGAGGATGCTAGTCCCTAAGGGATGGATTTTGAGATTCAAAATCAGTTAGAGAGGAGAACAAAGTACGCCTTATAAGGGTTCATATACCTCTTCCCCATAGACGCATTTTCCCAGGTGTGGGAAGAACAAAATTGTGAGGGCCTTGGCCCGATTGGTAACCTAAAGTAGACAATATCTATAGGTGGGTGGTCTGGGCTGTTACACAGTAATAATGAAACCCATGCCAATATAGCTACTTTTCTTATTAAAACAAGTAACTATTGTTTGAAAAACATGAGTTGATGTACAAACTCAAATCTTATTGTCTATGCACCAAAGTATGAATAAATCTTTACAAGAAGACTTGTTACTCTGAGGTTTGACAAACATAATGTGACACATAAATTTATGCAATAACAAATGTTCATAATTAAGTTATTAAGTGCATTTCTCACAAATAATTCATCCAACCTCGTTATGTGCATTTTTTCTTTTAACATCTTTTCCAATTGACGCAATTAGATACTATGTGGCCAAATCATTGACACTTAGGGCATTTGGGTGGTTTGGGTTAAGTTTTTATCTTAAGGTTGGTTTCTTTGGCAGGGTCATTTTATTTGGGGTTTTGAATTTTGAGGTTTGAATCTTGCAGGTATTAGAAAGGATTTTGGAGGAAGAAGATTTAAATATGGATTTCTTAGGAAGTTTCTCAATACAGATGAAGAGTCAAATGACATTATCCAACACCCAGTATCATTAAAGTTAAACTAGTCAGGCAATCTCATAATTTAATACTCCTAGGTATCAAGCTGTAATTTGCTCCCCTTTTATCTTGAATATCACATTTTATCATCAGTTTTTTAAATTCTCTAGTGTAATATTCCATAGAAACCAACTTTTGGTGAAGATTTTGTAATTGGACAAAATTATCTTAATAGTAATGATTAGGTAAGAACTTACGTGTAAGCTCTCATCGCATCTACTACCAAGTCATAATTTTGCCTTTTCCTCATGTTCTCACTTCTTTTTCAAGTTCTCCTACCAAATTAAGGCATGTTTCTTCAACTTATGAAGGAAGCTGGAAAACCTGGCTTTGATACCAACATAGCTTAAGAGCCAAAAGTGAGAAGAGATTAAGGCTTGGTTTGGGGAAGCAGTAGCAATTGATAACCTGCTGAAATAACAATAACTTTGTGTTTGAGATTGCTATTTTGTTAACTATTGAAATGCGAAAATAAGTGTTTGACAAGTGTAGTTGCGGTTGTTGAAAAGAGATAAAATAATTAAAAAGCTCATTGATTTAATAAACTATTAATTGTTGTATAAATAATTAGAAAATATATTATTAGTCATATAGATCTAAAATTATAAATAATAAAATATTAAATTAAAATAAGAAAATGTAAATAAAATAAATTTAGTAAATAAAATATTTCATAAAAATATTATTAGTCATATAAATTTAAAATTATAAATTATAAAATATTAAATTAAAATAAGAAAATATAAATAAAATAAATTTAGTAAATAAAATATTTCATAAAAATATATTATTATTCATATAAATTCAAATTATAATTAAGAAAATGTTAAATTAAAATAAGAACTTTTGTTGGACTTGCTTTCAATTGGATGAGGGTATAATGTAAAATAATAATTATCAGAAGGTTATTAATAGAAAATAGAATTTCTACTGCAGAAGCACTTTCCTACTGCAACCATCTTTCTACTTATCGATTTTTATGGTGGCACCGCACTTTCCTCCAAACTCTCTTATTTACGCGCAGATCTAAATATGTGACTGTGTTTAGAAATTGCGGTGGATAAGTATTTATTTCCACCGCACCGCAGATCCAAATGCAACCTTACCGCACTGCAGATCCAGACGTAGTCTAAGGCTGCGTTTGGATCTACAGTGTGGTAGAGATAAGTACTTATCTACCGTAGTTTCCAAACGCAGTCATACATTTGAATTTGCAGCCAACAACGGTAGGTTGAAGAAAACTGTGGTGCCACCGTAGAAATAGATAAGCAAAAAGGGAGCTGCGGTAAGAAACTGCTTATGCAGTTGAAATTTTACCTTTCAATAATAACCTTATGATATTTTAGTATTTTCCATTATACCCTTACTTAATTAATAGAAGGAAGTTTTTGTCAATAGTATTTAAGTAAGGTGAAATACTTTATTTGCTAAATTTATTTTACTTATATTTTCTTATTTTAATTTAACATTTATAATTTGAATTTATATGACTGATAATGTATTTTTTGAAATATTTATTTACTAAATTTATTTTATTTATATTTTGTTAATTTAATTTAATATTTTTTTATTTATAATTTTAAATTTATATGACTAATAATATATTTTTAATTATTTATACAACAATTATTAGTTTATTAAATCAATAGGTTTTTTACTCATTTTATTTCTTTTCAGCAATTGTAACTGCACTTGCCAAACACCTACTTTCACGTTTCAACAGTTACCAAAACAACAATCTCAAACACACAAGTACTTATTGAAAATAAGTACTTATCATTTCAGTAGGTTGATTTCAACAAGTTATTTTATTATTTATAATTTTAAATTTATATGACTAATAATATATTTTTAATTATTTATACAACAATTATTAGTTTATTAAATCAATAGGTTTTTTACTCATTTTATTTCTTTTCAGCAATTGTAACTGCACTTGCCAAACACCTACTTTCACGTTTCAACAGTTACCAAAACAACAATCTCAAACACACAAGTACTTATTGAAAATAAGTACTTATCATTTCAGTAGGTTGATTTCAACAAGTTATCAACTGTCACCGCTCCTCTAAACCAAGCCTAAACTTAAGTAAGATATTCTTATTGATTCTCAAATTCAATAAGAGAAGGGTATTTATAGTAGCTTTGCAAAGGTATTTTCGTACTAAACATTTAAAACTTATTTATTTCTATGCAACCATTGAGTTTCCCCTGCATCCTGAGCCTTTAACCTTATTAATTACTATGCAACTCTAAGTTTTTCTAGACAACTGTAAATTATTCTAGAAAAATGTTTAATTTTTCAAACTTGAACGAATGGGTTGGATCTTGATTTTGGGTTCTCCACCAATTTGATCCATATTTATATCATCTACGCCAATGCTAATGTCTACAACATTGTAATCATTGACAATAAGTTATACAAATGAATTATTAGGTTGACCAACGGTTTATATAACAATTATAATCTTGCATAACTAACTATAAGTACAATAAATAAAATAAAAAATAAAAAATTATGTTTGTCTCTAGCTAAAGAATCACATTACGTAGTTCCACAAACCCGGCGAAATAACCGGATTTGCATGTGCTCTTGTTCTTCCTTTATACTACTGTACCCCAATGTACATTCAAGCTTTCACTCATCTTCTTTCTTTCTACATCATTGTGCATCTTTCTCTGTTTCTTTACTTTCAAACATGGGAAATTGCTTGACAAACAACGGGATTGTCATTCCACCGAATGCAAAGCTCGAGCAACGAAGCGTGGGGAAAATGACAGAACAAGGATCATTATCACCAGAAGGTGGCAAGAGTAAGAAGGAACATCAAGGAGTCAAACTGGTCACCGATAACACTGGACATGATGATCGATTCACCAGAGATGGGGCCTTGAGGGTTAAAGTTGTAATGACAAAGAAGGAGCTGAAGGAGTTACTCAAACATTTGAAGAATGACAACTACTCTGTAGAGCAACTGGTAAGTGCCACGAGTTTAAGATCAGGTGGTCTGACAACCAATTATATTGATAGTGGAGGTGTTTATGGTAGCTGGAAGCCAGATTTGGAGAGCATTCCAGAAAACCATAGTTAGTCATCTGCGAAGGAGTAATTTGTGAGAAATTAACAGTTTCTGTAGAACCAGTCTGATCTGAGGATATTACTATTCGAGTTTTTGAGAAGATTACCATAATTATCTTTTCTTCTTAGTTTGGAGGCTGCATCCAAGGAATAAATAGTTCTGTTATTTCGAATTATTTTAAAAATTTTTCCGTAATTAGATTGGGACTTTGTGGCTGCATACAGTCAACCATGCTCAATAAGATAACATATGAACACAAAAATTTCCAGTTTGTCGACTTTTGACGTTACCTCGATCATAATCTTTGAACTTTAATATCTTCTCGAATTATATAGGAGCACAAATTCAAACAGGTTATTTACCTCATTGATCATAAATGCACGCACATATACACAAATATATAGGTAACTGATATACAAAATGGAATTAAAGAGAGTTAAATAGACGCAACGAATTCACCGGGCTTTTCAAACTTCAAATCCGAAATTATGCAAAAGTAATTGTACATGGAACTGAGAAACGAGGAAACAAAGAGCAATACATAAAAACTAGCTGATGTCATATGGTCAAACGTTTTAATTCGGAGCTTGAAGAGGGCAGATTTTGTTGAGCTCATTCCAAGCAGCCTTTAGCTTAGAGGCCTCTTAACCTGAAAATGCTGTTGATGATTAAGCTTAATGCATCTTTTTATGCAACAAAGCAGAGTATTGAACTAAAAAAAAAGTAACTAAATGTTTAGAAAACATTGCCTATAGTTATTTGTGACGTTTTTATTTCGTCACACAAAGCATTGTCAATTCCTTGTCGCTGAAAACTATAGGCAACGTTTTAAAAAATCGTACACAAAATGCATTAGTTATGAAAATCTTTTAAAGCTAAGACATTAAAAACATATGGCTAAACATTGAATAGTGGCATAGAAAAATTTGGCACCAAATAATTGAAAATGAAAATAAAATGTAGCTAATAGTTTTTGGCTACATTTTCATCTTCGTATCTATAAAATACTAGCTATGTTTTTTTTATATTGTAGTCAAATGTAATTAGTCATGCTTTTTATAACGTTGCCAAATGTTAGTAGCTAAGCGTTTTATAATGTCGCAATATGTTATTTGATACATTTTTAATCCATGATATTTAACAATATGTTTTGATATAATGTTTTGACATGTTTTTAATGTGAATTATATGTTTATTATTATAAAATTAAATTGCAGGAAAACATTATTAATTCAAAAAGTTGAACATTGTATATATAAAGTAAAATTATATAAATATCATTAAATTATACTATTAAAAAAATATAACATTAAAGGGTTATCATTTGTTCATATACAAAATATAGATGACAACTTGAACAATTGTTATAGGCAAAACAATAATAAAAAGATCAGTTTACAAATTATAATATGTCATACTCATATTACAAAAATATTAAAGCATAACCTTAATGACTACCTAATGTTGTCTATGTCCATGAACTTGTAATCATCCAAAAAGCTTAGGAAAAATCAACTAAAAATATTGTGAGAGTATTGATAAAGTATATATTTGGCTTTTGTTAAAACAAACATTACATAATTTTACCATTCACAACATAATCAGTCAACAATTGCTTTTTTATCAATTATATAATTCAAAAAAAGTATTAAAATTAAATTATATAAGAAGTGACATCAAAAGTATAGGAGATAGAATTAATACCCTTCATTATCCTCTTCATTTCTATCATAATCTAGGCCAAGTAATCTTTTAAATAACATATTATGTTTTGCTAATTTGTTCGAGTTTTTTGTTCCTTATTTACTTCAGCTTGTAATGCAGCCTTAAGATCATTGTTTTCCTCCTGAAGGTGTTGAACCCCGATTTTTAAGTGAAATGTAGAAATATTAAATGAACTTGAATGAGTGTTATTATGTATATGTTAGGTATAAATGTAAATACATTAAAGGAAAGTGATGAGAAATAAGTGATCGGTTTTGATGACTTTGAAATTGTTAGTAGACTTACATAGTTTATGGAACTCAAAAGTGAATGAGTTAATTGAAATGGAGTTGAAAAGTAAGAAGTAAAGAGAAAAAGTGTAAAAATATGAAGAATTAAGAAAAGTTTGACGTTTTGGTCATAGAGAGTTGACTTTTTGATTTAGGCTAAATTTGAGAAAGTGATCTTCATGAAACTTGTAGCTCCTGTTGAGATTTTTCTGTCATCATAAAGTTTGATATTTTTCGATATCGGGAGCAAAAGATATAGTCAGTCAAAGTTAAGGTTATTTTACTTTGACTTTGAAAATGTTCTTAAGTGTGGAAATTATACAAGTTGTGCTTTGAGGCAAATCGCCGGATTGATA
>JAOSBN010000179.1:26487403-26513321 GCA_027563595.1 Erythroxylum suave
CCGAGTTGATGCGCCTGATTTGCTATATCTCGCAACCTTTCATGAAAGTCTCCAATAGTTTCATTTTCATCCATCTTTAGTTCTTCAAACCTCACAGCTAAGATCTGTAGTCTTAACGTTATCACAGATTTGGACCCTTCATGAACAGTCTGCAAAGTATCCAACGCTTCTTTAGCCAACTCACAGGCCGATATCATTGAGAAACGTTCCAATAGCACTAAAAATTGCATGCGGTGCTTGTGAGTTTTCAAGTGCCCTCTCTTTTTCGGCTTTTGTCCATTCAGATGGGTCTTTCTTAACTACATCTCCTTTATCATTAGTGATCATAAGATGTGTCCAACCGTATTCTACCGAATGCCAAGCTTTCGTGCCCTGAGCTTGAATGAAGACTTTCATCCGGGATTTCCATGTTGGGTAATTAGATCCATCCAATAGTGGCGGTTTAGTAATTGATGCACCCTCTCTCGTAGCCATGTCTCCGAATCTAGGATTTCTACCAACTTGCTACCAAGTTCTAAATCAATGACCTCGCTCTGATACCAATTGAAAAACCAAAAGGGGTTAATTATTTTGCAAATTTCTATAAACTTCTTTGCCGTCAATAAAATAAAATAAACAAAATCAAAATAATAAACAAACATCAAAATTTGGTAACGCAGTTCGACACTCTTTGCCTACGTCTGCGGGGCCCTTACCCAGCTTAATAACTTTTACAGTAGTCCAATAGAATTACACAGAATTGATTTAACAAAGCAGCTCTCAATCTCTGCAACTATCTCTCATCCTAACTACCCGTGAAAGACTTTCACACCCGATAACACGATCGACTCGTATTGACCTCATCAGAGGATTTTCTTACTAACTACTTTCACTCAAAGAAATAATAAATAACAATATCTCAAGTGTTTAATCAATAGAAGATAAAGCAACAAAATACTTGAGATTCAAACAAGACTTCCCTATAGATTTATCTCTTCCAAATATCACGGCAATAAACTTTCTTCACATAAATTGATCAATGTGCTCCCAAGAAGAAAACGTATATCACCCACTTCTACACATCCTCATTGCATATAAACATTATGACAAGTTTCTGCTTGCTGGACAATAAAGGTGCGAACACACTCTGTTGCAACCAGAGCTTCAACACCATATATAGGTGCGCAAACAACAGCCACAGGAAGGAGATAAAATCAACGTATGCTACCCACTCTAAAACTAATGATCACGTATTGTCTCCCACACACACATACGCTGACCACCTTTCCAAAAAACGATGATAACGTGTATCACCACCAAACCAGAAAACTGAACCACACTCTATTGGAGTCAAAACTTTAACACTTCGTATTTTTTCTACGCAGCCAGTAACCAAAAAAACCTATAAAGGAACCAAAGACAAAACTCCTAGTATCTCCACTTCACCAAAGATCTGCACCACACCAAGTAAGATACTGCACATACATGTTTCAAAAAAATAGACTTCTATAAAAACTAGGAGTTTTTTAAATATCTTTTTGAGATTGCACTGTAATCAAGACAACATTTGTATTTAATTAAACTACAATCTTCATGTTTGCTCCATATTAGATTTAAACACAAACAGTCTCCATGCATCCAATAAATAATATTCTATATGTCCAATTTAAAATGCCAAAACTAAATAAGATATATATATATATATATATATTTATAAATATATATATATATATATATAATATCTTAAAGCTTAAAATGATAAAAATAGCTTAACTGTGACTTGGCATCAATATTCCCTTTGAACTGGCGTTCCATCATCTCCATGGCTCTCTAAGCTTCAACCAAGAATGCCTTTGATTCCATGGACAACCGAAGAGAAATGAGAAAAAATGTTTCATCTAGGTTTGCCTACTTTCCTTTGCAAAACTGAAGACGGTTATAGGTCAACTCCCTTTTTTTTCTTTCAGCCAACACTATCACCTTTGTTATGATAAAAAGAAGCTGAAAAACCATATGAGATGAAGCTTAACTGAAGAGAAGATGAGTCATCCAGCTGCTCCACTTGCTTCCAAACCAAAGGGGACAAACAATGAAGGAGCTATCTACATTTTATTCACTATTGGTTTTTTCACTCACCACCAACCTCCATTCTTCTTTTAGCTCATCGACTTCTTGCTTCCCATTTATTTATTCAATAGCTCTCCCTAAGAATCATGAGGCAGCTAGGTTAAAAGTAGGTAAAATGGATAGGTGTTTTGTTCTTTTTAAACGTCCAATTCTAGCTCTTCCACATTTTTATTCTACCCCCTTTTAGCAACCCTCACACACTCACATTTTTTACTTCAACCTAACACCCAAATATCTCTTAGTTTTTTTACACTTTAAATATGGAATAACACTTGGTAACTCATATGATACACATGTCGTTCATGCAATCCAAGTAGCATGAAAAAGTTGGGATAATAAAATAAAATATGGATAGCTACATCTGACACCATTTCAGCTTTGTCCTCTTGCCAGCCATCTTAACGTCACACTTTATTTTTTGAGCCCCCTCTTCATGTCACATATATATATTCTTTATGCCTTAAATGTTAGTGGAATGAAAAATACTGCATAGCCATAAGTTACAATACAATATTCTTCTTTGTGTTTCCAACACATGTCTTATCTTTCTTAGCATTTAATTGTCTTATCTTGCTTTCAATCCTCTTCTTCTTCATGCTTCATGAATCAATACAATATGGAAATTAAGAAGATGACTTCAATGGACATGCTTTTGGGTCACTTTAGCTCTTTCACTTCCAAAATATACCTAAGCTCAAATATGAGCTAAAGTGAGTATCCTAAGCATGTCTAAGGCATTATTCACTAAGTGTAGTATATCAAATGAATTAACATTTAAACACATATCAACTTCCCCCAAACTTGGCTTCTGACCGTCCTCAGGAAAATGATAAAAATCGAAATCATAAACTAAAACTTTTATTTATTTTCAACACTTTTTAAGAAATAGATAACCACAAGTAAAGATTAATGACTTTCAAAACCTAAACAAAAACTCAACATTCAAAGCTTCTACTCATGATTAATCAATATTCACTACCCTTAAAAAGTGAGTAATCTAGAGGTAGACTTGGACAAAAAGCATTTAAACAAGTTTTTTCCATGGGTACATTCAAACATTATTTATGACCACAATAATCTATAACTTCACATATCATTTCATTTCTCCACCACAAAAAGTCACATGCATAATCATGAATCAAAGGAATTTTTTAGGGTTATAACGTAGGTAAGGATAAGGTGGAATATATTTTAGGTAATGTAATATAAAAGCCATCAAGATAGTGAAGCAAAAGTAACACGAATGAGATATGAAACATGTAAGTTAACATTTATTCAAAATTGGGTACCTTCAGCTATGAAGAATGCAATAACTATGTTTCTCAACTCAATTTAGCTCTCACACCATAAGCCACATTAACATAACATAAAAGTGCTCCATCTAAAACAACATCTGCCTCATATGCAATATATTTAAATACCTAATCAATACAATTTAGGGAGGATGAACTATTAATTAACAACTTTTCACATTAATTATATTTCCTCCTTGATACTTTTATTCAAACACAATTTTCTCTTTTTTTTCTTTTTTCTTCTTTTTTCGATAAAAGCTACATTAACATATGATTCATAAAATGGAATTTTAACAAATATAACCAACCCACGTGTATGCATATCCCTACACTTAGGATTTTGTGCAATAATATTCATCAAGAATTAAAAATTACTCCTTAAGACTTGGGTAAGGTATTTGGTTAGGTGCTTCTAATGTGGTTTATACAAAAGAAAAGGATAATAAATTTCAAAATGGTTTAGCAAAGGAAAATTCACATAGTTAGGTAGGTTATTTGACTAATGTAGCTCGTAATCAACAAACAATGCCTAATCATTTTCATAAACATGCATATGATAACAATGTGGTCTCGAATAGAAAATCAATGCAAAGTAAGGATGCAAATGTCATGAAGGTCACAAATAACAAACAAAACAATGACACTAATATATATATGTTAGTGTAATATGGCTCAGAACCTCACTGGTGTTTCGTTTAGTCTACCACTAGTCACAACTTTTCTAAGAATAATGCATATTAACCAATCACAAGAGCAAAAGTACATGCCAAATTTTACTAATTGATTCACACTTTAATTATGACTAAATAATCTTAAAAGCAATATAAATAAAAAATGGATTTGTTTTGTTTGATTTTGAAAACTACCTAAGAAGTCACATAAGCTACAATTAAGCTAAAAAAATGCATAAAAACTAATATACCTCACCCCCATGCTTAAAACTTACATTGTCCTTAATTTAAAATAAAATGCAAGACATGAAATTGTTAACAAAAATAGCAAATGTGAAAATGTAAAAGATATAAATTAACTCCCCCTGGGTTGCCTCCCAAACAATGCTTTTGTTTAACGTCATTGACTCGACCTCCAGTTGCGTGCATCAACTGACACTAATCACATCCTCTAGCATCAACACCTTCAAATCCTCGATTTGGAAGCTATCATACTACAACTTTAAGTAATGCCCATTCACTATGAATGTCTTATCAGTTTTGAGACTTCGTATCTCTACTGCACCAAAAGGAAAGACATTAGTGATGACAAACGGACCAACCCAATGGGAACACAACTTATGTAAAAAGAGTTTGAGTTTGGAATGATATAGTAACACTTTTCGGCCCACCAAGAATCTTTTCCTCGAAATTACCTTGTCATGAAACGCTTTCGTCCTGTCCTTATATATCATTGCATTTGGATATGAATCATTCTTCATCTCTTCCAACTCTTGAAGCTAAAACTTCCTATGCACTCCCATATCATCAAAGTTCATGTTTCATCTTCTAATAGCCTAATATGCATTATGCTGTAATTCCACCAAAAGATGACATGGTTTCCCAAACACTAGCCTCTATGGAAAGCTCCCAGTTGATGTTTTGTAAGCCGTCCTGTAGGGCCATAGTGCATCTTCCAGTCTTACACTCCAATCCTTCCTGTTTGGCTATATGATTTTCTCCAAGATTAACCTAATTTCTTGATTTGAGACTTCAACTTGCTTGTTGGTTTGGGGGCGGTAAGTAGTGGAAACTTTATGGGTAATGTGATATTTTCTGAACATTGCTTCCATCACCTTCTAGTAGAAGTGGGTTCCTCTATAACACCCCACTATTATAGAGTATATACTCGAACATCTAGAGGACATTCAAGAACATACCCTATGATAATGACATGTTAGAGAAATCACATTCACTTAATATGGCATCCTAAATAAATCACAAATATTCTAAAGATCAATTCCTCATTCCATTTATAATATATAGTTTACAATGTCACTTTTCACTACATATTCCATATATACATTGTATCAAAAGCATATGAGAGTCTACTGCTCTTTACCACATATTCTACATGGAATGAGAAACTAACAAAAGCATTTTATCCAACTCCTTAGTCTCAGCTGACCAGACCATTGAGTCATTTCTTGGGTCCAAAATGTAAGTACAAGATTTCTTCTAGAATGTCTTAAGAACTAAGCCTCATCTCTCATACTGGAAAATCAACGTTGCAATTTTGATGAGTTTTACAAACTTAGTGAGTGAACCATCATTGATGTACTCACTCATAGCAGAGCACAACATCTTAATTACTAACTAAATTCACAATATACCTCATCTCAATAGTACATCATGAATTTCACACATTTCACATAATCTTTTCATAATAATTCAATCCTTATTCTGAGTCAATCGTATTATCAAGTGTACACATACATGGCATATCACCATATCAATATAATTCAATAATTTCCTCAATCATTCAAATAGTACATTTGAAAATATAATTGCAAATGCACTTGCATATATGACTCCAGATTCATTTTTATTTTTTATGACTAAATGCCTATTTACTGTCCTTTATCCCTTGTGGATACCGGGCTCATTTCACATTTTGTCCCATACCTATTGTAGATACCAGACTCATTAATCACTGAGCCCGTGGCTCTTTATGCACATTTATGAGCTTTAAGCTTTTTTCATACTAGCCACTCTGATCATATCCCCTTTATCTGATCATGCCTATCATGTAATGAAATGCACAAATTCACATATGGCATTTTCAATAGCTTTCATTCATTTTAAACATAATCACTTTTCATATTCATAAGTCCAACATTTAACATCTTATCGAGAATACACTTTCCATGTTCACATTCAATTAAGAAACACTCTTAATACATTCCCAAATATCAAAACTCGTCAGACCAATCAATGTATGGAATTATCACAATCATGACATGACATTTTAATAACTGAAATTGAAACATAAAAAAAATCAAACATAGCGAGAAAACATCTAGGTTAACTAACAGTATGCTCTAGATAGCTATTGCCTCAATGAACCAGCAATGACTAGATACTTGAGTTCGACAGTCATATAATATACAAACATTGTACACATTACTAAGTCGATTAATCAAATACATATTCAATCATGCACTTATCTATATGTATGCCATGTTTAATGCATGCTCAATTGACTTTTTTGGGTATGTATCCTTCTTCATATTTCTTAACCAATCATACATCATAACTTAGATATAACCAATTTGTAATTAGGTTTATATCTCTAAATAAGCTTATTTATTCTAAACTCATCAACCATTCATTCATTAACCCTTTTCTAGCATTATATGTATTCACAAAATTCCCAATTCTCATTCGTTCATTCCAGATGCATTTCTCTTATCCTTTGAATCATATTTACATTCATAAGAACATCTTCATTCCTTTAACACTCTTAAAATCCAAACTTAGATTCTTGATAACAAACATTCTTTTCCTTAAGTTAGATCATCATTTAACAACTTCAACTTATGAAACATTTAATCAACTTATTCAACGTCAAATTAGGTTCATTTTAAACCCCAATCAAGTCCATAAGTACTATAGTAAAGTACCATATCCTTAATTGGTTCAAGAATCACACGAATTGAAATTATCACTTTAGAGCCTTGCTCACGGTCGTGGTGAACCTTCCCATGATCACGGCAGAAGCTAGTGCAATAGGCCAAGACTGTAGGAACTATGCCACGATCATGACGTAACCCAAATAACCAGGCCATGATTGTGCACTACATTGTTTTCCCCAACTCTGCATGAATGTATCAAACTTAGATACATACCAAACATTGGAAATTTCTAGATTATAAGCCCTTTAAACCTACTTCATTACATTATCATCTAGCTTCCATCTTGATCACACTACAATTCATTAAACTTAGTTCATTTTTGTCATTAAAAATAACTTCTTATACATACACATACATCTCTAATTCAAGAACACTATATTAACATCTTTCTTTAGCATAAATTTACCTTTTTTATACTTCAAACTCTAGTTCGATTCATCCGTATAATAACCTATAATCCACGATTTTCACACACCAAGAACAATCATAAAAACTTCTAAGTTCATTTAACATATTCTAGCACACTTCACCATCAACATCATATACATTTCATTCCAATTCAAGCATCATTCTCATACTATTAAACATGCCATAAGGATTAGATTGCTACTTACTTTTTAAGCTTCCAATTTCAACTCAAAACACCAAGGTAATCTATCCCTCCAAGCAAGCAAGATTAACACAATTCCAAGGTAAAAATGAGTTGGTTTTTGAAAGTAAGGTAAAGGTAACAATAAGCTAGTTTTGTGGCTGTTTTGTGAAGGATGTACATATAATTTTGTGTAAAAATTTATCTAGGGTTAAACTACACTTCAGAGAGAAGAAATGCCTACAAGTTTCAGTAGAGAGGAAGAATGAAGATAGTAGAAACTTTACAACAGAAACTTGATTTATTAAGGTGCTAGGTGTCTTCATTTAACCATGACATTTGTCGCATAGCTCGTAAGCCATTTGCCTAGTTAATATGCTTCAATTAATCCACTCCTTAAGTTGGCATATGTCATCTCATATTTAGTCCACATGTCAATAATTCATCCATTTGTCAATTAATTATTAGTCCATTTATCACTCATTTATTTATGCCAAATGTCACTCAATTTTTAGGCTTGGTTACCCTATTTTTTCATGTATCAATTTATCTTACTACTTGGAATTTTTCCTCATCTAAATGTACATATTAATTTGTTACTTCCAATTAATAAAAATTAATTCCAAGTTACTAACTGGAATCTAATCAAACCAAAATTTAAGACATAATAATTCGCCATATCCATTGTAAATCTTTCATACCCTGGAATATAACAATTGAGTTTATATGCTATCTTTGTGATGTGTATAAATTATAATTAATGTGTATATGCTAATGATATGCATGTGAATGAAATCCATTTTCATAAATTCTCAATACTATTACTTATGTGCAACGGTCTAGGGTTTTAACCTTTAGTATGTTTTGAAAACTGGATATTAAAATTCCCCCTTAAAAAATTTCATCATCGAAATTCTTACCTTATTAATGAAATAGATAGGGGTATTGTTTTCTCATGTTCTCCTCCATTTCCCATGTAGCTTCTTCACTCGAATGATTCTTCCAAAAGCCTCTAACCAGTGGGATCACTTGATTTCTCAATTGTTTATTTTGAGAACCCACTATTTTAACTGGTTCCTTGATATTTGCTTAAATATTGATTCATTTGATAGACTACACTTAGTGACTAATTCCTTAGAAATGCTTAGGATACTCACTTTAGCTCATATTTGATCTTAGGTACAATTCGAAAGTGAAGGAACTAAAGTGACCTGAAAGCATGCTTGTTGAAGCCATCTTTTTAAAGATTCATATCCACTTGTCTTTAGGGATCAACAAAGAAGAAGATTAAAGCAAGAGAATGGGATAAAGCATAAGAGAATGAAGGATCAAATTGCTCAAGCCATGTTAGAAAACCTGCACAGCCATAAGTTATCAGTCACGAATGTGCATGTTTTTGCATGGCCATGAGGGTTGCTGACAATAATTTAATCATTCAAGGTATAAAGCAAGCAAAGGTATGGACTTGGACGTGAATTTAAATGATAAAATCATAAAAAATTGTGAAAACTGAAGGAGTTGGACAATTATATATGAGTGGAGGGCTAAAGCAAAGCATGGGAAGATGAAGAAACCTAATGTGAGTGGATGGTGTCTCACTTGAGTGAGACACCACACACACCAGCTATCCATTTTGCAACATTAAAAACCCAATTGTCCCATGCAAGACACCTTATGGATAAAACAAGACAAAGCTTGGAGAATAAGATAAAAAGTGGATAGCAACATAAGGGGTCCTCTTTGGTTTTGAAATGCCACCTGTTGAATTTTATTCTTGATTTAAAAAGGGCTATGAAATAAGAAAAAGGGGGAGGAATTGTTGACTGGAGAAGGGATGAAATGAGAATAAAACAAAGGGACAACTAAAGGAGGAAGGGAGAACCCAAGCTCCTATCTTTGTTGGAGGCAGAATATATATAAGTGTAGCTAGTGTGTGTGAATGAAGAGGATTTGAAATATGTGAATGGGGCTGGTGTGTGTGAGTGGAGAACAATATAGCTACTAAATAAAGAAAGAACATGAACTTTTAAGAGAGGAGGGTAGTGTAGTGAGGTGAGGCAAAGAAGAAAGAGTTAGCAGTAGAGAATGTTTGCATACGTGAACAGTGACAATGAACCATTAAATTTTTATTAGTCACATCACAGGACCAATAGCAAAGGGAGAAGAGAGCACTGACGTGGAATAGAGTGGAAGAGCTAGGTTTTCCTTTATTTTTCACCACTAAAGCATAGAGACGATGGCTCACACTTGGAGAATAAAAATGGAGATGGAAGGTTAGCTTCCCAATGACAGTTGTAATTTCTTTTTAGATTGATGTGTTGCTGGTGTTAATTTGATTGGTTTTGGGATGAATGATTTTGATATGTTATTTTGATTATTTTATTTCTAACCTACTGTTAAAACATTGAATGTAATCCGTAATCGTTACTTTTGATGTTTGTGAGTGGCATATAATGATCGTTAATCTCTAGGAACAATATAAATTAGGTTAGATAACCTGATCGTGTGAGGTTACTACCTATATTGATCTTTTTCCAAAACGTAATGCGACTACTAAATTGAATCTAGAGATCGTATCCTACATTATTTGGTAATTAGGTTTAATTAACGATCGTATCTTGATTAAACACGACCTAAGGGAAAACTTAGATTAGTAGAGCATTCTATTAGTATCAGACCAATAGTCTGAAGAGAGTTATTAAGACATTAGGATGATAGAATATGCTTGATCTTGTTTAGGCCAAGATTGACCCTAGAACCAAACCTTACTTATATTCAACACTTTTCCCATTTTTGATTGCTTTTTTTAATTTGTTTTGATAGTTTACTTTTACTTTAATTTTTAAATTTCTTAAAAATACAAAAAACCCCTTATATTTTCCTTGCATCAATTAATTTTGTTATGAAAGCTAACTGAACATTGCCTGTGGATTTGATCTTGACTTTCCATAACTACAAATTTTAGTGTGAAGAGTAACGTAAATTTTGCAGTGTAGTCGACACGTGCTGTTAAATCTTAACACTATTGTTGGGGAATATGGTAGTTTAATTTTCTTATTTAATTTTAATTGATGATTTGTGAATATGTATGTTTCTTTTTGATTATTTGTTAACTTTTAAAATTTTGTAAGTGCTGGTGTATGGTAGTGACAAGATCTTCTAGTAAAGAAATTGAGCAACTTGATCCGGAGATCGAGAGAACATTACAAAGGTTAAGAAAAGATGCAAGAACATCTTTAGTAGTAGACCCTGAAGTTGAATCTGAAGCAACTATGGCAAATATGAGAATGTTGAGAGAATTGGCTGCATCAAATTTAACCCAAAGACCCCTATGCACTACATTTCCTAATTTTGCTGAGCATATTACCTTTGAGTTAAAATCTGGATTAATTCATTTATTATTTAGTTTTCATGGTCTTGCAGGTAAGGATGCACATAAGCATCTCAAGGAGGTCGATGTGGTTTGTTTAATCAAGAAGCCTCCCGGGGTGACAAAAGATCAAATCATGTTGAGAGCCCTCGTTCTCACTCAAATATGCAATAAATGATTGGCTGTTTGATTTACCAATGAGGAGCATAAATACTTGGTTAGAGATGATGAGACTTTTTTTAGAGATATGTGGCATCAAGTAGCATAATGGAGAATCTCTTTACGAGTATTGGGAGTCGTTCAAGAAGTTATTTGCTAGTTGTTTGCACCACCACATACTAGAGCAACTTCTTATCCAATATTTATATGAAGGATTGTTATCGATAGAGAGGAGTTAGGTTGATGAAGCGAGTGGTGGGGCATTTTGTGAGAAGACTCCCATTGAAGCCAGGATATTACTTGAGCGGATGGCCGCTAACATCTAATAATTCGGCACTCACAGCGATGTTCGACGAGTAAATGAGGTAAGCACTTCATCTATTGAACATTGTTTAGATGAACTAACATATTTTGTGAGACAAATTGTAGTTAGATAGGCGCAAGTGAAAGTCTATGGAATATGTTCAAACACGAGCTATCCAAATGATGAGTGCACAACATTACAAGAACGAAGTATAGAGTGCGTGAATGATATAGGAAGAAACTTCCCAAACCAATACAACCTGTACTGGCAGACGTATAACCTAGATTAAAGGGATCACCCCAACTTTAGTTATGGAGGAAACCGATAGCAAAATTTCTTCCAAAATCAACTGCAAGGAACATAAGGATTTCAACCAAGGTAATAAGGAGCTTCTTCTTCCAATTCAAGTACATCTTTAGAAGATCTTGTTAAGAATCTTGTTGGTAATAATCTGCAATTGCAGCAATAGGATATGTAACAATTCCAATAGAATATGTAACAACTATTTCAGGTAGGTGCATAACAAATTTGATAGGAATCAAAAGCAAGCTAAAAAAATTTGGAAAACCAAATGGGTCAGATGGCAGTAAGGCTCAATCACCTAGAATTGCAAAGTAGAGGAAAATTGCCATCCTAACCTGAGGCAAACCCGAAGAATGTCAGTTCTATAACCCTGAGGGGTAGAAATGAGATTGAAGGTCCCAAAAGAAACCCATCAAGGATTGCTAGCAAGGAAGAGATCGAGAAGGAATTGGGTAAGGAAAAAAATCCATTATTGAGTAAGAAGGC
The DNA here is from genome assembly GCA_027563595.1 of Erythroxylum suave. Taxonomy (NCBI): domain Eukaryota; kingdom Viridiplantae; phylum Streptophyta; class Magnoliopsida; order Malpighiales; family Erythroxylaceae; genus Erythroxylum; species Erythroxylum suave. The sequence continues at coordinate 26,499,641 of JAOSBN010000179.1, forward strand.
AAATTTCGAAAGTCTCAATATTATTAAAACTAACCCTCCACCTTTTCCTAGCAGATTGATAAGACCAAACAAGGAGTAGAAAGACAAAGAGATATTAGAGAATTTTTGAAAAGTGGGAATCAATATACCTTTGTTCGAGGCAATCAAGCAAGTACCAAGGTATTCCAAATTCCTCAAAGAACTGTGTCACATAAGAGGAAACTAAGGGGTGTTGAGAAAGTGATGGCGGGTGAAAATGTGTTGGCAGTATTCAGAAAGAAGATGCCTCCACAATGCCAGGATCCAGTTATGTTTACCATTCCTTGCAAAATTGTTAATACTATGATCAATCAAACTATGTTAGATTTGAGAGCCTCTATTAATATGATGCCTCATTTGATTTATGCTTTTTTGAATTTGGGCCCTTTGAAATAAAAGAGTGTAATCTTAAAACTAGTTGACTGCTTTAATGCTTATCTTGATGGTGTAGTTAAGGATGTTTTGGTGCAGTGAATAAGTTAATGTTTCCTACAGATTTTTATGTTGTGGATATGAATGATGACAACTCACGTAATTAGATACCTATCTTGCTGGGGAGACCATTTCTTAATATAAATCAGACTAAGATAGATGTTCGTAAAGGCACTCTTATAATGGAATTTGATGAGAAAGTGATTCAATTCAATATTTTTGATTCCATGAAACATCCTCCTAATGATATTATGTCTTTTTTGATGATGTGATTGATCCTTTAGTGCAAGAAATGTTTAAATTAAGTTGTAGAGATCATTTAGAAATGGGTTTAACTAAGGATATGGAAGTAGAAGCCAACACTAATGTTAAGATGGGAGAAGAGCTTGTGAAAATGAAATCTGTCTTTGATTCATTGGAAAGCTCTCCAAAAAGGAATGATTTGGTTTCTATAGAAGTACCTGAGGCTCACCAAAAGTCATTTCCTTCTGATGTGCAGGCATCAGAATTAGAATTGAAGCCACTCCCTGCACATCTAAAGTATGCCTACTTGGGAGATAAGCAAACTCTCCTAGTTATCACTTCAGTAGAGTTGACTTCAAATTGAGAAGAGAGGCTAGTTCAAAGGCTATTAGGTGGACTATCGCAGATAAGAAGGCTATCTAGTGGACTATCCCAGATAAGAAGGATATCGAATGGATTATCGTAGATATCCAAGGGATAAGTCCTTCCATATACATGCGCTGCAATTTGTTGGAGGAGGATACAAAACCCACAAGGTAAGCTTAGTGTAGGCCAAATCCTCCAATGATGGAAGTTGTAAAGAAGGAGGTGCTGAAGCTTCTCGATGCTGAGGTTATCTAACTAATTTCCAATAGTAAGTGGGTAAGTCATGTACACCTACTTCCAAAGAAGTCTAGGATCACCATTATGATAAACTAGGAAGTTAAGTTGGTTCCCACTCGGGTGAAAACCATGTGGCAAGTAAATATTAATTATAGAAAGTTAAATTCTGCTACCCATAAAGACCAATTTTCACTTCGTTTTATAGAGAGATTCATTTGTTATGATTATTGTTACTTTTTAGATGGCTTTTAAGGTTATCTTTAGATCCTGATTGCACACAAAGATCAGGAGAAGACCATATTTACATGCCTATTTGGTATGTTTGACTACCGAAGGATGCCATTCAGATTATATAGTGTACCCACCACATTCCAAAGGTGTATGGTAAACATTTTTTCTAAATATTTTGAGAAGATTATTGAGGTATTCATAGATGATTTTAGTGTGTATGGATCTTCTTTTGATGAATTCCTTAAGAATCTTACCATTATCTTGGAACGATGTATAGAAATTAACTTTGTGTTGAACAAGGAAAAATGTCATTTTATGGTGGATCAAAGTATAGTTTTAGGCCATGCGATATCTGCTAAGGGTATTGAAGAAGATAAGTCCAAAGTTGATCTTATTTCTTCTTTACCTTACCCCTCTACTGTAAGGGAAGTGCGTTATTTTCTCAAGCATGCAAGTTTTTATACAAGGTTCATTAAGGACTTTTCAAAGATAGCCACACCATTATGCAAGCTTTTTCAAAAAGATATCTCCTTTGAGTTCGACGAAAAGCACACGAAAGCATGCAACAAAATTAAGGAGTTTTTGACATCCCCACCGGTGATTCAATTGCTAGATTGGAACCTCACCTTTGAGATCATGTATGATGCAAGTGATTATGCAATGAGGGCAGTTACAGGACAAAGAGTGGGAAAAGCTTTGCCTACCATTTTCCTGCCATCTACTATGCTTTAAAGACTCTAAAACCAACTCAATTGAGTTATTCTTCTACTAAAAAAGAACTATTATATGTGATTTTTACTTTGTAAAAATTTCGATCGTATTTTTTTAGTGTTAAAGTGATTGTTTATTATGATCATGTAGCCTTACGATATTTTCTTAGAAAGAAAGAAGCAAAATCGAGGCTAATCAGATTGATTCTCCTCCTTTAAGAATTCAACTTAGAGATTAGAGATAGGAAGGGGGCAGAAATTGTGGTGGTGGACTATCTCAGTAGTTTGATAAAGGAAGAAGATAATATCCCTTTATCCCTTTACGAAAAACCTTTCTAGATGAGCAATTATTTTATGATAACGTGGCACCACCATGGTATGCAGACATTTTCAATTTTTTGGTTACTAATGAATTACCTATTAGTTTATCAAAGGTTCAGAGGGATAAGCTACAGAGTGAAGCAAACTATTATGTATGGGATGAATCATATCTTTAGAGGCACTGTGCAGATCGAGTTATCAGGAGATGTGTATCGGAAAATGAATCATCATCAATTTTAGCCTTCTGTCATTCATACACTTGCGAAGGACTTTTTGGAGTGAAAGGGACAGCTTATAAAGTTATGGAGAGCAGCTTCTACTGGCCAACATTGTTCAAAGATGCATATACCTTCTATAAATCCTATGATAGATGCTAACGTTTAGGTAACCTGTCCCGTAAGGATCAATTGCCACAAACTCTTTTGCTTTTGTATGAAATTTTTAATGTTTGGGGCATTGATTTTATGGGACCTTTCCCTCCCTCTTTTGGCTTTACTTATATATTGCTTGCAGTTGATTATGCTTCTAAATGGGTGGAAGCTAAAGCCACTAGGACTAATGATGCCAAGGTTGCTGTAGATTTTGTTAGGACTAACATTCTTTCTAGGTTTGGGATACCAAAAACTATCATTAGCGATAAAAGAACCCACTTTTACAATAGGGTGATGGAAGCAATATTCATAAAATATCATATCACGCACAAAGTTTCTAATACTTACTACCCCCAAACTAATGGGTAAGCTAAAGTCTCAAATCAAGAACTCAAGTTAATCCTAGAGAACACCTTATAGTCCAATAGGAAGGATTGGAGTGTAAGATTAGAAGACACATTATGGGTTTATAGGACAACTTACAAAACACCAATAAGAATGTCTCCGTATAGGCTAGTGTTCAGGAAGCCATGTCATCTTCGTGTGGAATTACAACATAAGGCATATTAGGCTATCAAAACATGCAGCATGCACTTGGATGATATAGGAGCGCACAGAAAGTTGTAGCTTAAAGAGTTGGAAGAGATAAGGAATGAGTCATATCAAAATGCAGTGATATATAAGGAGAGGACAAAAGCTTTTTATGATAAGATGATTTCAAGGAAAAGCTTCTTGGTGGGCCAAAAAGTGATACTATATCATTCCAAACTCAAACTTTTTCTAGGTAAAATGCGTTCCGGTTGAGTTGATCAGTTTGTTATCACTCAGGTCTTTCATTTTGGAGCATGGGAGATACGAAGCCTTAAAACTTACAAGACATTCAGAGTGTATGGTCATTGCTTAAAGTTGTATTATAAGGGCTTCCAAATGGAGGATTTGGAGGTGTTGATGTTGGAAGATGTGACTAGTATCACTTGATGTATACAATTAGAGGTTGAGCCAATGATGTTAAACAAAGGCGCTATTTAGGTGGTAACCTAAAATAGAGTTAATTTTTGTCTTTTACATTTTTGCATTTGCTATTTTTGTTAACTTCCCCATTTCTTGCATTTGATTGAGGACAATGTAAGTTTTAAGTGTGGGGGTAGGGCATATTAGTTTTTATGCATGTTTTTGAGCTTAATTGTAGCTTATGTGACTTCTTAGGTGATTTTAAAAAACAAACAAACAAAATAAATTTTTTTCATGTTTTCTATTGCTTTTAAGATTATTTAGTTATAATTAGAGTGTAAATTGATTAGTAAAATCCATAGAAAAATTTGGCATGTACTTTTGCTTTTATGGCTTGTTAATGTGCCTTATTCTTAAAAAAGCAGTAGCTAATGGTAGATAAAAATCAATAAGGTCTTGAGTCATATTACACTGACACATCTATATTGGTCTCACTGTTTTGTTTGTTATGTGTGACCTTCATGATATATACACCCTTACTTTGTATTGATTTTCTATTTGAGACCACATTTTTATGAAAATGATTGGGCATTCTTTGTTTATTACGGGCTACCTTAGCCAAATAGCCTACTCAACTATGTGAATTTTTCCTTTGCTAACCCCTTTTAAGCTTTATTATCCTTGTAGTTTACATAAAACACATTACATGCACATAACCAATTGACCTAACTAAGTCTTAAAGCTAGTTGAGCATTAGTTAATTCTTGATGAATGTGATTGTACAAAAAGCTAAGTGTGGGGGGTATGCATACATGTGGTTTGGTTATATTTGTTAAAATTCCATGTTGTGAACACTATGTTGATGTAGCTTCCATCACTTCTACTTTTGAAAAAAAAAAGAAAAGAGGAAAAAGGAAAAAAGAGAGAATGAAAGAAAAAAAGTGAATTTGAATAAAAAGTATCATGGAGGAAATATAATTGAAGTGAAAAGTTGTTAATTAATAGTTTATCCTCCTTAAGTTGTATTGATTGGGTATTTGAATATATTACATATGAGGTGAATGTTGTTTTAGATGGAGCACTTTTTGTGTTATGCTAATATGGCTTATGGTGTGAGAGCTAAATTGAGTTGTGAAACATAGTTGTTGCATTCTTTATGGCTGAAGGTACCCAATTTTGAATGAATGTTAACTTGCATGTTTGATATCTCATTAACTGTTACTTTTACTTTACTAGCTTGATGAATTTTATGCTACATCAGCCGAAATACATCCCACCTTATCCTTACCCACATTACAACCTTAGAAAATTCCTTAGATTCATGATATATATGTGACTTTTAGTGGTGGAGAAATGAAATGATATGCAAATTTATGGATTGTTGTGATCATGAATGGTGTTTGAGTATACGCATAGTGTTTCAGGGTAAACGGTGAAGAATGGAGAAGATTCAAGGAGTTTTTGGGCCAAGGATATAGCCCAGGCCATGATCGTGACAGAAAAGGATGAGCTGGCAACAGCCAAGCCACAATTGTGCACTTAAAGCATGATCATGATAGAGAGCGTCCAGTTAGGATGTGCACATTAGGCCATGATGGTGATAGAAAGGGTAAAGCGTTGGGCATGATCGTGGTAGGTAGGGCCACGATCATGCCCTACATCCGACCGACAGAAAAACTCAAGTTTTACAATTTTGACCCCGACTTTGACCTAAAGCCTACAAAGTATAAATAGGACATGAGAAGTCAGATGTAGCAGCCTAGAGAGAGCCTTGGAAGAACGTTGTTCAAACACCTAACAAAACCCTAAAAGAGACCTTGAAAGATTGAGAGAAAGATGAAGGAAGAGAGAAGAGGAAGATAACGTAGACACGTTGTACTTCCTGGATTAAAATTTTTTCCAAAGTATAGTTTTGATTCTTATGTATTTCAATTTTATTTAATTATAAAATTGATATAGATAGTTGATTGTAGATTGTATTATGGTTGATGTTCTATACTCACCTTTGGATTATTATTTTTTATGTAATGAAATCTGATCATTTTATATGTTCATTGAATTAATTATGATTTATTCTTTGCTTAATATTTTAATAATAAACTGAGAGGTTGAATAGAGAGAAAATGAATAATTTGGGCTAACAAGAGTTAGGTAGATTAATAGATCTGAAGTTAAATCATGTTGGTAAATCTTTTATAGAGAGATCACATTTGGTTTCCAATTGTTCATTAGAGAACTTAAGAACTAATTAGGTTTTTGGATAGGTTTGTAATTAAGAGATAACAACCTCCCATAATTTAATTAGGTTTTATGCTTTAGGGTACAATTACAACTTAAAAGAGAGTACTTGACCCTAGGATCTTCTAGAACCATTAATTCAATAAATTGTAATTGGTTAGGTTGTTATTAAGGATAGGTAATTTTCGTTTTCTCTCTTTCGGTAAACTCATTAGATGGAACTTGGGTGTATGATCATTGTTTGTTAATTGGCTAAATTCCATTACTATTCAATTTCATGTTTAAATTGGTTTTCGTCATTGTTATTGTTTTTAATTAAGTGTTAAGTGTTAATCATTATTTTTGTTGATTGATTTAGTTTATTTAGTCTAGTTAATCACTTCAAGGTACCTAAAAAATTATAGCAATTAAGCTCAAATATTCAAACTAACCCATAAAAACACTTAAACTCACAAACTGTCATAATTAAAACCTAAACACACACTGAACACTCAAATTCACACTAAATACATGACAAATTAAACCCTAAAACCTCATGCAATTCACAGATATTAACATCCCCACACTTAAACATTTGCTTGTCCTCAAGTAAACAAAACAATAAACATAAAACACACAATGCAATAATGAGGCAGTGACTTTAATCTCATGAAATAAATTTAATCTTGAACATAATCATTTAAATTATGGCAAATCATTAATAAGAAAAATATTTGTCTAAGGGTTTTGAACTAAATATACAACTTAATCAAGATCTAAGTGTTAACTTATGTACCCTTTTCAATTGTACACTCACATCAATAATTTTTCGGTCTCATAGACTCTGTAACTATTCCTAAATATATTTCCATGAAAGTTGAAGCTTATTACAAGTCTGGTAGGTTTTTATTTAAAACATATGTTTTTTAAATTGGGACTTAGTCTTTTACTTAAAGGCAAACATTGGTGATGAATTTCGATCTGGTTACTCAACTAAGTCATTGAATAACAGCTTGGTTGAAATGTCATTATAGCCTTTTAATACGAAGGCACACATTTGTGATGCGTGTCGATCCAATTACTCAGCTACGTCACCTTTTCGACTAGCTACTAGCTCTATTCATAACCCAAAGGTCAGTGGAATAATGATTTATTTAACTGACATTTTTTTTGAATTTTTTCCTACCATGTTGCTTTAACTATTCATTTTCATGAAAATTATTAGTTAAGCCACTCAAGTTAAAAGACATCAAATTATAAATCAAAGTGACAATCTAGAGGGTGCTAAATTTACACTAAGTCCTAATTAGGTTGCATATTTATCCAAAGGCCCCCTAATTCACTACTTTCAGAGGCTAATGATTATTTATAACCTAATAGACTATGTCCAAAATTAAATGAATTTCAATCAATCTAAGCCATTGGCACATTCACACACTTCGCACAATGTAGTTATAATAACTATCATATACAAGAGCAAAAACACAAAATTCCTTCCCATATTTGAACAACATATTGTCCTCAATGTGAGAAGGAAACACACACAACCACGTAAAACAAACGATAGGATAAAATTTAAGGTAAACAAGGAATAAATAAAAATGAAAATGAAAATAAAAATAGAAATACACATAAACAATCAAGAATTGAAGGCTAATTTGGAAAATAAAAATTGGTTTAGGTATGAATCCTATGAAGATGGAGGTGGTGATGGTGTCAAAGGCAGCAATTGAATGCCCTGAGACTTAATATACTGACAGATCCATCAGATATCTCGGTTCTAGCATCGTATGCGCACAATCTTTGCTAGTATTCTATTAGTTTTGAAAATTGCATCCAAAACCTTCTTTTAGCCTGGTTCTTCCTTTTCCTCTGATTCTTCACTGGTTGATTTCTCCTGTGCCTGTCGAGGTGACGCAGAGCTCGAACTCACTTGACCTGTCCTAATTCGGACATGTGTCTTCTGGCTGATATCTCTCAGTTCCATTTATGTGGAATGAATGATCTTAGCCCAAAATAAGTGATGGTAGTCCAAAAATTCAGGTACATGGACAGTTAATCCATTCCAATCTAGTCCAAAATGTTCCACAATGATAGACACTATGTACCCCATTCTAAGATTGTTACTCCTCTTGTGTATAGCTACAACAATAGCTTGTAGCACATGCGTGGATGTACATACTGGAATACTATGGTCCATACACCATAATATGAAAAGTTCCTTGGTAGAACACTTTTTGGTTTCTAAGTTGTTAAAAACCAACTGACACATAAATTTGTGTGGCAACAAGTGTTCATAGGATTTGATAATGTTGTTGTGCACATTCTTAACGTGGAATCGCTCCATTTTAGTAAGCTCATTCTACTAATGAAAGGCATAGAAATCATCATGTTGATCAATGATGGTGGATTCAAGGAATCCACACATCTCACACATAAGTTCTACAGTCAATTCATGAGCCCTTTCTCTCAGCCGAAACCACTACTCCTCGGGGTTCTGATAGTCAAAACTTAATGAAGTAAAGAATTCCAGTGTAAGTTCCTTATAAACAAGAAATTGGAACTGTATGAACTGGCCCTAGTGGATTCTTTTCACTAGGTTTTCTACCCGCTAACACAGCTTTAGCCTATTTAGTGTCTCAATATCAAAGTACCTAGGGGATAAAATGTGTCTACAATGAAGGGACCAAAAAAGTGTACCTTCCTCCTCGGTATAGAATGAAAATTGTATTATGAAGTTCGCTGCTCAGTTTCTTTATCCTTGTCCCACAACTTGTTGTCCTTTGTGTGGCTCCAGTCTGGCCGATTGCTTAATACGTGGCATAATGAGGCAGAGTTTGGAAAAAATCAGAGGGTTAAAATTTCCAGTGAGAGGTGAGAGTGTTTACAAGCTAGAATTCTAGAGAGATAAAGTGAAAGTGAAAGTAAAAGTGAAAATGAAGTTAGAACTAAATATATAAGTGGTAAAAAGGGTAAAAATTTTTGTGCCCCCCAATTTCTGCAGAGTCGCTGGCCACAATTGTATCCTAACAGCATAGTCATTGGCCATAATCGTAGCCTAGCATAGTAGGCCACGATCGTGGCCAGCAATGTGTCACCACTTCAAAATTTGTCCTTTGTGCTTTTTCTAGTCTTTTCTCCTTTGCTACTAGTTCTTTTATGGCCTTTTTTCACCTCTCTTTTTGTGCTTTCCCAAGTATCCACATAATTCCAAAATCCTATGCTTTTCTCAATTATATTCAAAACAAAAAAAAAATCTAACTACGGAATTCAACTTTTTAAACCAAAATTAAACAACCAAAATTTCCATGTTGCCTCCCATGCAATGCTTCCTTTAATATCGGTAGCTCGACACTCCTTTTACTTAAAAGTGGTGGAAGGAATGGTTCGATGGTAGCGTCTCCATTAATCACAAAGTCTGAACTTGAGCTACTATACTGCAGTTAACACTGTCCTTAGAAGTTTCCTTACCTCGACTTTTCCTTTGTGAGCGCTTCTTCTAGAAAGCATTTCTAGGATCCTTAATGTCCTCCCACTCTCCTTGAAGTTCAGGTTCTTCATTATCCACTGGAGGTGACGGAGCTCCATTCTCTCTGTTGGTCGCCTTGATGGTTTTATGCTCCGTCCCTATTCTCAAAGTCAATTTACCCCTATCAAACATCAATAAGTGAACGCGCAGTGGTCAAGAAAGGTTGTCTAAGAATCATCGGGGTGCCCCCATCATCACTAATGTAGAAAATAAAGAATTCTGTGGGGAAGGTAAATTTACCAACCTTTACCAATACATCCTGGATAATTCCCAACAGATTATTTGAAGTTCTATCAGCCGTCTTGATCAAAAACTTGGTGGGCACTAACTATCTCAACCCTAATTTTAAACTGAAGGTGTAGGGCATCATGTTTATGCTTGCGCCTAAATGTGCAAATGCCTTATCTATGATAATCCAATTGATACTACAAGCGATGAAAAAGTCCCTTGGGTCCTCTTTCTTCATAGCTATGTTAGGGTTATCTTCTAGTGGTTGCTCCTTACCCCTTTTTGTAATGAACTCTTGTAAATTAAGATTTCCCTGTATTCGTTCCGTCATGTCCTCGATCTTATTTTACTTAATCACCTATAACTTCTGTACTTCCCTCCTTGCATTTAATTCCTTTTGAGCAAGAAATTGGTGTGGAAATATTGGTCAGGTTACTTTAACTGACTTGCTCACAGTATCATTTGGAAGTTCTTCTTTAAGCACCTGACCTTCTCCTTTATCCCCTACCTTTTCCAGTTCCTCGTCCTAAGTTTGACTTATAATCATGACACACTCCTTTGGGTTTGACTCGATGTTGCTTGGAAGAGTTCTACCATGCCGAGTAGACATTGTCCCTGCGAGCTACCCCATTTGGACTTCTAAATTATGGACGGACGAGGCACGATTCTTCGTGACTTGCTCGAATTTACTCTCTAGCCTCCTATGTTCCTCTTCCATGCCTCCTAACTTGTCCAAAATCTTGTCCAATTTTGAATCCATCAAGTTTTTTTTATCCTATTGGAAGCTCGATTGCCTTTGAGGCCTGAATTTCCCTCCATTGTTGTTGTTAGACCAAGAGAAGTTAGGATGATTCTTCCACTCAGGGTTGTATGTGTTGGAGTAGGGATTGTTAGCCCCTCCTTGTCCAAATTGTGCCCCCATGTACTTTACTTACACCTAGTTATCTTCTCTCATCAAGTAGCAGTCTAAGGTCTCATGGTCTAATTGTCCGCATAACTTATACTTCAACTATGCAACCTTCACTTAAGCTGAAGATGGTGCCTTCATATTGCTGAGTTGTCGCGTCAAATTGTCAATTTTAGCTTACATCTCCTTCATCTGATCGACTGCGACAACTCTCTTCTACTCTCTAACCGTAATAGGTTGCCTACTTCTTGTTAAGTCAAGAGGACTTTACGATGACCAATTTTGATGACAATCAAATAATAATAATGTAAGAAACAAATGAACGTTTTGACAAGTGTGTTAAGTGTGAAGACGAAGTCAATATAGCGCAAGTCAACATAGACACAAGTCAACACAGACATAAGACAACATAGACGCAGAAGAGAACTTTGACGCAAGACAACATAGACACAGAAGAGAACATAGACACAAGACAACATAGACGCAGAAGAGAACACAGATGCAGAAGAAAACATCGACACAAAGTCTATATAGACGGAAGTCAAAACAGACGCAAGTGAATACAGACGAAAGTCAACATAGACGCAAAGACTAAACATAGACACAAAGACATAGACGTAAGACAAAGCTGACGCAAGTCAATACAGAAGAAAAAATACAGACGCAAAACAATACAATAGCACGTCATACAGTTACTTAGCTGGAGTTAGTTATAGAACTCAACTAAATGACAGTTATCAAGAATCAAGAAGTGGTTATTAAAGATCAAGAAGCAGTTAGAGACTTAGGCTATAAATACTAGTCTTAGTCGAAGCTTTCGAGCTAATGAATCTTACGAGTCTTACAATTTTGAGAAATCAATGATCTTTGAGTGTTTACTTAGAAAAGAGAAATTCTGTAGTGCGATACTGAGAGAGCTAAACATATTGTAACAATAGCTCACAATATCTTTTTCTAGTGAGAGAAAAAAGGCAGATAGCTTGGAAAGGCTAGGATAGCTAAAAGAATACTTTGTAAGAGACCTGAAGAGGCTCTGGAAGGGAAGAAAGAATACTTGTAATTGTTTGGAGTATAGTGAAACACTCAGACGAACTCTGAGGACTGGACGTAGCCCATAGTTTGGGGTGAACCAGTATAAAAATCACAGTGTCTACTTTCTATCCTTTACTTCAGTTTATTTTGTTGTTAAACAATTAGATAAAAGTTATTCTTTTATTTAAATACGTAATAACTTAAGTATAATCCTTGTGATATCTTTTTAATAAGAAAGAGAAGTTCTTAGCAAGTTTTTGTATTCACAAAAAAAAGGATACACTATTCAACCCCCCTTCTGTGTATTGAGTATCTTGTACGTAAAGTTTATATTAACGTGTGATTTACTTCATTATACATATTCTAAATGTGCATAATAAAAAATTCTAGAAACTAATTTGTAGGAATTATTTATTAACTTAATGGAATCAGCTAGCACATCACATGTCTATGGCACTTGCCATATTACTTCTATCACTAGTCATACTCTACATCATGCATGCATAAGATAATCACTTTAACAACAAGTGTCATGCATCTAATACAAGTGGAAACATCTTATCTTACATGTCCATGTGGAAAATTCATAAAGCTAACTTTTATAAAAATTAATATGGAATTTACAATCATTCATGTTTATCAAATTTCCAAAATTTCCCAGAACTTTATACATGCATCAGGCTGAAACTAAATTCATAATAAAATAGCAAATGACATTCCATTCCAATTTACTTTGAAAGAAGCATGACATAACACATCTTTAAAAAAATTTAAAAGAAAATTAGAAATTATTTTTAAAAATTATTACAAAATTTTCGAAATCAGTACATACATCATGTTTTCTAGAAAATCCTAAAAACCAACATATGAATAGACTGGAGATTAATTCACAATAAAATAGAAAATGAAATTCAATTGAAATTTCCTTTGGTAGAAACCTAACATGACATCTTATAAAAATTTATATGAAAGAAAATTAAACAAACCATTTTTCTACAATTTATACGAATTTTGAAAATTAACATGCATGTTAGTTACAACCTAGCAAACAATTTGAGCATGTTCAATAAATCATCTTACACATGCATAACTTGCTCCGATACCACTATTAGGGAGCTATAGATTTATGCATCATATGCAAAACAAGGCAGCAGAAGTGTTAGACTCTAAATTCCAACCCCACAACATCCCCAACATCTAGAATCTTAGATGTATGCATACACAGATTATAAGAACATGAAATTTCAGCAAATGTACTTTTGATAATGCTCCTCCTTTCTTTAATCTTCTCCTTGTTTGGGTTGTATCCCTTCCTTGATCACTCAAGAACACGCTAAGATGAAGCAAAAGTAGTGTGTAAGGGTAGTTAAAGCACCAAACAAGTTGAGTTCAAGTAGATGCTCAAATGGAGAGATAGGTCAAGATTATGTTGCATACAATTAGATTTATGCAACAACTACATAAATTACATGAATAAGATCCAAGAACACTTCTCTCTAACTCTAGAACACTTCTAGACCACTTATCCTCTCATTTGAGTGTATTTTAACTTGTTAGTCCATTAGAACTCACTTATGCATCATCTATCGTGCCTTCGATCACAATCGTAGCCTACTTCTATGATAGACATGTACACCTTATTTTTCACCTATTCTTTTATGCATGTGACCCTGAGGTTCCTAGTTATTTTGGGCACTTGAATTAACTCTTAATCCGAACAAATCATAGATGGTTTCATTCCTCTTGAATTAAATCTTAATTCAAGCAAATCATGAGTGTTTCATGATGCCAATTTACTAGAATATGAGTGAATTAACACATGAACTCTTCGATAGTTAATTATCTAACTTATGAACCTTTCCATAGACAATTACTGTGCAATTCATCC
>JAOSBN010000179.1:26513421-26530442 GCA_027563595.1 Erythroxylum suave
AATAATAATAATAATAATAATAATAATAATAATAATAATAATAATAATAATAATAATAATAATAATAATAACAAAAAAGCAATAAAAGGATAAAAAAATGACCAATTTAAGTAGAACAAAAGAAATGAACATCATCATTTAAAGCAAAGGTTTTATTCTATGGTGAGTTGGTTGCTTTGTGAAACTCTTCCTCTACCTTCTTCCACGGTAACCTTTGACCAATAACTCCACCGCATTTTCCCTTCCTCATTTCAATATATTGGTTACAAATGTCACAAAAGATATGAAAAGTTTCTTTTGGCCAATGAATCTGACCTACATCATTCTCCCCTTTAACAAATCCTAATAAATTTTAAGAGTTTAATAAGAGAAGCAACCTTATTTTTTAGTCTAAGATAACAAAATTGAGTTAAACTGAAGTAGTGGGATTGGATGCTAGGGAGGAAGATCATTAAGTAGGAGGAGGACTAGGAAGAGGAATGATATGTATAATAATATTATAATTCATTTTTCTTTAATACCGTGTATGAACTAAAAGAATGGTATAGATTTCATTAATATCTTTGGAATAGCATCCAATGTTAAGACAATTTTATATACATACACAGCATTGAAAACTTTTACAATCTTCCCAGCATTTTCATTTATTTTCTCCATCAACACATCAGCTGCATCATTGAGGTCACCGTTCAATTTATCAAATATGATCCATTGCATCAGAGGGAAGGAAAACCTGGGCTACATTGATTGTCTTTGCAAGGGCTAGATATTGTGTAACATTTTTAAGTGTTTGCACAGTGTAATCTGATTGGTGTACATCATACTCTAGAGTATGCAAAGATTCATGATGAAATTCATCTTGACCAACAGAAAGAAGAATACAACCAATCCTGTAAGGAAAAGAGTAACAAATTAGAATAAACCACAATTTCATCCCAAATAAGTTCACTAACTGGTTCACAAGGATGAAATACCTTTGTAATTAGAAATGCGACTTATATCTCTCACTAGAATATAATAAAAACTTCATAAGTCATCAGAACCTAAACATTTCTTGAAATGTCCACAGCTGCAATAATTTGGGAACATTTTATTATAATCTTCACATATCAATCAAGTTTTCACAAAGCCCAATCTCAGAAACTACAACACTAGTAAGAAAGAAGAAAGAGCCTAATAGAAAAGATCATTACTCTGCAGAACATGTGAACACCATGGGCATTAAAAGACAAATCCTTTGGCAACGGTTTGATCCTTTGTGGTTAATGTTTATTCTGCATCTGCAGCAGTAACGAACTACAAGGGCCAAGCCAAATGAGAAAAACCAAACAACAGCTAGAACGAAACCAGCAGCACTTGTGAAACCAACAGACTAAAGAAACAAGAATCAGAATACTGAAGCATAAGACTATTCATTTCTTATTAAGGATTATCACCGAGTATCAGCCACTTGAGATGCAGAGGACAAGCAAGTAGCAGGTACCAATGCAAGATCTGACCAAACAAGGAGTTCACAATATAAAGCCGATTACTTTTCCAGTAGCTAATTTTGTATGTTTGATTTTAGCATGGTTTCAACAAATTGACTTTCTAACAGACTAATTTTTTCCTCCTAAGATTTTCCCTATTCTCTCCCACCAAGATTCCCTACAAACTTTACAAGATTTGTCAACAATGTTTAAGTAGTCTTCTTCAATATTGATTACAATCATTTACGAGTCAGCATATGAAAAAACTCAGCAGCATCTCCTGTGGTTTAAACAAACATCCCAGTTGAAATATGAAAAACTTATACTTGACACTATTTTGATATGCCAACCAGCAAATCCAGGTAATCTCATTCATCAACTGTCTTTGGAGTTTTATTGTTTTGACCATAAATCCTGGCAAGTGAAGTGATTAATATGGACTCATTGTAAGAAAAGACTAGATACCAAATATCAAATTTGCTTTTTGTTGAACACAAAAAACAAATAATCATGAAAATTTAGCTTAATCAGTATGATTTTTGTCTCCCTATATAAAACAGGCTAAGATTTCAGCACCTCTAGAACTAGAAGATAAATAAAATAAAGAAAAGGTGATACTTATAGCCCAGTAATGGGGATTGGTTATATTCCAGCCACCTCGATAAAGCTTGAACCCATTAAGAATGTTTGGCCGATTTGTCCTCGTTTCGGCCAATACAAGTGTAGTATCTATCCCATCATTAGATATACCATCTCTCAATGGCCCCAAATAACTCTCCCCTACAAATACACAGAGAGATATGCTTAAGTCTGGATTGCCAACTCTTACAAAGTTTTTCCTAGCAAGTTAAC
The DNA here is from genome assembly GCA_027563595.1 of Erythroxylum suave. Taxonomy (NCBI): domain Eukaryota; kingdom Viridiplantae; phylum Streptophyta; class Magnoliopsida; order Malpighiales; family Erythroxylaceae; genus Erythroxylum; species Erythroxylum suave. Next base: position 26,515,743 of record JAOSBN010000179.1, read on the forward strand.
ACATGAAGCCACTACCTGATGTTTAATCCATTTACAGTGTAGAAACCAACTAGCATGTTTGAGAAAACAAGAGTCACTAAAAGCTCAGTACTAATATGTAGCTCTGCACAGCCAAATTATAATTGGCTGAAATGCAAAATTGACATCTTTTACTTTTTTATAAATTCCAATTCTTTATTGGTAAGATCAGCAAAACCCAGGTAGCAACCAACAGAAAAGGAAACTCCCGTGTTAAGGGAAGAAAACGTGTAAAAGATGGAATCAAGGAAACAAATTGCATTCGTCACAGTAACGAACTTAAGATAAGCTTGATAGGATCTCTTGGCGACTCATTTGAAGACAGAGCAGTAACGAAGTCACTCAAAGAAACAAAAATGCAAACAAGAAGTACAAAACCCCATCTTGGAACCAAAAAAATCATCTTTACTCCTTGCAGTTTCTCTGGAAAAGTAAAGGAACAATGTTTCCACTTTCAACACCACAAATCAACCAAATCCTCCTCCAACATAAAGGGCATCATTCCTCTTTGCCTTATCCTCTGAAAATCTAGAGAGATAAAGAAAGAGGACGAGCACTCCAGTGAGTGATCACCGAATTCTTCTGTGGTCTCTTATAAATAACAAGAACTAGAAAGTATCAGCAACGAAGATCATTCAGTACAGAAATGGAGAGAGAGAGAGAGAGGGTGGAGGGTGTCCGGATTTGGTGTGAAAGAAAAGTTGGTTCACTCTCACATGGGGAGGACTGAGGAGGAAGTGAAAGGGCGGGTGTAGTTGATTGATATTCCTTTATCAGCATCGAAGAAGAGGAGTCGAAGAAGAGGATTCTACAGAAAATGTGGAGGGGTCGAAGAGTTAAAGCAAATGAGGGGCAAAATCGACATAAAAGTTAAAAAACCTATCAGCTGAATCGAAACGCTCCATCGAAGGAGCTGGTCAAAAATCAGTCGGTTGGGTTGAATCAGCCAACCCAACCAGCTGTTTACCAAACAATTTTAATAGCTTATTTTTATAGTCAACTAGCTGAAATGAGTTGACTAGCTAAAAAATAGCTAATTAGCTCTTTACCAAACGAGGCCAAGGCCTTTACACCTACTGGAAGAACTCAACTCTATTGAAGGAAGATTTCCTCTAAACACCAAAACGGATAAAATAATCTCTACCAAAATGGCTAAAATAATCTCTAAACATTCCTAGAATTGAAGTTAGAGAGGGATATCTCTCATTACAAACAACCTACCTAACTATAGGCTTGATAATGTATAGGAAGATACAACCATCTGGACACTGGAAAAATCCTTGAGCTTTTTTAATAGATCTTATTTGGATTTTTTCAGACCACCCTTGGCATGAACTTTACTGGTCTGAAACCTTAGTACCTAAGCTAGTTACCACCTGCTAGCTTGTTATAAAAAATAAGCTTTGGACCAAGGATAGGATAAAAACTCCTAATCCTCTATGTGCTATGTAAAATTCAAGCTGAAACAATACAACATCTCTACTTTGAATGCCTTTATTTGCAATCCATCTAGTCTAACTTACAACATATAATGAAACTTCATTGTAATGTAATAAACTGGAAGCATATTATACAATCAGCTATAAAGAGGATCAAGAGGTTGGATAATGATTCAATTATGCTCAAGACTATATTCAATTGTTTTATCTATATCATCTCACAATAAACCTGAATTGGACAAATATAGCTAGCTCAAAACTTGTTATATCCAATAACTGCAACACTCAATTCAGTAGTAATGTAAGGAGGGAGTGCGTTTATGATTTTAGTGATTATTTAATATGTGTTTAATTGTTGATACATTTAATCTATGACACTTAGTAATTAATTCTTTGAAAAGCTTGAGACACTCACTTTAGTTCATATCCGATTTTAGGTACAATTTGGAAGCATACTAGTTAAAGTGAGCTGAAAGCATACTTGTTAGACCATCTTCCTGAAATTCACACTCAATTGTCTTCATGGAACAGGAAAGAGAAGAATTAGAGCAAGAGGAGACAAGAAATAATCAAAAGGAATGAAGAACGGCAAAGTCATAGCCGTGAGATGTATCTCACGACCAATACAAATAATTCATAGCTGTGAGAGTGTTCTCATGCCCATGACAAATTTTTCATCATGGGCGTGACACTCCTTATCAAACCCATGACTGACACTCCTGAGCGTGAAATTTTTATACTATTTAATTTGATTTTCTTTTATATATTTAATCTTACTTTGTTTTATAATTTGCATCAAACCTAATTTAGACTCATCACTGCTATAATCTTAGGTCTAAATATTTTGTGCAGTGTTATGATACATTATATCAATTTTGGTACCTTTGTTGGAGATTGATATCCTTTGCTTTGCTGAATTTATTTTTTATATTTTTATATTTTATTTACTTCTTTTCTTGTTTGGTTAGTTATGGTGCATGACAAGGTCTTCTCACGCTAGTGAATTACAATTTGATCAAAAAATTGAAAGTATGCTACACAGATCATGAAGAAAACTTGCACAAAGTTTTGAGGATCCATCACCATGTGATAGGAGAATTAATTCTTCACTAGGAATTCAAATAGCTTTAGATTTGCTTTATGATTCTTTTGGTGATTCTATTTTTGAAATAGATTCTAATAGGGTAGAGTAAAATAATGATCGCACTCTTAAATAGTTGGTTGCTCCTGATTTCAACCATAAACCTTTGTGCGTTAATTTTCTTACTATTGAAGTTGCTTTTGAGCTTAAATTTGCTCTAATTCATCTTTTGTCTACTTTTCATGGTATGCCAAGTGAAGATCCTCATAAGCACCTCAAAAAGTTCCACATAGACTATTCTAGCATGAAGCTAGCCATGATATAAGAAGAGTGGATTAAGATGAGGGCATTTCCATTCTCATTGAGGGGACACCACCAAAGATTGGCTTTACTACTTACCTTCTGTATCAATCACTACTTGGAATAAGATTTAAAGACTTTTTCTAGAGAAGTACTTCCCTGCCTCTCAAGGTACAAATATTTTGAAGGAAATATGTGCAATTTGACAACAACATAGGGAGATATTATATGATTATTGGGAGTGTTTCAAGAGGTTGTGTGCTGTCTTCCCTTACCATCGAATCAATGAACAACTTTTGATCCAATAGTTCTATGAGGGGCTTCTTCCATAAGAAATAAGTATTATAGATGCAGCAAGCGAAGGTGCATTGGTAGATAAGACACCTATTGAAGTCAAAAATATAATTTCGAACATGGTTGCTAACTCTTAACAAAACAACATTCGAGAGGATCCTAAACCATTAAGAGTCAGTAAAGCTAGTACTACCACATTGGAGCAAAAAATAGCTGGATTGACATCTCTCGTGAGACAAATGGCTGTAAATGGTGCTCAATAAGTCAAAGCATATGGAATTTACACAATGGCAAGACATTCAATTGATATGTGTCCAACCTTACAAGAGACATTCAGGGAACAAATGAAAACTTTTGGAAGTTTTCCGAGTCAACCACAAAAGAAGCATGATCCTCCATTAAAAAATTATAGATAGTAAGGACAACAACAAAGGTCCTACCAACAACAATATCAAAGACAAACTTAACAATTAAGTTCTGGACCTTCATTAGAAGACATAATTAAAACATTGGCTCAAAGTACTACTTAGGTTTAAAATATTACTCTACAATTTCAAAAACAAATAAGAGCTAGCATTCAAAATCTGGAGAATCAATTAATTCATATAGTTACTGTTATTAGTTAATTGAAAAATCAGAGTTTAGGTGAACTTCCCTCTCAAGTAATTACAAAAACCCAAAAGAGACTACAAGTGTTATCACTTTGAAAAGTGGTAAAGAAATAGAGGCACCATATAAGACTCCTTTATTGACGATGACAAAGCAACTAAAAAGGAACTTAAAGTGTCTCCAAAAGAAGCAGAAATGGGAACTCAGGTAAATTCTCAATCTCCTATAATTAAAAATTTTACTAGCAAGTTTGCCAAATTGAGGAAAGCAGAGCAAGATAAGGAGATTTTGGAAATGTTCAAAAAGGTAGAGGCGAACATACCTCTAATTGATGCCATTAAACAAGTTCCATGATATGCCAAATTTCTCAAGGAATTATGCATGTCCAAAAGGAAATTACAAGGAGACGAGAAAGTGGGTGCGGGGCAAATTTTTCTATGGTCATTAAGATAAAACTTCCACTAAATTATAATGATCCAAGTACATTTAAAATTCCATACAAAATAGGTGATACTAGATTTGAAAAAACAATGTTAGATCTCAGACCTTTAATTAATGTCATGCCATATTCCATATTCCATTTACATTTCATTAAATTTAGGTTGTTTGAAAGAAACTAGTTTCATAATTCAAGTGGTAGATAGATCTAACGCTTATCATGAAAGGGTTATAAAGGATGTCTTAGTGTAGTTTAATGAATTAGTTTTCCCAGAAGACTTTTATGTATTGAACATAGAGGGAGAACATTAAATTTTGCACCAATCCTTCTGGGTCGATCGTTTTTAAAAAAATCAAAGATAAAAATTGACGTAGATGTAGGAACATTGACTATTGATCTTGATGGTGAAAAAGTTGGTTTAAATATTTTTAACGCAATGAGGTACCCTATTGATGTTCATTCTATTTTTATCAATTGATGTTATTGATTGCTTGTCTTAAGAAGTTTTTGATATAGAAAGTAAAGATGAGTTAGAAGTCATTCTTTACATGAGTTTAGAGGAAAATACTTTGAAAATGCTATCTTATTCATCACATATGAGATAGAAGAAATTTTGTTAGCATTGCAATCACTGCGATCAATGCAAAAAGGCATGTACTTCTAAATATTAAATTCTCAAAATCTCATATGGAATCTCTACCTTCGGTTGTACAAGGACCTACTATTGAACTGAAACAATTACCAATCACTTGAAATATTTATTTTTGGTAGAATGAGAAACACTTATAGTAATCATAGCAAGGAACCTAACCAAACTTCAAGAAGAAAAGCTCATTCGAGTGCTTAAAGACCACATCATAGCTATAGGGTGGACCATAGCTGACATTAAGAGTATTAGCCCTTCAAAATGCATACATCGAATTATTCTAGAAGAAGGATCCAAACATTTAAAAGAATCACAAAAAGGATTGAATCAGTCGATAATGGAAGTGGTAAAGACGTAGATCTTTAATTTGCTTGATGTTGGAATTATCTATATAATTTCTGATTGTAAATGGGTAAGCCCAGTCCAAGTGGTACCAAAGAAGATTGGGATTACAATGGTGAAAATGAGAATAATGAGTTTTTCCCTACGAGAATTCAAACATTGATTACAAGAAGTTAAATGCTACTACATGCAAGGATCATTTTTCAATCCTATTCATCGATCAAATGCTTGAATGACTTATTAGACTATCTAACAACTGTTTTCTTGATGGATATTGATAACTTTTGTTTAGTGCACTACAAAATTTTCCTGACTCTACTCACTAAAATTTGTAGTTATGGTGAGTCGGGATTGAATCCACAGGAAATATTTGGTTAATTTTCATAATGGAATTAATTAATGCAAGGATAATATAAAAGGGGGCGGGGGTTTTAAATTTTTATCAATTTGAAAAATAAAATAAAAATAAACTATCAAAAATAAATTAAAACAAGCAATTAAAAATGATTAAAGTGTCAAGTATAGGTAAGGTCCAATTCTAGCGTCAATTTCGACCTAAACACAATCAAGCATATTCCATCATCCAAACATCTTTCCAACTCCCTTTAAACTATTTATCTGAGACTAATAGAACACCCTACTAGTCCCGATTTTCCCTTAGGTTGTGTTTAATTAAGAAACAATCATTAATTAAACCCAATTACCGAATAACCTCGGATATGATCTATAGATTTAATTTGGTAGCAGTATTATGAAGTGGAAAATGACCAATTTAGGCAGTAACCTCACATGTTCGGGTTATCTAAACTAAGTTTTGTTGTTCCTCATAATTCATTATCATTAGACGCTACTATCAAAAATCAATGTAAAAATTATAAATTACATTCAACATTATAGCAATAGATTTGAAATAGAGCAATCAAAATAACATATTAAGATCATCTATCCAAAACCCAACTCAATCAACACAAACAACCCAACAATATGAAAAGAGATTACAATGTTAAAAGAATGAAATAGCTTAATAATGACTTGGCTTTGGTATCCCTATTGAACCGGCATCAGGAAGTTAGCTTTCCATCTCCATCTTCAAACTGTCACCGTTGGCCATCCTCTCCATCACCACTATCGGTGTTAAAGAATGAAGAATAATTAAAGAGAAAAATGTGAGAAAGTTGTTGGCTAGGTTATGTCCCGAATGTTCTCTTTTCTACTATTACCCCCTTTCCTTATATAGTGGTCTTTTAAGTTTAAACAAAGTGTCATTTAGACAAGCAAATGACACTGGGTCTTCTCACACCTATGAGTGGCCTCTCACAGGTGTGAGAAGGCCTTATGGGTGTGATTTAACAAAGTCACACTCATGACTTGCTTGTCATGACCATGAGAAGCATGATGGCTAGGTGATAAAAAGTTAGCTGGTTGGCAATGTGAGAAGCATGGGAGAAGGCAACTAGCATCACCAATACATGCATTCGAGCTATCATGTGAGAGCATAGCAGTTGGTTGGAAGCATGAGAATATACATGGGAGGACTGTCAAGAAGCATGCCTGAACATTATTGTGAGAAGAATACAGAGAAGCAACGGTCACCTTGTATCATCTTCGGTCTTAGGTTTATGGAATGACCACCTTGCATGGGCTTAAGGAATAACTCACACCCATGCATCTTGTTGCACAACCATGAAATACATACTCACAGTTGTGCAACTTTTCCAGCATGGCCATGAGATATGATAATAGTTCATTCTATGTAGTTTCTTTCAATTTTGTTAAAAAAGAAAAAGAAAAAGAAAAAATGTTTGAATAAAAGTATCAAAGAGGAAATACATTTGTTTTGAAAAGTTTATAATTGGTTTCTCCTCCTAAAGTTATATAGAATGGGTGAATTGAGTTTAATGCATATGAGGTATATGCTGCTTTGAAGGATCATTGCTTACAGTTTAATGAATTGTTATCATCAATTTTTATGAATGAGTCCTTCTAATTGGTTATGCTTCATGTGATTTATGGTACGAGAGCTTAATTTTGAGTTGTGAAATGTAATTGTTGCATTCATCATAGCTTATGGTACCTAGTTTTGAATGAATGTTAGCTTGCGTGCTTGATGTTTCATTGAGTGTTACTTTTGTTTCACTAGCTTTAATAACTTTTATGCTACATTACCCAAATATATCTCATCTTACCTTTGCCGACTTTAAAACCTTAAAAAGTCCTTTGATTCATGATTTTGCATGTGACTCTTAGTGGTGGAAAAATAAAATAATATGCAAAGTTATGGAATGTCATGATCTTAAATGATGTTTAAGTGTACCTACGGATATATCTTATTTAATCACATTTTTTCCAAGTCTACCTCTAGATTGCTTAATTTCTAAGGGTGATGAATGTTGATTGATCATAAGTAGAAGCATTAAATGTTAAGTTCTTGCTATGGTTTTATAAGTTATTTCTTTTTGCTTATAATTATCTATTCTTAGGAAATATAGAAAATGAGTAGGTGCTTTGGTTTGTGACTTTGATTTTGATGATGTGCCTATTGACAGTCAAAAGCTAAGTATGGGGGAACTTAATATGTGCTTAATTATTGATACGTTTAATCTATGACACTTAGTGATTAATGCTTTGAAATGCTTAAGGCAGTCACTTCAATTCATAATTGATTTTAGGCACAATTTGGAAGCATAATAGCTAAAGTGAACTAAAAGCATACTTATTGAGCCATCTTCTTGAAATTCACACTCAATTATGTAAAAATGATCTTAATGTTCTATTATATTGTTTTTTAATGAAAACTCATTGTTAGAACTTGAATACAATACATAATAGTCATGTTTGAAGTCGTGTGTGGCAATTAATGGTATTAAATCATTAGGGATAATGTAGCATAGGTTAAATAACCCAAGCTTGTGTGGTTATCGCTTAGATTGATTCATTTTTCTCACTTATAACACGACAGTCTGATTAAACTTAGAGAGCTTGTTCTAAGTTGCCCGATAGTTGGGGTTAATTAAATAGCTTATTTTAATTAACTACGTTCTAAGAAAAAACTGAGATTAATAGAGCTTATTGATAATCCACGATCAATAGTTCAAAGAGAGGTGTGAAGACAATAATGCAATGATGTATGATAAATTGTGAGTAGGCCGAGATTAAACCAAAGAACCGAATTTTAAACCCCTCATCAATTTTCTTACTTTTTTTTCCATTTAATTTGATTTGCTTTATATATTCAATCTTACTTTGTTTTCTAATTTGCATTAAACCTAACCCTTCTATTTGACATATACATATAGTTTAAGAAAGTAATTGGAATTAATCTCTGTGGAATCGACCTAAACTCTTCATTTTTATAATTTAGGTCTAATTATTTTTCATAGTATTACGATGCGCTACATTATTACTCTTTCTAACAACTTTTGAGCAAATCTCTTACCTACTCAATATTGTATTTTTGTCAGTTTATTAGCATGTAAGGTCGCACTTTTATAAGGCTTTTCAACTCATTTATTCTTCAATACAATCTATTTAACTTTTAAAAAATAATATAATAAGGGATATTATTATGGACCATTTTATTAAATTTTATAAGACTTGACTTAGAGTTATTAGAAATCATACTGATTTGGAATAACTTAAATTTAAGAGATTGAATAATAAATAATTTATAAATGAAAATTTACTTGAATTATACAAAATATAACTAATCCATATTGGATAAAGAAAATATATTGAACAGTTATCTATCATATAAATATTTAGATAATTTTTTTAAAAAAATGAAAGAATAATATTAATTAATTCAAGGAATAAGCTAGGTGGGAACTATAAGGGTTTACCAGAGACCATTACATTAGAAACAAACAATAAACAGATAAAAAGGGCTCCATAACTAAAATCTAGTACAAGTATAATCTAGTGTATGTTGAGTAAACATGCAATTTCATACACCATACTAGGAGACATATTGTTTTTAAACAAGCCAGTTTGCAAGCAAATAGCAAGAAAGCTTTAAATTCACCCCTCTATTTAGGATCATGTCACTTATAAAACCTAATGTCATTAGGAGAAGCTATATGTTATTCTTTGAATATTCTTGTGCTCCTTTCTTTTCAATGGTATTAAATTTTGCATCCCATAAGTAACTGAAAGAACCTTGTGTTATCCTTGAACATATAAGGGTGATTCAAAGACTATTGGATTATTTCCTTATAATCTATAGAGGGGCAGCATGTCTAACTTTTAATAAGAACACCCTATCATATAGTACTCAAATAGGAGAAAGTAAAAAATAGATGATTTTGGGATTCCTAACAAGTACTGCATAGCTTATAAGTTGAGTGTATAAGAACTAGATTTGCAATTTTGATTTGATCATATATAGATAACTTTTCATTAGTAGCCAACCATATGATAAAGAAGACTTTGGGTTGAGCAATTTTGTTCAATACTAGCTTTAACCAAGGGACCTTAAGAACTAAAGGCCTTATTAGCTCCATAAATGAATTTTTAGGGAATTTAGCTAAGGAGTTAAACTTCCATACTATTCTTACCTTCTTCCTTTTTTGTATTAGGGGTGTGGTGAGGGGAGAAATTGTGAATGGAATTGAAGAATTTGTTATTCCTATTCTAGTTCCCTTAAAAATTAGTTATTATATAAAAGTATAAATTATTTATTAAAATAAAATGAAATTGTTTTGATGTTAAAATATATTCTCTTAAAATAATATATTCAAAATATTAGTGATAATTCATAACAAAATAAGATTAGATAACTAAATATAATTTCATATTTCTTAAGATCTAAATAATAAATATTATATAAATATTAACTAATATAAATAAATATTGATTAATAATTTTAAACTAAGTTCTATTTGGTTCTTTTTTTCTCTCATTTTTGTTTGTGGTTTTCATAAAAGAAACAAATCATTAAAATGTGTTTGGTCGAGTATTGTTACCATTTCTTATTTTTAAAAATAATAAAACGTAAGAATTTTATCGAAACTTAAAAAAGAAACTGTTTTTGTATGTTTTTAAAACAAGTTTCTTTTCTTGTAAAAACAACAACACGTCTCCATTTTTTCATTGTCTTTTGTGTTCCCTTTTAGCCTTGCTTTTCCTTCACCTCTCTGTTCTTGCTCTTTCCTCTTTTCTCAAAGGTCAACAATGGAGGCAACGAAGATGAATCTTTTTCTTATTGTATTGATGGTTGCTTTTGTTGGCTTATGCCCTACAGCCAATCGCTTTGGTTATAGTTTAGTGACAAATTATTTAAATGTATTATTTATCTTGTACATGTTTAGATGTATATGATAAAGTCCATGAATAATTGTACATTGCAAATGAAATTATAATGAGATTATAATTATGAGATTCACATTGCATTTATGTATTATTCCTAAATTGTTCCTAATCATTTTTCTATTAAGATTGGACATTAATAGAATGCAAAAAGGCTAGCACATGTTATGTTTTTCCTTATGAAGGAAGTAGTCGATCTCGTAGGCTAAAGTATAGAGATACTTAAACAAATGTGTGGGTGCTTGTTAGAAAATAAGTTCACTTAATAGACCCGATATGAGAAATCAATTTGGAACATTACTTATATGTCTATGGAATTCTCATTGTGATGATTGTATAAGTGAATCTTTGACTTGAGGTCATCAAAGTTATCTTGTATAGGGATTGTTATTTTTTGATACTACTTATGATCTATTTAATCATGGGTTGTTTAATTGGTAGTCATTATATATAGCATGAACTATATGGAGGTAGTTGAGTAGTCAAGATGGGGTTCATCACCTAAAGTAATTAGGGAGAATGTTTCATTATTCTTGATTAGTATTGATTCAAGAAATCCTTGGCCAAGGTGAAATGATGCTTTGTAAATAGTTTACAAATATCATTAATTGAATCGATAGCTAATGGCAGAGAACTAATATGATTAGACTCAAAATAGAGTAGACATTAATTTCATGCCTATGTCTGATCAAAACATTAGTTGATAAAAGGATTTAATTATATAAAAAAATCATACAAGGTTGTTAAAAGCCACTTTGACATTCCTAAATATTTTGGTGGTTATGATAAATTGTATGTTTTATATGTGTAATATTTTACATGCAATTTATATTTGATGAGCCAAACGAAGTTAAATCCCTTATTAAAATATTAAGTTCACATTGAGAACATGATTGTTGCCCTTCCATTATTATAAGAATAAACCAGAGTTTTGTTCATTGTAGGCTTGTTGAGCAAACTCAAGGCCGCTTTAACCCGAACATGTTTAATCTTATGATAGTGAGTGCAACTTAACTAAAATTGTGTGATTTGGATGAGCAAACTCATGATCACATATATTTAGAGGCAAGGTTAGGATCAATATATAAGATATATTTTGACAAGAGTTGTCACCTAATAGATCTAAGAGTCATATGAGATGTGACTGATAAAGTTGTTATCTACCTAATTTAAGTCTAGTTGGTTTGTTGAGCAAACTTAAGATAAACTATACTTGAATGGGATCTTAGCCCACTAGAAAGATTAGAGTAATCTTTCCGAATAGTAGTAAGGGTTATTATTTCAAATAAAATAATGGTAGTAACCAAATGTATGATTAAAGTCCTAATCTTTTTTGGTAGTCATGACATATAATTGATTACTTGCTTTTTTTACATTTATATTTTGTTCTTAGTGTAATTTACCTAATTATTTAGTATAGTTGATACTTAGAGAACTAAATTTCATAGACATAGGATCATATTTGAGAAGAGTTCTCAAAAGTTAGATAGAAATATGTGTGCCTATTATGCAATTTTTCTATAATCTCTATTGAGGTTATGGTGACAAAGTTATAAAGATATGTCAAAATCATACATATGACAAAATGTATTAACATTTTAAATTGACTAATGTCTCATAAAATTTGAAAAAAAAACATGTAAGATGTATGTTAACACCATGATTGCAAAATGCAAAGGGTTGCATTAAGTAGAGTTAAAAGGTTTAGTACCTTGTTGAAATTGTTCCACTTGATTTAACCTACTAAAAGAATAATTGTGGACTACAATTAAACGCTTGGTTATAGAATGATAATAGTTATCATTAGAAGAAAATGAATGCATAATTTTTCTTGCCTATATGTGATATGATAGAGATCATATGTATTTCTAATTCATGCTTATGAGTGTTTAATACTAAATTTAGATTCAACATTATTTTTATGTTCAATGCATGGTTAGAAATAGATTGTTAAGTAAAAGTAGTTGATCCAATTTTATACAAAGAGTATGTGTTGGATCAAAGGAGACTTATGCTTAACGTTAGTGGCAAGAATTAAAAGTTAAGTAACTGAGATTATCCTTTTATGTCATGTTGGTTAAATCAACATAACGAGAATCATAACGTTACATACTAGGATATATGTATCCTTTTGATTATGAATTGTATGGAACTTGTGAAACTTGAAAAGTTAAAGAATAACCAAATCAACCTTTGGTGAAAAGATGATGATAGTATTGAATTATTAAATCTTATACATGTGATGTATTGGATGGAACAACAATTCATAAAAGGATAATATTATATTTTATTATATTACTAATGACTTTATGTGATACACTCATACGTATTAAATGAAATGATGATTTAAAATTTTGAAAGGTTCAAACTATTTAAATCTAAGTATAAATTAAGCATTGAGAATGTTAAAGTACATCGATGAGATCCTTGTGACAATTTTTACATTTTTGATTATCTATAGGGAATGAGATTCTCTAATAAATACCTTAATAACAAAAATTCCATAAGGGTATGGATTTATGTTAGGAGTAACATACAATATGAGATATTGTAGGATGCAATATTATTTCTTCTATAGCTATTCCTAGTACAATAACTTACCTTCAATACTTCCAATTGAATCAATTAGCAAGATTTCGTATTAGATATGAAATGCTAGGTCTTTGAAGAGTCAAAGTTAATGATTCAAGAATGTGATGCTTGGTTGCAACATACATTATCTATAAGTTTAGAACTAAATTGGATAATAAAAAGGTTATGACATATCCAAAAGATTGGATACAATCTTACTAATTCATTGAACAAATTGTTTGATTCAATGTATACTTATAGGGGAATGGTTCTTAAGATAAGAAGTGGGAATAAGAAGGAATTTGAAAGGTTCAAATCTCATAAAATTACATCTAATTGGAACTAATGCCTTTAATGATTCACTTGATGTATAGTTGAAAGGCTATGAGACATTGAAAAATTCACTTCCATGATGAATTCTAAAAGTTTGTTTTTGAAGATGATCGTGAATTTATGTCTACAAGAAGCTTAATGGGAGTATAGTTGTCCTCTTCAGTGGGAGTATGTGGAGACATATTGCTCACAGAGTTTACTTTTCAATTGTTGAACATATAATCGTCCAAGAATAACTCTTGTTGGATATGAAAAGGTAACAACTTAATTATAGGAATTAGATCTATAGAGATAGATTGGACATTGTTAACTTGTATTAAGTCTAAGTGTATAGATAATGTACTAAAGATGTTTAGTATTTGAGATATCAGATACTTATGAAATATTAAAGATATCCATTGCTCTATGTGTGAGTTGATATTTGAGTTTAAGAGGATAAGGATATAACTTTAGAAGTAAATCCTAATTAAGGTTTATTTACTTATAACAATATCATTTAGGATTGGAAAGGTTCCAATGTTAATTGGATCAACAAGTTCTTTAGTGAACTTTATATAGTTCCTTTGCATTATTCAAGATAGTAATGTACTGTAGAACATTAGAGCCATTGGGTATGCATAAGGAGCTGATGTCTCATCAAAGATCCAAGAATGTGTTTAGCCAATTTTTCTTAATTATGATGATAATTAAGATGGGAGTTGTAAGACTTAAGCAAATGCTCATTATAGAGAATCTTGAAGAATTCTCTCATTAAGCCAGAAGTAGAATAATCATTATATGGTGATATTGTATGAAATACTTAAATGATTAGCTTAGTGCAAGTGGGAGATTGTTAGCTTATGGCCGACAGCCAATTGTTTTCGTTGTAGCTTAGTGACAAATTATTTAAATGCTTTATTTATCTTATACATGTTTAGATGTATATGATAAAGTCCATAGAATAATTGTACATTGCAAATGAAATTATAATGAGATTATAATTATGAGATTCATATTGCATATATGTATAATTCCTAAATTGTTCCTAATCATTTTTCTATTAATATTGGACGTTAATAGAATGCAAAAAGACTAGCACATGTTATGATTTTCCATATGAAGGATGTAATCGATCTCATAGGCCAAAGTATAGAGATACTTAAACAAACTTGTGGGTGCTTGTTAGAAAACCAGTTCACTTAATAGACCCGATATGAGAAATCAATTTGGAACATTACTTGTATGTCTATAGAATTCTCACTGTGATGTCCTTTGACTTGAGGTCATCAAAGTTATCTTATATGGGGATTGCTATGTTTTGATACTACTTATGATCTATTTAATC
>JAOSBN010000179.1:26532518-26573134 GCA_027563595.1 Erythroxylum suave
TATTTAATTAGAATTATTTATAATTCTAATTAAAGTTTAATTGAAATTAGTTAATTTCAATTAAATTACTAAAATGTTCAAAGCTTATTATCAATAGGCTTAAGCTCTATGAAGCTAGCACTTCATGCCCTCTCTGTAAGAGTTACAGAGTTCTCTCAACCTGTTTTGTGCATACCGTTAGAGGCCGAACATTTGTGCAGTTACGGTGGTTAAAACAGATCAATTTTTTGGAATGGTTCGAGAATTACGATAAAATAAAGATCAAGCTTCAGAATAAGGTACGAATTAAGTTTTCACTTTATTATGATTTGTGTTAATCATTTATAGAATTAAAGAGATCTTGGTTTTCGGAAAATCAAAATCACGAAAAAAAATTTTCCACTACGGTCAAGATCGGATCCTAACCAAGTTTTCCAACAGTTTTAATGGCTTTCTCTAACATCCAAAAAGCTCTAGCACCAGGTTCAAAGTCAGAGGCTTCTCTATTTTTTCCCACTTTTGTTGCTTCATATGCTACTATTACTTTTGGGTTCTTCCTCTAAGCACTATAAGAAAGTAACACAATCCACAACGTTTTACTGATAAAACGTCGCAGATTGTGAAGAATTTTCATAACGTTTAAAAAACGTCACGAAAAGTTCAAAATTTTGTCATAGATTTGTAATACTTTTTGTGACGTTGGCGACGTTTTGTTGAATAAAACGTTGCTATTGGCGTGGAGGAACTACCTAACCCAAAATTATACCCGACCTTAGATAATATCGTAACCTATCATCTCCTAAACTAGCTAGCTTTTTCGTTTTCCCCTAATTCTTCTTTTCGTTTATGCAAAATCCCTAAAACCACAACTAGAGAAGGTGAAGCAACTAATGAAGGACAGGCAGACAGAGGAGCAAGTGGTAGGAAGTACATGGTGGAAGCAACACCCCTCGTGTTCTCTCTGCCTTCTTCCCACCCAAATGTGAGGCTTTTAGCAGCGCCGCTCCTTCTTCCTCTACTAAGAAGCCCAGGCGTTTTGAGATTAAGAAGTGGAGCGCTGCTGCTCTCTGGGCATGGGGTAACCTCTCCTCCTCGTCCCTAACCCTAACCTTAACCCTAATTTTATTACTTTCTTAATTTTCTTTCTTTTACGCTCATCACCTATATCTGAACCCATATGTGAATGTTGCGGACTTGAAATTATATCTGAGTGAATGTTGTGGACTGGAAATTATATCTAAATGCCTTTGGGAGCTTGCAGACTTGCATGAGGAGAAAAATAGGTCCATGGAAGTAATGCTAGCCAATCATGAACAACAACTAAAGCAGCTTAGGATGGAACTTCAAAAGGAACAAGATAAATTTGAAGATACTTAACTAAAATTACGAGGTATGTTTCTTTGCTTAAGTAATATAATTATGCCTATACTTTTTTATTTTCAATCTTGTTTTATTTCTGATAATTTTCTTATTCTCTCCCCTTTTTATTAGCTGTTTAATTTTAGAGAAGCACGAGGTTAATGAATCTTTACTAGAGGAGCTTCGGAAGCTGAAGATGGAAGAGAACAAAGTGAGTTTAGAGTTTAGATGGCATGTATTGGGACTTAAATCATATATTACAGCTATGGAATTGCTACTTTTTGGTTTCCACCCTTCTTTTACATCAAATCTGGATGTATAAACCTTTGTGTCAAATACCATGTGTAGGTGCTTATTTTTTTGCATATTTATTTTTACCCATCAAAATAGTTATCTATAGATTGATGTTATAAGCTTAATGTAAGAATTTTGCATATATTTTCTTAACTCTTCCTGATTTACCTGAAACATTTGCGTCATTTTTCTGATTGGCAGACTTTTATAGATATAAAAAACCTATATGGTGATTTGAGAGCTAAAATATCAGAGATAAGAAACCTGGAGTTAGAGCTGCAAAGAGGGAAAGATAAGGATTCTGATCACACTTTAGAGTTTAAAGAAAGTAA
Source organism: Erythroxylum suave (assembly GCA_027563595.1). Taxonomy (NCBI): domain Eukaryota; kingdom Viridiplantae; phylum Streptophyta; class Magnoliopsida; order Malpighiales; family Erythroxylaceae; genus Erythroxylum; species Erythroxylum suave. The sequence continues at coordinate 26,534,483 of JAOSBN010000179.1, forward strand.
TAGCTACTTTGGAGAAGGAAAATGGTGATCTTAAGGTTGTTGATATCATCCTCTTTAAACTTCCTTTCTTCATTGGCCCTTCCATACTGATATATTATACTATTCCTTGCACAATGGGGTTTTAATGTATATCCTTATTATTTAGATGGCAAAGAACAAACTTGAGATTGCTTTGGAAGTGAGCAGAAATTCTTTAACCGACATGACCTCTCAGGATGGGGTAATATTTCCCTCTAATAATATGTGCAGAAGAACCTCTTACGTGTTTATCACATTGATTTTTGACCTTATATGTTTCTTTTCAGAAGGCAAATTCATCAAAAAATTCTCTTATGAAGGATGAATTGGAGATATCATTGAAGAAATTGGAGAAAGATTTGAAAGAAACTTGTCGTGAAAGGGAAGGCATGACAAGAATTGGCTTGTCTTAAGCAACACTTGTTAGAAAGGGTAGTCATCCCTCAAACTCCAATTTCATCTATTCAATATCAATCCGTGACAAATAACTCATGTGGTTTAAATGCATCTTAACAAAGAAAAAGAACCAAGGTGGAGTTAATATGTAGAATTTTTATGTTGTAATTGTCCTTGTCTACGAATTTGAAGAATCAGAAAAGATGGACAAGGATAGTGAAATTATTGAAAAACTTTGTCAGAATAATGAATATCTAAAGGCTCAACTATTGAACATGGTGAAAGCTTTGAAGCAAGCAATTGCAAGTCAAGAGGAACTCAAGATGAGCAACAACAGTGAGATCCTGAAATCAAAGGAAATTATTGAAGATTTGAATAGAAAGCTTGCAAATTGTATGAGCATAATATAATCAAAAGATATTGAACATATAAACCTCAAAACTGAACTTGGTCAACATTTTGCTGAAATTGAAGCTAAGGTAAATTTTGTTACCTTTGCAATTAACCATTGAATATCTCACTATTTCGGTCTGTTTCTTATGCTAATATTACTATTATGTGGTTAGGAACATTTGGAACGGCAATTGTCTTTGTCAAGAGAAGAATCAGCTAAACATTCAAAGCTTTTGAAAGTACGAGCTTGTCCTACTGTTTTCAATTTATGATTCAACATGCATTTATAATTTGTGACACTAATTTGGTGGATTTACTCTTATCAACTTGAGAAAAATCATCTTTTACTTGGCAAGGTCAATATGTTTTGCCTGTTCGCTTCAACTAGTCACTTTTCCTGTGTTTCTTATATTGAATTGTATAGTCAATGTTAGGTTTTTAAATGACTTTATGTTTTTGTTACCTAGGAATTTTTGTTTGATATATTGCTTGCTTTTTCTCAACTAACCTGGAAAAACTAAGACTTTGATTTGGATCTTAATATCTCCTTTAAAATAACAAGCCTTTGCTTCTTCTGGATGCAAAAAAAAAAAAGCTGAGGCATCAAAGAGGGAAAAGTAGGATATTTTAGCCAAGCTTACACAAACCAAAAGGATGCTTGCGGATTCAAGAAACAGAGTAAATAAGTTAGAGGAAAACAATTCAAAACTTCACCAAGCTCTTGAGCAGAGCATGACAAGACTTAATAGAATGTTCGTGGACTCCGATTATTTGGTGGACTTAATAGATACAAGAATGTTTATGTTCTTATATTAGTATCTTGATCAATGACTCGATATTTGGGCTGCCTTAATTTGGTCTCTCTAGGAGATATGATAAACATTAAGTTATAGTGGTTTTTCTAAATCTATTGCCAGTGCATTGCGGATGTAAATATTAAAGAAGCTTTAATCCCTCCCTCCATTTTTTCCAGAATCCCAAATGTTTCATCCCTTATTTTTTATATTAATTAGTGTATTATAACATGTTTGCGAATTGCAATTAAATAATACATTGTATGTAGGTAAGAAATTCTTGTGATACATGAATAATTATTAAAATTAATGATATACTAAAAAAATTAAAGAATTATTAAATAAATAAATTCATAAATAATATTGAATAGTTATTAAACAAATAAGATTTTAAAAATTTGTATTTTAAAAATAATTATTAAAATTAAAAATTTACTAAATTAAAATAATTTTCGAAAAATTGGAAAAATAATAATTAAAAAAATAATACAATTATCTGTGACGTTTTTGTATAAACGTCACAGAAAGCAACATTCTGCAACGTCTTAAGAACGTCGCGGAATCATATTCCGCGATATTTTAAAAAACGCATGGAGTGTGACTTTCCATGACGTTCTAAAAAACGTTACGAAAAGACCAATTTTTTAGTGATATTTTTTAAAATATCGCGGAATGTTCGTGTTTTCCGTGACGTTTTATGAGAAACATCACAGAATCCTTTTGCCTACATAACATTCCGCGATATTTTTTATGACGTTTTTAAAACGACGCAAATTGTATTTTGTGACTTTTTTGAGATTTTGTAATGTTTTTTAAACGTCACAAATTGTACTATTTTCTTGTAGTAAAGCCATTATACGAGTTTTCTTTTTCTTCATTTGTCTCTCTGCCCATTTTTTGTTTCTTTAGGATCCTCTTAATGGCCTTCTGACGTATTTGAATTCTAGCTCATTCATTTTCTGTTGATATGTATGTGAACCCTATTTCAACAATTTCAATGGGATTTGGTACTTTGGCAAAGTTTTTTCCATCTTCTCTTATTTTACTACTTATTGTGCTTTTCTGGTTTGCAAACCAAACTGACATCTTCAAGTTGGGATCTTTTCCGGTATTGCTTCGTTTCTTGGTTTCGTTATCATTCCTACTGCTATTGCTTCGTTTCTTGGTTTCGTTATCATTCCCTGAATCACATTGTATTCTTGACAATTATGGAACTTTGGATGCTACCAAAGTCGATGTTCTTATTGAAGCACTCAAAAAAACGATGGCTATTTGTATGAACATAGGTGACCCTAATTGTCACTTTATAAATCATTACTTTGTAAGTCATTAGCTCCGTACCCCCTTTCATAACGATTACATGTAGTCAATTCTTATATTCTTTATTCTATTCTAAGAGTAACAGAATGAGAATAATCGAAGCATAATATGCAAATTAGAAAGGCAAATATTCACACTGATTGGACGTAACGCTGCTCATCATCATGGATGCTTTGTTCGGTTTTTACTATTCTATTGATCATAAATTGGTAAATTGATTCCAAAACTCATTCAAACAGCAGTATTCGGTACGCCGTTTATCATAAGAAGTTGGTCCTGTATTCAAATCACCGTCATGCGAGGATAAAAGAACGTTAGACTGATTGCCACTCCCCTTAAATGAAGAAACTATGAATTTAAATTATCAGTGAAGTTAAACTTGATATAAGGTGAGAGTTACCCCTCTTAAATAACGCATTTTAAATTAGACAACAATATATTCTTCACTAACCAACCATACCTACCCTGCCATGATCATCCAACCCCCCTGTCGATCGTTTGTGGCCGAACATCACTTTATACGCTCTTATAAATGAACACCAACTTCAAGCTAGCTGCTTTCATACTCTCTTGAGTACGGCCACCACCACTATCACCTCACATATATAGTTGGAATAACTTCCGATGGATGCTACCGAAGAGGGTCTCAAGTCCTACGTCGAGCAAGGATCGAGCGGTGAGCTCGAAAACATATTATTGGATACAAGCTTGCCGCTACTGCTACGCATACGATTGGCAACAACATCTGAGTGGAAGATCCTTTTCCAGCTCGCAGCACCTGCCATTTTCGTTTGTCTGATCGGATATCTCATGTCCATGTTTACACAAATTTTCTCTGGTCACCTTGGTAATCTTGAGCTTGCTGCTGCTTCGCTCGGCAACAATGGCATCCAGATCTTCGCCTATGGTGTCATGGTAAGATCCTATTAATTACACCGGGTGATCATTATCATTTCATGCAAACCCTTTTCTTTGATCTGGGATCATCAGATCTTCGGAATAAATCACAACGTATCTTACTCTTAACTCATCAGCAGTTTCTTTGTTAACGAAACAGTGGGGACTAGGAAGTGCAGTGGAGACACTATGTGGGCAAGCATATGGAGCTGGAAAGTACGACATGCTAGGCATATATCTTCAAAGATCAATTGTCCTCCTAACATTAGTTGGCGCTGCAATCACTTTCATTTACATTTTCTCAGAGCCCGTGTTGATATTTCTTGGTCAATCACCTGAAATAGCTTCCTCGGCAGCAATCTTCGTGTACGGTCTTGTACCACAAATATTTGCATACGGAGTGTACTTCCCTATTCAGAAGTTTTTACAAGCTCAAAGCGTGATGGCTCCAATGGCGTACATATCAGCAGCCACACTAGCCATACATGTTCTATTAAGTTGGCTTGTGATCTATGAACTAGGACTAGGATTGTTGGGTGCATCTCTGATCTTGAGCTTAACATGGTGGATAAGTGTGGTGGCTCAAATTTTGTACATAGTTAAGAGTGGGAAATGCAGACATACATGGGTTGGATTGAGTTATGAAGCATTCATTGGATTGTGGGATTTCTTCAAGTTGTCAGCTGCATCGGCTGTGATGCTTTCTTTGGAGTTGTGGTACTTCGAGATACTTGTTCTACTGGCCGGATTGCTGGATGAGCCTGAATTGTCCCTGGATTCGCTCTCTATCTGGTAAGCCATCTTTTGACCTTGTGTTTAAACGAAGATGATCCAAAATAATTTAGACTGTAAAGGCCAAGATCAATAACAACTCCTCTTCTAGGTATAGTATGAAATCCGATCATACATACGGTAAAATAAAATAAATTTGAAGTTCAAAATTTAAAAAAATTAGAAGCACGACGATACCATTTTTTAGTAATATTTAATTGAAATCATAATTCGGTAAATATTTGTAAAAGTAATCAAATATTAGTTAAGTTTCTGTCACTTTTCATCCTTACTGTTTAACCCTGAACGCTGGTCTAGACTTGACTACTAGAAATTATGCATATAGCCAAACTGACAATAAATTTGTAAATTCATCCAACGCTTTATGGACTTGATCAATAGTTCTGTAAATGACCAGACCTATCGTGGGTCCCAATATGTGCGTTCCACTTATGACTTGACCATTGGCTGACAAAGTGACTTTCTTCTAAGAAAAAGGAAAAGAAGAAAAAAGTAGAAAGTGTTTTTTCCTTCTTGTGTCTTATAATTTTAATCTGTAAAGGTATGAAATAAATAACGGAAAGTTAACCCTAATGGGTGCCATTTTTTATTACAGTATAACTAAAATTATTTGATCATATATCTTTTTTTTTGTGCTTTATTTATACAAGACAGTATAAATGGACTTTTTGTGCTATTATCGTTTTATATGGGATTATTAGGGGAAATCAGTATAACCATTTGTATTGAAGTTTTATGAACCAACTACATTTTAGCGATAACTAGAATTTATACTTCAAATTTTAACAAAACAGATGGAATTACGAGTTACGGGAGATGATGGGCTAATGTCGTGAACAAAGTTGAGTCTTGTTATAGGTTTGGGTGTGTCTTGAGATATATATGTTGCAATTTTGTATTTTGGATTTTATTGTACACATATGAAATAAGGGATCTACTATCGTCGTCACTTGTTTGTTACCGCTATTAACCGCAGCTTGTCAGTGATGAGTTGGTTATTCATGATCTCAGCGGGCTTCAATGCAGCTGCAAGGTTAGGAATTCAACTTGATCATAAGCTTCACATGCAGTTAGGCCCAAGCCCAAAATTCGAATATATATTTGACTACATTTTATCATGTAACCATTACCATCGCAGTGTAAGAGTGAGCAATGAACTAGGGGCGGGCCATCCAAGATCCGCGGCATTTTCCGTGGTGGTTGTGACCTGTGCTTCTTTTGTTATTTCGGTTTTCTTGGCGGTCATACTGCTCTTGATGCGTGATGTCATCAGCTACGTTTTCACCGACGGAGAGGTCGTGGCTGCGGCCGTCTCGGATCTCTGTCCACTTCTGGTCATATCTGTTGTCCTCAATGGAGTTCAACCTGTTCTGTCAGGCACGTAACATTTATTTAGCTTCAATTCATAACAATTATTCTATCATAAAAATGGAAAGCTTCCCATGTGAGTTTTAACTCTTTTAGTCACATTTTCTCAAGGGGTGGCTGTTGGCTGTGGATGGCAAGCTTTTGTTGCTTATGTTAACGTGGGATGTTACTACGTGGTGGGCATCCCACTTGGCGCATTTCTTGGCTTCTACTTGGATTTCGGTGCCAAGGTAAACCCTACTTATATGTTTCCACATGGAGTTCTGGTAATAAAAAGGCAGCTACTTTTTTAATCACCCAAATGAACCTAAACAATTGCTCTGATATGTAGGGAATATGGTCGGGAATGATTGGTGGTACAATGATGCAGACTCTAATTTTGACGTGGGCCACAATAAAGACAGATTGGGATAAAGAGGTTCGAGTATATTATCATTCAGTTTTTAATCTAAATGGCTTGAATCATACGTTACATTTGATTACTGAAGTTGAATTATGCAGGTAGATGATGCAGTGAAAAGGTTAAACAGATGGGAGGACAAGGCAGAACCTCTTTTAAGGAATTAAACTTAGCAACATATATAATAATTTAGACACTACTCAGATGGAGTTCTTAGCTTTATTTATGTCAAAAGTTGTGGGACGGCAATGCTATTATGCAACTGTTGTCATTTACATTTATTATGCTTGATATGAGAGCACATAAAGTGATTGCCTGCTTGGAAAATCGCAATCCCTCGAACCTTAACATTTTAGAGTTCGACTCTGAAATATTTTAGTAATCAAATTGATACAAAATGTTGTATGCATAAAATTAAAATTGTATTAGACTTATTTATATTTGTTATCAAACTACAAAATGGTAAACATCAGCCTCTTCACTTTTCACGTTTTCAATTGTTTTTCTTAGGCTTTTTAAACTTTGAAAGCAACTGTGGGGCTAAGACAACGAGACACTTGTCGCATGTGTCACGAGTTGTACTGGCAGAAGTGTAAAAGTACTTTAAAACTGAGCGGAGGATTGATCAAGTAGTCTTGACTTAATCGGAGATAAAACATAACGTGCAAGGACCAGTATTGGTAATGGTAAAAGGGACTCCAGGAGAGTAGGGGAATGGATGACAACAAAAGCTACACGAGCACTGGAAAAGAAGTGAGTGTTGCGGGCAATAGCCTATGTCCTTATATGCAGATTTGGTCCGCAAACTATCTGCAATATTTCAATTCAATATATTGAACCTGTGCATAATCTGCATCTCTAATTAATTAACTGCAACACTCGGGCCAATTGTCTTATAACCATAAAAAAACCACGTGTCTTGTTCTGTAGTCTACGTCAACAAAGCCTCGTCTCGTCTGCAAATATTCGGTTGCCCTTCGGATTACGAGACCAGCCATCAAAGCATATTTTCACGTGTGGTTGTGAAATCTTGGTACTTTTCGACGTTAACTGAAAATTTACCCCATTTAACAAATATTACGGAGATTGGATCTTCTGTTTTGAGTGTAATGCTCTTATTATATTTTATTAAATCTCATCCACATATCTACGTAATGTATGGATATCTCACATAAATATATGGTTGAGATTTAACAGAACGTGATTGGAACAAAATAACAAAAAATTACGACTCACAAATTTTGGTATATGCTTGTTTTCTTTTTCTGAAAAGTGAAAAATATATTAAAAACCAAGTCTAGATACAAGATGAATACATCCAACACCAATCTTAACGAACCATTCCACTGGACATAGAAATACCAGAGGAGCTAGTCCAAAAAACAAATACCAAGAAAACACAGCAACAAAAAGTGACTAAACATCTAAACTTTGGAGATACTCTGCTTTGATCTTGTGTTCTTCCAAGAACCGAAACCATTGCAAAATTGGACTTGATCTACATAAGAATTGATGAGTCTGAAGTTAACTTATCCTCTTATAGCCAATCTGGTAATTACAAATTTATTTATAATATTATTATTTTAATTAATAAAATCATTTTTATCTTTATGTATTATGTTAATTACAATTGATATTTTAATATTAAAGGTAAATTCTTTGGAATAATTACTGTACAATTGAAATTATGATAAGATAATAGTTATGATATTCGACCTGCATTTATGTGTTATTTATAAATTCTTAATTATAGTTTCATCAAGACAAAATATTGTTGAAATTGAAAAATTAGCATATATTGTGTTTCTTTCTTACAATGAAAGTAATTGATCTCATAAATTAAAATATAGAGATAATTAAACAAACGTGTGAGTACTTATTATATAATAAATTCACTGAACTAACTTAGTTATAAAGATCCCAAATGAAATTTTACTTATATATCTATAGATTTCTTTATTATGATGATTGTATAGTTAATCCTTAGACTTGAGATTACCAAAGTATCTTATATGGAAATTATTATATTTGGATAATGCTTATGACATGTTCTATTTAAGGTAACTCAGTCATACCTACTTGGATACATTATGAACCATATAGAGATAATTGAATAAAGGATTCGTTACTCTAAAGTAATTAGAGAGAATGCTCCAGTTATTTAACTAATTTTTTGGCTAGAGTGAATTGATATTTGAAAATATATTTTCAAATATCAATTATAAATCAATTACTAATTAGCAAAAATGAATATGATTGGATTCAAAGGAGTAGACATTATATCCATGCTTTGTTAAAGTGGAACAATGGATGAAAAAACTGATTAAATTATACGTTATAATCATCCATTGATAGGTTACGTGAAACCACTTTAACATTTCTAATATTTAGGTAGTCATGACATATTGTTAGATGCAATCTTGATTGATGATTATAAATATATTAATTGAAAAATTAAAGATAAATTAAAAGAAGTTTTAATTTATCTAATTATAATTATAATTTATAATTTTTAACCCTTGTCAATATATTAGGAACCTAATATAACACACATGAAGAATAGTTAAAAGAGAAAAATCAATTTTAATTAAGTTGGGCTTCACATTCTATAGTTAGTTTGCTTTTAGCTTAATTAATTTCCTAATTTCCTACTTTCGGTTACCTAAATAGAGTCTTAGTGTAGTAGTTTAATAGTTAGTAAATTTAATTAATTCCATGTCGATATGACACTTGGATACTTCCAAGTTATTACTTATGATTGTGTACACTTACAGGTATCATCATGATTAGAATTATGCGATCACAAATGATAATAAGGAGTAGATCATTGAGGACAAGCAAAGTGGACTTATAAGTTATCAATAGAGCAAAAGTTATTGCATTAGTTGTAGGAACTTGTTCTATAGCTTTGCCTTTTAGCCTTAAACTAGAACTAAATAATTGTTATTATGTTCCAGTTGTTAATAGGATTTGAATGGATTTGTCTTTATTATTAAGGATATAAGTTGATTTTTCTTATAAGGGTGATGATTATTATAGATCTTGATTATTTACAAATGGTTTGTATAAATTAGATCTTGAAACGCCAATGCTCAACATAAATAGCAAGAAAAGAAAGTTGAGTGACCAAAATCCATATTACTTATAGAATTGCAAGTTAGGTTATATCTACGAAACTAGAATCATCATGTATAAAGTTGCATGAGTAGAGTCACGATCGTGACAAAAGAGTTTTTTCCAGATTCACAGTTGTGACTTCCATGTCACGATTGTGACAAAGAGCAAATTTCTAAATTCGTGATCATGACTCCAATGTCACGATCATGACATAGGCTTCTCATGCATAACTTTTTCCATTCATTTTAAGGTTCAAGGGCATTTTTGGAACTGATCAAAGGGGGGCAAACCCTAACTACACCCCTAAATAAGACATCAATTAAGAACATTAAGAAGCCTAAAAAAGGCAGCAACCATTTTACGAAAGTGGATTAAATAAGGGAGATCAAGAAGAACATCCAAAATTTTGGTTATTACAGATCAAACTTTAAATTGAGTTTTTCTTCCTTTCTTTTTGTTATTTTCATCAAACTTAATGTGTAAACTAAATTCTCAGATGTTTATTACAATTATGAGTTTCTAATTTTCATATTAGGGTTCATTTCGAAGTTATTTTGTGATTTTGGATCTTTATTAATTCAGTAGTGTCGTAATAATTATGCATGCTTATACTTTTGATTACCTATAGATAACTTCAAATTTAGTTGAAAATTTTAGGAAGTGTTGTGAATCAAGAGGTTATTAAATCTTCAATTTCAAATTCAATTAAAGGTAATCAATTAAGATTAATTAGGTCTTAAGAGAGAGTAATCAATACTTTAGAAAATCTAGGATCGTCACATATTTGGATCAATAATAGTTAAGGGAATAAAATAATGAATGAATAAATCCTAAGTATTCATCTTTGATCAACTTTAATTCAATTTGGCAGCTCAACTGTTATTTGTTTATTTACTTAATTTTATTTTAATTTCTTTCATTATTTCAGTCAAATCATATTCTAATACCTTAGAAAAAGTTACGTTTAATTAGATTTATCAAAAAGTTACGTTTAATTAGATTTATCTATTTCCTCGTGGGATCGATACCTACTGATAATACAAGATACAATCTGTATATATGCGAGTATTGAGAGTTTTATTAGATATAAAACTTGCTCAAGGTTGTCCAATTTTGAATCATTTGCATTAGACTCATCTTGTTGAAATCCTGATGGGCCTCATGTTCCAATTTGAGTCTCTCTATTATTAGACCAAAAGAATTTTGGGTGGTTCTGCCACCCAGGATAGTAAGTATTTAAGTAAGGAGTTTTACCTCCTTAACCAATTTATTCTCCCATGAAGTTGAATTGCTACATATTGCTATTTTCCATTAAGAAGCAATCAATTGTGATACGGTTTTGTTATCTGCATAGCTCATATCCATATTAAATTGCTCTGAGTTGAGAGAGAGGTGGCTATTGAGCTCTTCAATTGCTTTATTAGGTTTTCGATCTCAGCCTATGATGCTATTATTAAATCTATAACAATTATTCCTTTTGGATCCTAGAAGATTGAATGCTGTCAACTTTGTTTCGATGTCTATCGACAGCTATTGTTTGTTTATCTCTTCTAATAAATCGTGTGTCACTTACACTATTGGTTATGTAATTCTTTGATAATTGGCATGAACCTTGGCCTTATGAATTCCATAAGGGTCCTTTGGTTTTTATGAGATATTTCCTCCACCATATTCTTCTATCTCTTCTTAGCATTTAACTCTTTCGGATTTCTCATTCTTTCCTTGTGATGTCTAGATTGATGTGTCTTCTACTTTACATCCAAACTCACTCTTCTTTTTAATTTTTAATTTCTTGTGATTAGGTACCATAATCAAAAGAAAGGGTAGCAATTCCTTAAATCAAAGGAATTAAAACTTCCTAATGCTAAAATGCCTAGCAACAGCGCCAAAACTTGTTAACTAAGTTTTATATCTCATAAAACCCTCAATACACCATAAATATACTTCATATCTTGTAGTATGTAAAGTTATCATTCCCCCGAGGATTATACAAGGTTAATAATTTTAACCTAACTTTGTGTAAGATATTCAAAATGTGATTTGAATAAAAATAAATAATATAAATTGAAATAAATAATAGAAAAAGAAAATAATTCAAATAACAAGTAAAACAGTGAGCTGCCAGATTAGTTTATGGTTGTGAACAAGATTGAATACTTAGGAATTATTCTTCCCTTATTTTGTTTCCTTTACAATTGTTGATTCAATTATGTTTTTAATCCTATATTTCCTTATATATTGATTATTCTTTCTCAAGATCTAATCAATTAACCTTATTTGAATTAGAAAATTCCAGATTACAAGACTTCTCTAACTTATTCAATTATATCTAAAGTTATCTATTGAATAATTAATTTTTCAAAGAAGATCTCTCTTCGAATGATTGTTAACTTGATAATTAAAGGCCTATTAGGCAGCTAACTATCATCGCATAATCTAACATATATTACTTTTGACTCACTCTCCCAATTTATTATCAAGTTTAAGCATAAACAATTATTAGAAACATCTACTATGTATTGAAATCAACAAAAATCAAATCCATAAAATAAACCTAGAATAAATCCTAATCTAAAATTGCACATAAGGATAATGAAAGAATTAAAGAAAAAAGAAAAAGCACTATTAGACGCCTTGATCTAGGATGTTGGAATTTCTTAGTACTTCTTCCTGATCTCTCCACTTTGATCCACTTTGATGAAATGGTTACTATGCTTTTTGGTGTGTTTCATGTTCTTAAATAGTTCTTAAGGATTCTAGGTTCTTTCTAGGGTTTTCTTTTTAATTTAGTTCCAAAAATAGCCCCAAAATATCAAAACACCAAAAAAAAGAAACTCACGAGTTGAAAAAGCTGAAATATGTTGTTTCACTCTTTAGAGATAACATAGTCTGATACACAGTAGTGTATAACTCAAAATCTCTATTTTTTTTATTTTGAATAGGCTGAGAGACTTACATGACCATGTATCCCTTATTAGCTTCAAATCTTCCTTGTTCTTCAATTATCTAATTTCAAACACTTTAAATAAATCAAACACCTTATAAAACATAAATTTAAGATTGAAATCATGATCTAAAGTAAACAAACACTTAGAATATAAACAACCACTAACAGTAACAAAATCTAAGCCTCTACACATGATAATCATCTAAGAAATACTTAAAAACACATTTAAAAATCTAGCAACACATGGTACAATCTACACTTATCAATATCTTTCATTCTCGACTCAAGAAAAAAATCAAGGAATAGTTAGTTAGATAGGAATTCTAGGTTCTTCTTAAGAAAAATCCAAACTAGAAGAAATGGAAACCATATATTTGCACTAAAGGATCCTAGTGGTAATACAGTTATTGGACAAGAAAATTTGAAGGACCTGGCTCATAAGCACTTTGAGGAGTTACTTAGTACTTTTTAAGTAGCTTCTTGTCTTTGTGAGGACTTTATATTGTTGTGGGAACTTCTCTTTCTACTGAACCAAATGGAACACTACTAAGAGTCACATTTAAGGAGATTAACAAAATTTTGTTCTCTTTTTCACATGATAAAGCCCCTAGGCTTAATGTCTTTAATGCTAGCTTATTTTTAGAGCAGATGGAATCAAATTGATGATATAGTTATCAATGCAGTTTTTGAATTATTCTAATTAGGTAGAATGCTCATTGAATTGAATATAACCTACCTATGTCTTGTCCCTAACCTTATTATAGATATGGCTTTTAAGGATAAAGGGTCAAACGCATAGCAATTGCCCTTCAAATATCTGGGTGTGCCCATTTCAGTGAAGAAATTATCCAAAAGTTACTATCTCCCTCTTTTAAGCTTTATAAAGAGAAGATTTATCAATTGGTGCAACAACTTATTATTAAAGGTAGGATCCAACAAATTATGTCCATTCAAAATAGCTTACATAATTATTAGATCTCATTTACTACTTTACCTAAGGGTATCATGAAAGAAACTTATAGGATTATAAGGGAATTCTTATGAATTGAAGCTAATAAGAAACCAAGGATCCCTAAAATCTAATGAAGCTTAATTTTATAGGCTAAGAAAAATGGGAACTATGAACAAACTATTTCTTATTAAACAACTCAGGAAGTAGGTAAAAACTGACAAGTTAAATGGACCCAAAAATATGTTTTAAAAGGCTTGAGCATTTAGACCATCAAATCCTCTCCTAATCTCTTCTAAGATTTTATACAAATCTTCAAGATGAGAAAACTAGTTCATCCTTTTATAAAGAATGAGACCGGTAATAGATATGGAACCTTTTACTAGTTTTGTAGCGCCTCCTTACCGTAAGGTACAAACAGGGATGTCCGGAGGTCATTCTGGTACATATCCTAAGATAAGCATGAGCTACGTTCGATCACTACATTCACTTCACATGGCATCATTATTATTCACTTATAAAGCCTCATAAGAAAATCACAATATTTTAAAAACCAACTTTTTTCTCATTTCACTTCACAAAACCGAAAGTTTACATTGTATCTTTGAACACTTACTACATATACATCATCAAAACCTAGTACAAAAGTACTACGTAAAAGAGGAAAATATACAAAGTCCATCTAATCTATCCAAAAATCCCAGCTGACTGACCTGTGAGCCATTTTCTTCTCAAAAGTAAAAGAATGACGCTTCTCATACGAACTCTCAGTAGCTAAAGTCGTCTCTTGGTCCTGAAAAGTCAACGATGCAATTTTGGTGAGTTTTGCGAACTCAATGAGGTAACCATCATCAATGGTTCACTCAATTCATGCATCACATCAATACACGTAACATATTTTTCACATCTTTGCATATTCATAAAACAACACCTTTTACTTTCTGAACAATCATAGTGGTCATTTCATTCATGTAAAATACACATATCAAACATAATTGCAATGTACATGACTTAGTTTCATTTGTTACTTTGTTGTAACCAAGTGCTTTTTTACTAGCTCATATCCTTTTATGGATACCTAGCTGTATCAATTAATGTTCCATATCCCTTAGTGGATACCAGGTACATGCACAACTGAGCCAAAGGCTCTTATCACGTTCTGAGCTTTAAGCTCTTTTATTGGTGACTCCGGTCACAATTGCCTTTATCTTTCATGTATTCATGAAATGAATTGCATCTCACATATTCATGTAATTATTATTTTTAATCAGTCACATTCATAGTCAAAACATAATCATTTTTGGACCTTAGTTTGACATTTAACAAAATTTTGGAATAACATTTATTTCTTCACATTCACATACAAGTAGCACTTCAATATCTCATCCACATTTCACAGTCATCGGACCTTCCATACGAAATCAACAATCAAGCCGCATTCATTCAATCATTTCAAACAGAAATTTAGCAAACAAGTAATCAAGTGAGACCATCTAGGTTACTCAATAATTGCTCCCGAAGCTAATGCCTGGAAGTTCTGGCAACGTCTAGAGGTTGACGTTCTAGTTGCTCCTCTATATCAAACACCATACACATATATCACGATTTGCACAATCATAAGTGTTTAATAATGCACACGTATGAAATGAAATATGTACAATGCACGTTCATGACAATTCCGAGTATTTATCTATCAATTTCATCACAAAGTCATTCTTATATCAAAACTCATCTAAGTATAATTTATACTTAGGTTTATGCCTCACTAAAACCATTAAAATCTCTATTCTTTTCTCATTGACTCACTTCAGATTTTTCTAAGCCACACTTTTGGGTCTACTATTCACATTCAATCAGAAAGTGAAACTGATGTAATTTGGTCCTATCCTCTTCTAGAAAAGTTTTCCTCTATGTCTTATGTTTCTTTTCACACCAAGATCATTCAATTAGGTTCCGTACTCTAAAAGTTATACTCCAAACATTTTTGGATTGTTCTTATTCTGAGATAGTGCCCTATACTCAACTTCCACCCAGAAATTTAAATTCTTACAATCCGATTCAGAATTTTATTTCTTCAGATAATTTGTATCCCTATGTCTCTAGTTTACTTAAAATTAAAAATCATTCCAATTGAATAACTATAGTTCAAGATATCATCAAAATACCAAAGTATGTTTAAGTTGTGTAGGAAAGTTGGCCGCGGCGAAGTCAAGAGTTGGCCGCGCGAACTTTTCCCGAGAGGAATCCTCATAAAATCTTGAGAGTTGGCCGCGGCGAACCAAGGAGTTGGACGTGGTAAAATTTTCCCAAGAGGAAATCCTACAAGTTGGCCATGGCTAACCAAAGAGTTGGCCACGGCGAACTTTCACAGAAAGCAGTAAACATGACTCATTTTCCAGTTTTTCCAACTCTATTTTTCAGATCCGCTTTGTATGACTATTATGACCTAGAAAATGAGGATTAATATAAATACATTCTTCTAAAAAGTTGTTCATATATGTCTCAAGTTTCTAAAAAACCTAATTTCATACAAGTTTTCCCAGTAAACTACAAGTTATGCACAATTTACTACATGCTGTTCAGAAATGGAGACATAATCCGAAACTCAAATTGAAGACACTTTTTAAAACTCTTTGAGATAGAATTCATACTCTATTTCTTCACTAAAATTGTATTAATTCATCTCTAGGTTAATATAAATCAAAAATCATCTCAATTGAACAATTCTAGAAGAAGTTATGGCTAAAACACTGAAGTATATGCAGTGAACATTTTCCAAATTTTCAAACTTCCAACATTTACATCTAACTCATCTTATACCAAGATTATCTCTTCCATTTCATTTCCTCATCATCCTCTACCCAATTCAACTCAATAAATCACTCGCAAATAAAGCATATTTTTCATCACCCATGACACATACATAAACATTGCATAACCAAATCATCAAATCTCAATTTACTCATCATTCTAGCATAATTTAACCATACCAATGACATTTAAAAGCATAACTTACTTGGTGTAGCTCCAAACTCTTCAAAATCTTACTCAACCCTAACTCCCAAGCATCCCACGTTCCTCATCTTCTAAAGAAAGTAAAGGATGAGTTTTCTTGTGGCAATGAGGAAGAAGATAGCAATTATGCTTAAAGCAAATGAAGGAAAGTGTAATCTTCAAAGTTGAGGTGGTGGAGATTGAAGAAAACAAAAAATTGAAGTGGTAAAGAAGAGAGTCACGAAGAGGAAGATGGGAAGAGCCAAAAAATTCGCAACACTTGGAATTTTAATGAGAAGCAACGTTTTTAAGGGGTTTAAAAAAACTTAGTGGACCTAAGACATTGTTTGGCAAGTGACTTATATCACTTGCCACATGTCTAATGCTTATAAACTAAATCCAATTTCTATTCAAATTTTCTTCCAATTTTCAATGACACTTGTCAATAAATACCATATTCATTTATCAAAATTGTCATTGCCATTTGACAGTAAATTCTACAACCATTTATCATTTGGTTTGCCACTTGACATTTTTCCTAGTCCAAAAATTACCCCAAAATTTCAGAAATTTTTCTAAAGTTCTCCAATAATTCTAAATCGATAATTACACTCTCCAAATCAATTTTCAATAAAACAAATTAAAATTCTTAATAACAATCACCTTTTATAAACAATTATACCCGGAATGTCAATGAATGCATGTACAGCCATTTTAAATGTGCAATATTTCACTATTCACTTGTATGCATATGTCATATTATGCATGAGCATGAAAAATACATTTCTAAGCTCTCATTAATCACTCATATTTACTATTCTAACCTCCCAAACGTAATGGGATGTTACAAGTTTGATGACTAACACTCTGATGGTCTAATCTCTGATCAAAGAGAAATCGAAATCTTAAGGTCCATCATACCTATTAATGCAAGAATTGTAAGATTTCATCAAGCAAACCTCATGGATATGGACTTTTCATACTACCCAAGGCATGGAGCTTTTCCTCTCCAACCTACCAGCTCATTCTCCTGATATTAATCTTCAAGAAAAAGTGATATGGGCACCGGACACTTCTACTAAAACTAAGTCAAGCAGGAAGTTGTTTTATGATCAACCTATCACTAATCTAAATCATAACTAATATGGGATCTTATTATATCCTCTTCTTCTTCCTTCATCCTTTGGCTTCTATCACGGCAAAAAATTGGCACCAAAAACTCCATTAAGTACTCTTTACTAGTATTGTGTTCTCCACAACAATGCTACTATGGAATCCTTAAAACACCTATATTTTTTTAACAGATTTTTAGCTCATCTATAAAGCAATATCCTCACTCTTTTCTATTTTTCCCGTCTTAGTTCATTGCATTCACAAATTTGAAATGGATTCCTGGCATTTGCTTCAAAGCTATGGCTGATAAGAAACTCTTTGGAGCATCATATGGAGCTTTGGTAAACCACATATGTAGGGAAAGAAATAAATACTTTATTTGCTGTGAATGTGGAGGTGTTTTTTTCAAGCTAGTCAAGCATATGAGATTCACCGCTATTGCTCACAATCTTTAACTTTCACTCGACTCACTGATTTGTCAAATATTGCAGTTCGAATGAGCTGCGCTAGTTACTCAAGTTCAACTTTGGTGCTACTTTTGTCAAAACCCTTTTGTTTGTGACTTGATCTGCTCTATTAATTGTTTAATTGTATGGACACTTGATGTCATTAACTCTGCTATTAAATGCATCTCCTTAATTTATAAAAATGTTATGTTTTTGGAGTGTATAAATGAAGAATAAAATTTTTAATTATTATCAATCAATTACATTTGAATAAGTCATGGTTAACAAATTTAATTAGAAATTTAAAGTGAATATAACTAACAAATTTATTTAAAATTTAAATCATTCTATAGGGGGTTGATGTTGTTGTTTTTATCTTACTATATTAACAAGCCAAGTTGAAGGGAATACTCAATTTGTTAATCTCTAGAGATTCTTTACGGCATTTAGCCATCCATGAAGTTGACAATTAGCCAACAGAATAGAAAGGAGAGAAGGAACAAAGTAGTGAAGGTAAATTTTGAGAAGACACCTTCAATTTGGTAGCTTATCATGGAACCAAATACAGTCGCAGGGGGACCACAATTGAAGAAATGGATTCCCTTCTCAATAATAGACATTTATCGGTGCTAAAGACACTATTTTGGCATTTTCTTCATAGCTAATGCAAATAAGATAAGGCTATATTGTATTTGCGTATGAGCACACGTCATTCCGACAAAGCACACGTCATTCCGACGAAGAAAAGCAAAATCTGCTAAAAGTTTTGTTAAAGAAAGAAGATTTGAATTTAATACATTGTCTTTGGTCAGGGAAAAGTATGCGTCCAAACATTTTCCTATTTTATTCTGGTATTAATATTCTACTCCTATATGGACAGCTCAACTAACGTCCCATTTCTTATAATATTCTTTTCAATTGGATCCTTTATTAATATAGGAAATAGGTCGTTTTGTATACCGTTACATATCGATTAAAATACTTAGTCAATAGTGATTGAATAATTCAAATAATACATATTAATGATCTAAATTTCATAGGCAAAAAGGTTAGTTGTAAAGATCACGATTAAAATAATTTGGAATTAATTTATTACTAAATTACATCAAGAAATTAAGATGAGATCAACATTATATTCTTAACATTTAAAGTTAACATGATGAAAGTCTCAAGGCCAGTAGCATTATTTGAAGATCAAAGTAAAGACATGTTAATAATTTCTTGAACTCTTTTTAACTTTTAAAATTGACAAACAATGGAGCTCAAATTTATTTATTTTGTAAATAGCCTTTGTATTCGTTAACATAAAATTTGAGAATTTTTTGAAAGTATAAAAAATTAGTTCTTAAAAAGTTGAATGAATAATGGTCAATTTGAATTAAGGAAAATTTTAATTCATATTTTGATGAATAAATATAAATACTACAAATATTTTATTTTAATGATTTAAAAAAAGTGACAAGAACTTATTAAAGTATGTAAGACAATTAAGCCCAAGTGACATTAGATGTTTCATCAAGAAATTATTAGAGTCAAAAGAAAGAAATTAATGAGTTAAGAATTTTCAAGTGAAAAACAAAGTCATGTTAACCAAGACCAAAAAAGACTCAAGATAATTCAAAGTTTAGAATTAATGTAATCTTTCTTGTACCATATACTATTCATTTTACTTTTTGTAGTTTTACATACTGATAAAGTATGTTTTGCATCATAATTATTCTAATACTCAATTAAGGTAAGTATACCTATTGTTTTGTACTAATAAAATGGCGGAAGGATCGATCCTATAAGAAGCTAACAGGTACTAGATTATTATCTAAGCAATAACAAAATAAAGTTTTGTTTATTAAATCAAAGCTAAACTAAATGCTTGTTGCTCTAGGTCATCACAAGAAAACTATAGAACAATCAAAGAGAATATAAATATTAAGAAATACCCATACTAGATTTCCCCCTAACTTCAAGTTTTATGATTACTCAGTTATAGAAATTATAACGTTTAGATTGGTAGGATCTTTTAGTGTAATAGTCTGCCACCTCTCAATGGACAACTACCTATTCCTATGTAGGTTAGTTAAAATACCTATGATTAACTTCTTTGGGAATGCATTAAGTTTTTTAAAACCCCAGACAAATTAACTTAATACTAAAAGGATATATTTTGAAGACAATCTATATTAGAATCTCTTGACTACATCCACATATATACCAAACCAAACCTAAACTCTTGATTTTATATGGTATGATTAAGAACAACATATAAATCTAAAAAACTTTGTTAAAAAATTGAATAACATATACAATGATCCATTATGATTTCATCTAATTTTGATATAGAATTAACTAAGCAAATTTGATGAGCATGTATTTAGTGATGGCATACCTCTTCATTTGGTATATAATAATAAGTGCATGCTTATAAGTGTCCAAGGTGTACAAATAAGTGCTGATATTTTGTTGATATGTGTATTTAAATCAAAGCATTGAATGTGAATAGAATAAGTTAATGTGATTGAACTTTTTAAGTGATTGATGTTTGTGGCTAAGTTAATTTCATAAGATTTGAAGCCATTGTATCGTTATTATATTGATGCATGATTGTGTGTTTATGTATTTCGTTTGTTTTATGGTTTTGGTTTTTCTTAGTGACAAGCAAAGATTTAAGTATGGAGATGTTGATAGGTGTTAATTATAATGTGTTTTCTAGCTATTACAGTGTGTTTTTATGTTTTCTTAGTGATAATCATATGTTTAGGACTTAGATTTATGTTCTTGTTAATGTTTCATGTGTTTTGTTTGATTGATTGTAGTTTAAGGAAAGAATTTGATCTTAATTATATATTGCAAGGATTGTTTGATGTGTTTAGTGATGAGTGGAGACAGGAAAAAGTGAAGAAAAGATGAAGAAAAAGCTAGAGAATAATATATGCATCCATGATCGTAGATGAAGAAGCAGTAGATTGGAAAGTCTCTAGTCTGATCATGCATGCAAACTGGAAAGTCTTTAGTATGATCATGCATGTTGGAGTAGTGCCATGTATGATCATACATGGAATGCATTATTTTTCCAGGTCGCGAGTTTTTAGTTGTTGTTGATATTTTGGGGCTATTTTTAGAAGATAAACAAATGGTAAAACCCTATATAAAACTCTAGAAGACTCAAGAGTTTGTAAGGAGAGAAAATCTCACTTAACAGCTGAAAAAACATAACAACATCAAATTAAAAAAAGAAGAAGAATATAAGCCATAGTTTCCAACTTATAGCAAAAAAGAGAAGACATCTAGATTAAACTATCTACTCTTTTCTTATTTCCTTATTGTTGTTGGATATTAATGATGATTAAATTTGATATATATTTACATATATGGATTTCTAAATTCTTTTTTAAGAATTACTTGATTTATTTATTCAACTTTACATTATTAATTTAACTAAATATATTGCAATGTTTATTGCTTTATATTCAATTTGAATGGAAAAATTGGAATAGATCACTTGTGTTGTCTTATGCAGTGAAAGTCGGTACCTTAGTAGATCTATAAACATCAAACTAATATGTAATCAAAGAGGGATCTTAATTGTTTATTACTTATTCAAAGGATTGCTTTAAATCTAGTTACTTAGAAAAAGTTTTGGTATATTAAGAGATCACAATTCAATTTCTATCTATTTTAATTGGGATTGGTTGCTTAGATCTTGATAAAGGGTAATCACAATTATTGGATACCTAGGATCAAGTATGACTAAATCAAGAAGGTAAAGTAAAAGAAAAAAAAAGTGAAAGTAATTCCTAATTTTCATCATTGATTAATCAATCAAATTCTTTATTGCCTAATTCATAGTTTGGTTATTAATTCATTGTTTTTAGTTTAATTCTTAGTTATTCATCTTATTATTTACCTTCGCAACAGTTTACAAGAAATTTTGGGTGACTACTACATTCCTAATGGGATGATACTTTTTATGTTATAAGTTATGATTTTTACACTTACAGTTAAGAAATTTTTTTCATTTAAAACATCAACAACTTCCTCTGAACTTTATATTATATGCTTATTTATTTATAGGAATTCTATCATTTAGACCAATGAGCTCTCCTATAAAAATTATATGCCATTTTGTGATGTATAACCACCTATTCCTAAATAGTTTAATTGATATTTCTATCTATTTAACTACAACATTTAGATTAAATAAACCTAAGTTGTCTTTAAATATGGTCAGTATTAAAAATAACACGTATGAACAGCAACTATAGAAACCTCCAATAAAAATTGAATCAAAACTTGTAAAATCAATTACAATTTCATCTAATCTAGATATAAATGTATTTTGGCTCAGTCATCCTTACAAATATGAAAAAAAAGTTAAAAAGAAGAAAAAGGTTACTATAAGGAATCCCCTAAGGAAATTATCCATTTTTTACTTGGTGATCATTTCTTTTGAATGACTTTAGATCTCTCTCTATTGAAAATGGGCTCTAGATTATTTCTTAAATTCTTCTTGGATAGGTGGTTGCTAAACCTAATGAAAAATAAATTCTAGAATTAAAAACAATATAAGCGAACACAAAACCATAATTTTCTCTACTTTTATAATTTATGTCTATCATAGACATAGTTTGGTAAACAATTATGTCTTAGGTTATGTATCTTTTTGTTGGACCTACGTTTAACTGATATGCAAGTCAAATGAGTCATTAGGTAAAAGAATATAAGCTTTTGTTAACTTAATATAAGGAAATTTTTGTTGCATTACACTATTTGATCATAATTAATAAAATTCAAGATTTTATAAGATTATAAATGAATGATTTGAGAGAAGCATTGCAAATGACTATTTCTTATCCCTAATAATTAAGTACAAGAGTTGTGTATATAAATAGGTCACAATTGATTTGAAAGAAGAATCTTTGACAATAAAAGGGATATTAAAAAATATAGACAGAGCTTTTATTGCATTCATATATATATGTGAACATGAAAGAAACCATTAATGCACTGTGTGATCAAAAAAGAGAAATTATTAAGTTATGTATGATTATAAAAGTGTTGCAATTGAGAGTAGGCATTGGGGTATATATTATGAATACTTTTCTTGACTTTAAACAAGATGTATAATGATATATCTTTACCTATGGTGAATGACATAATGTAGAATATATTCCTCTTTACCATTTTAATGAAAAAAAAAAGGTAAAATCCTAAGCAATTACTAGAAATTGAAATTAAGCTAAATCTTGCTAAACGAATCAGTATACTATTTTTTCCTTTCTTTATTATTTATTTTGTTTGAAATTGAGACAAATTTTCTTACAGATCGTATATACAGTGAAATAATATATTTTATAATTCTAAATAATTCATTCAATTGATGTAAAATAGATTAAAAACTAGACATACATAATTTAACTCTTTTATAATGTCATTATAAGAATAAAAAATATAATTAAGTTGTTATGAAATACGGTCATAGTATAAAACTTTTTTTGAAAAATAAAGATATTATAATAGAGAGAAGAGATTTAAAAGAGTGGAAAAGTATTATTAATAATTACAAGGTAACTAAAGCACAACTTTAGAACCAACTAAAATGCAATAATAGGAATAACAAGGACTTTAATCTTCATTTCCACTTAGATTTACGAAAGAAGCAGATCGTAAAATTAGGGGAAGTATGTTGAGAGGAGCCCCATAATTTTCTAGCAATTATATACCCCCTAATTTTAAGGAATATCCAATCTATCATTGCATATATTGTTGCAATTGATGTGAAGGTTCTTAGAAATAGTTGTTTTTCTCAATCTAGCATGCATTTGTTTGCATAGTACTTAAGTTGCTTGCCTAGAATTTGGGAATCTTCTACAATTGCTTTCTTTTTAAAGTTTATATACACCATAATTATTGTTTAAGTACTTTAAGATCATTAACATATTCGAAAGGCTCTTTGCTTAACTAGGACTAGACAAGAGTACCAAATCATGTTCTAAAGAGCCAAGAACATGAGAGATAAAGATTTGAAATTTTCTCTTATTGATCAAGAGATCAAAATATTTAATGAAATGTTGAAAACATCTCTTAAAGTTAGCACATAACCTTTATCTACATCACACAACAGTAATAAATCATCTACAAAAGATAAGTTAAAGAGCTTTAGGTTCTTGGATTTTAAATGACATTTAAAGAGCTTTCTTTAAGAAATATTAATGGAGATCATTCTAGTTAGCACCTCAATAACTAAAGCAAATATATAAGGTGATAAGGGATCATCTTGTCTGATCCTTTTATCACCATTGAACACAAAGGTGGCTTTACCTTAATGATAATGTTAAAAGAAGCTATAGTTAAGCATTGACAAATCTGGTTGGAGAAAGCTCCAAGAAATCCAAAAGCTTGCATTATATGGAGGATTAATTTCCATTTGATAGTGTCAAGCACCTTAGAGAAGGATATCTTCATAGAGCATCTTTAATAGCCTTCTTTCAGTGGTAGTCATTGAATATTTCTTAAGAAATCATTAGGTTATCTCTAATATTACATTCTAAAATGAAAGCAAATAAAGAAAAACTAATTAGTTCACCAATAATGGGTTTAAGTCTCAAATTCAAATCTTTGAAATGACTTTATAAAGGGCACTAGAGAAAGAAATGAGCCTATAATCCTAATATGGAGAAGGAATGGGATTTTTTGGGACAAAGCATATATAAGTCTTATCCAACTCCTTAAACATGATACTAGTTGAGAATAACTCATTAATGACATTGGAAATATCATTTTTTTAATAATTTCTAAGACCTTTGGAAGAAAAAATCACTAAATCCATCAGGTCTTAGAGCTTTTTTTGGATTGAAACTAAATAGGGGTTGTCTCAATTTCTTGATTGGAGATTAAAAGGAGAATTTGAGGTATCGACTTCAGCATCAAGGACAGATTTAAAATATTTAAATACTAAGGACTAAAATTTACTTTGGTCATAGAAAGGGTGGCCTTTAGGGTGTAGGATACCTGATATTTTATTGAACTTTCTCTTGGACTAGATGGTTTTAAAAACAAATATAGTATTGGAATTACCCTCTCTTAGCTAAGAGATTCTGGCCTTCTACTTAAATAGAGAATTATAAGCCTCAAGTGAACAAAACATAAGATATTTTCCTTTTTCTTGAAACTTTTAAGATATCATTATGGAGTGTCTTCATATAACTCCTCTTAAGCTATCAAAAGCTCATACTGAGCCACATCAACTACTTTTAGCAAATCATTTTTAAATTAATCTTTATGAAGTTTCTTCATATCTTCCTTTATAACTTTCAACTTCCTTAGTAATTTATAAGCTTCAAATCCTACCATTAAAGTAGGAAGATGTCGAGATATAATATCCTTATAACATTTTAACTTAGCTGAGAAGCTAAAGAATTCCTCATATAGGTAACAATGTCTACCTAAAAGGGAAAATGATTAGAGATCTAAGGGGTTTTAAAGAAGCTTGTGAAATTGGGATACTTTGCCATCAGGGACTTAATTACTAAAAGCATGAAGTATTAGAGTCTTATTTGATCGTGTACCAATAAATGAATAAGTCCAATGTTATGGTCTTCTTTGCAAACTAGACAATGGATCTTAGGAAAAATAAACACAAAGAGTAACCCACAAGTCTTGCTTCATCATGCAATGCAGCTTTAGGTGGACAGAATAGAAACCACATTAGGATATAATACTCAGACCAGTTCAAATTTTTTTTTTTAAAAGCTCCTTTTTGTAATTTAGCTCAAGTCATCAAAGGTCAATATTCCATTTTAAGGTACAGTTAATGCATCACCCATTAACTCCTTCCAAATCAATTTCTAAGAGCAGATACAGTTGTTTCAATATATTCATAATCAATAACTAAAAGCTATTTGAATCAAACATATATGTAGAGAAAAGCATAAAAACTACTAATAGGTGTGCATTAGTGTGTGCTTTTTTAAGTATTTAGCATATGTTTCTTCCATAATAAGTTTTTTTTAGGACTTATAGTTATTATTGTTGTGTTTTAGGACTTATTTTTGTATGTTTTTACTTTGTTTAATCTTCATGGTTGTTCTTTTTATGTTTGATGTTGATTTAAGGTAAGAATTGATCATTTTGATGTAGGAATGGAGGGTGGCCACCTTTGTGATTGAGCTAGGGACCAAGAGAGGAGAAGAGAAGTGGAGGAGTTGTAAGACAAACCCATGATTGTGGGATTCATGCTAATTTCCACAGTTGTGGGATCCCTAACCTAAAGAGACACGTGGGTTTGACTTATATTTAGGTTCTTTTGACTATATAAGAGCACAAATCCCTAGGGTCACATAGGGTGTCATGAGAACCTACCTCATTAAGCTACAAAATAGATTTAGAGCCTAGAGAGAGGTAGAGAATCAAGATTTCCATTCCAAATTGGGCAAAGAGCACACCAACTCTAGATTTTCTAGATTTGGGCAAAGTTAGGGAGGAGCTTGCTTCATCTAGTTTTTATTCCTTTTTCTCTTCTAGCATCTTTATGGATTTTTTGGTTTTTGGGGATGTTAATGACATTATGAGGGGTTGAGTTATTTGTAGAGATTACTTTTGAACTACTTGTTGAACTCTTACTTTGTTAATCAAATAAATGATATGTTTGATGAATGTTAAGCTTATACCTTGCAATATATTGATAAATTGAGTTAGGTAGATTGTGTAGGGTTGTACAATGAGAATTGGCACTTTATATACCTAAATTTATCAAGTTAGTTGATTAGTTAGAGAGAGATCTTGGCCAATTAGTTGATTACCAATAACGTAACTTCATAACTAGTTGAATTGGTGGACTGATTTTGTAAATTGAGAGTTTGCTTAATCATTACCATTTAATTTGGCTAGGGACAATTAATTATACCTTGAGAGAGGGTAGTTAATACATTAGGACATCTTAGGTGAGGCATAATTCAATTAACAAGGTAGAAGGGAGATAAGATAGAGAAAAGTGATTCCAAATGCTTAAATCTAGTACTCCAAGTTTCTGCACTTTCGCTTTATTATTTATTCATTGTTAGTTATTTGATTTAGTTTAATTTTTTAATTTATATTTATTAAAATTGGTTCTCAAATGAAACAGCCTAAGTAGTGTCTAAACATGATATCTGAGGGATCGATATCTATTTTTTACTACAATTTACATCTCATATACTTGCAGTTTTGAGTGTAAAACTATTGAATTGATTTTTAAATCAACAACTACAAGAATGATAGCCATAGACTCCATTGGGAGAGAGAATTCATGAACCTTTATCAAAAAGAAAGTAAGGGACACTTGAAAAACGTTTTAGATTTAGAGATATATAGTGTTTTCTTACATCTACGAGGAGAACGTCCAAATACTTTGGGATTTCTTGCACCTGCAAGGGAGGGATGAAAAAATGTCGAAGAACTTACAGATTTCTTGCGGTTGGGAGGGATTTCATGCCTCTAGGAGGGAGGGATGAAATAATTTTGAAAAACTAGGGATTTTAGGTTACAAATTGAGTAAGAATGAAGGAGGAGCAAAAGTCTTCTTTCAGTTTTTTGAAATGAAGTCATTTTGCTACCATCAAGAATTGACATCATTTCACTAATGAAACAAGCTTCCCTAATGAGGCTAACATGTTTGATTAGCGAGAGTCATTTGACACATGGCAATGCCATGTTAGCCAAGATAACGATGAGAATAACGTCAGGCTAGAATTGAAAAAATTGAAAGTTTTGGCATTTTATTGCTACATTTTAAAGTTCGAGCTATAATTGAAAACTGAGGAAAGTTTAGGCTTTTTTTGGTAATTAACCTTTCATTCAATTGCAAAGTTCATTGAAGTGATAAACATTTAGTTATTTGCATCAAATTATAAATTAATCCAATTCAATTCACAATTATTAAAATTTCAACTCAAGTCACAACATTCCCCTTATGCATAAAGTTAACATTCATGAGAAAAATGTTAAAACCTTTAAACACTTTCCTACCACTTATTAAAATACTAAATTTAAATAACATAAGAGCATTTAGAAGCTTTTTTGAAAATTCACTTAGCCTTTTTACATGAAAGTAAGCAATTTGGCATGAATGCCCTCAGTTACTCAACTAGGTCTCTATCTCAAATGGCTACTAGCACTACTCTTTAACTTTGACCTTTTTCGGAATAAAACCTATAGAGTGAAATTATTTATACTTATTGATTCACGTACTACTATTTTTTCTTTTCTTTTTTATATTTAGGATAATAAAAATGTTAAAAAAGAATTCATATTTAACTCAACACATGAATAAATTATTCATAAAGTATCATAATGAAAATCAAATACATTCTCAAAATTAACGAACTTGATTGAAATCAAATTTATCATCAAAACTCATAACTATTTATAAAAAAAAATCAGATCACCATCACAATCAAACTCACAATAGATCATCTAGGCTAATATCCTCTTTAAAAAAATTTCCTATATTATTCATTATTAAGCTAATTATCCCCCATACTTGAGTTGTACATTGTCCTTAATGTAAAAAGCATTTAAAAACAATGAGAAATAGGAAAAAGAATAGTAGGAGGTGAAGACAGCTGCAATTCTCCAGGTAGAAAAAAATTTCCATTGTTGTCTACTGTTGTTAACTTCCATCCAATGTCAGTGAAATCTTTTTTACTCTAAAGCAAAGAGTGAAGTTGTCTTTGTAACATGTGGAACTCCATTAGATCTTAGGTACAAAATTAGGAACATCAAATTAAAATTATGAAAATAACTAAACTACTAATGAAAATCTTGCAAACTACTCGATCAAAATAAAAATAGCGAACTTTAGATATTTTTATTTTGATTGCTGCAAGATAACAAGGACATAAGATATCAAATTAATAAAAACAATTAACTCCATTAGTGTCCTTTTCAGCAAAGAATATCAATATAATAAGGAATAAAAAACCTTTGGATCTTTAATTAACTCCAATATTTTTTATGGAAAATAGAAGCCATTCGTACTTTAGATGACTATCGACAATTTTTTAATGGCCTCTTTATTTGGCTCCACCTTCTCTTCTTCTTTCTCTTCTTCTTTCTCTTCTTAAATAGCAACTTTTGCTAGGTCTTCAACGTCTGGCTCCTCTTCACTCCATAAAGTCATTGTATTAACATTTTCACTCTAAGTTGGCTCGGTTTATCAGGATAAAACACTTATCTCTTGGTTTCATAAAGAGCATCCTTAATTGATGCAATGAATTTCACAAGAACATCCTTATGATGTTAGTACTCCTCTTGCTGTTATTGTTGTATTATCCAGATGAAGCATGATCATTCCATACATGCAGTAATAGTTGCTCCACTATAGATTATAAATATTCCCATACAGGGTATTCTAAGGTCAGTTCTCCATTATAACTAGACACTCATATATATAGTTTGGTGCCTTACATTCATTATTAGGGTGGTTAGCCTATAAATGTCACAACATGCCATCGATGTCAGTTAAGCTTTTGCATATATATCACTATGCCTTTTGTTTCAAGATTTTAAAGCTGCCATAGGTGATGACATACCATAGTCCCCTTGAGAATAATAGTTTTTTCATCCTTCCATTCTATTTAGTGGATATGATAATGAATGCCCAAATCCTAAAAATAAGCCACAAATACAAGATAAAAAGAAATCTATAAGGATAAAAAAAAAAGGAACCAAAAACTACCTAAAATGACTAAATTAATAAAAAAATAAGGATTTTATAATAGTATAGACCTTGGAAATGGTGTCAAAAACTTGATTGATATATTTTACAACAAGTATATGGTGTATTTAGAGCTAGCATTGGCAAGTATAGGTCAATTCTACAAGAACTAAAATTACTAGTACTTACCATCTTTATATTATTTAGTCTAGCAAATTAAGCTGATAATAATTGGTCAAATTCAGAATTAAAATAATAAAATAAATTAAATTAACACAATTGACTTATTAGAACAAAGATTAACCTTATAAACAATTAAAGAACAAAGTGGTATTGGACTTCGAATACCCCTAATATTTTTTAAGTATTAAACCTTTATCATGTAATTCAATTGTCGATCATTGGACTATGAAAAATTTATCTTATATTAATATCTTTCTCAAGACTATTAACATCTAATCCTTTATTGATTAACTAAAATCTTTGTATAATTAAAATCCCTTAGATTGCATTAATTGATTCATATACTATTAGGCTTTAACATAAGTTAAAGGATTTATATCAACCAATCTCTAGGTTTACATGCATCTCTATTTAATTACAGTAGCATCTATTCATAAAAAAGGATTTTGCAATCTCAATTATATGAAATTATACGTTGAACTAATATCCTATATATATTAATTCAGGACTTAAAAAACATAACTAATTCCCAACAAATCATTCCATAAATGTGTATTAAATAAAAAATCAAATTCCAAGAACCATCCTAACTTAAGGTTGATCTAATCTAAGTACCAATAAAAGTTTAGTTCATAATCATAGAAGACATAACATCAAAACTAAAGAAAAACCAAAAAACTAAAAGAGACATGAAGAAACCCCTTTTAATCTTTATGAAATTCACTTTAGATTGATGAAAATTCACTTCAAATATGGTTCCTTGCTTGTTTTTCGTTTTCTTTATTGTTTTAGGTGGTTAGTTTATATTTACACAAACAAATTAAACCTCTCGTGAACCTCCTATAGACTCCCTTTGTTTTCTCTTTGTTTTCCCCTTTTATAGCTTAAAATTAGGATTTTTAGATTGGATATATTCACCCACACGATCATGCGTACAACTATGTCCCTTAATCTTGCTTCAGTTCTTTGAAATTTGTAAAGAAATATGGTCCTAGAGAGCTATACAATCATCCATATGGCTAGACTTATATGGTCATGTCCTTCATTAATATGGGTCCCTCCAAAATAGCTTTAATTCTTCTAATTTTTGTCTTAGTATCCCCTTAATTCTTCTCATTTTTATTCATAAAGGAAAATGAGACTTAAAATATAGTAGAAACAAGATAGGTAACAAAAATAATAAGAAACTCTCAAATAAAGAAGAAAAATTGCATTAAATATGGGATTAGAAATATAGTCTATTTAGCATTTATCACCTGTGAATGCATATATATTTATAAAAGCAATAGTATTGAGTTATAAGATAAGGTGAAGATCAAGAAAGCTATATATAAAGCTTTATTAGATAGCAACATAAATGAAGAAACAGTACCCAATAAAGATAGTTACAAGCTAGCAAACAAAGAGGAGAAAAAGATAGTCTCTGAAGCCAAAAGTAGAGCCTAACAGATCATATATCAATGATTGGAAACTATGGATTGAGAGGTAAACTTTTAAGATGGCGAGAGCTAAGGAATGGAAACGTAAGGACATGAACAAAGTTTGTTAAATAAAGGATGAAAAAGGACAGTGCTTATGAATAAAAATGGCATCAAGAGGAGATGGCAGAGCTACTTTTATAAGGTTTTTAATAAAGGAAGAGATAATAACATTTTTTTGGGTGATCTTAGCTCTTCTAAGTAATACCATAGTTTCATAAGCGTATCATGAGAGAATAAAGTAGAGGAACTTTAAGGAAGATAAAGAGTAGAAGGACAATAGTACCTAATAAGCTACCCATAGAGGTATGAATGAGCCTAAAAGAATAGGGTCTTCCTTAGTAAGCTAAGTTTTTTAATGTGATCCTCAAGTCCTACAAAATGAAAAATAAATGGATACTTAGCACATTAATCCCTCTCTGTAAGAGCATCAGAGACGTCCAAAGCTATAATAATGATAGAGACTTTAAACTACTCAATCAAACCATGAATTTATAGGAGAGGGTGATTAAGAAGAGAGCAAGAAAAAAAATTTGGTTTTGTGCTAAGGAGATCCACGTCAAAAGCCATACATCTCTTTAGATGATTAAGAGAATATTATAGTGATAAAAAAAATGACCTACAAATGATTTTCATTGATTTAAAGAAGGCTTATTACAGGCTACTTAGGGAGGTTATGTGGAGGTGTTCAGAAGCTAAGGGAGATTCACGTTTCCTATATTCGAGTTATGAAGGATATGTATGAATGTGTTAAGATTAAATAAAGAAGACAAGAAGAGATACATAGCATTTTTCTTTTGATATCAAGCTAAACCAAGGATCTTTATTTAACCCTTCTTATTTGCAACAGTTATAGATGAGAATACCAAAAATATCCAAAGGGATGAACCTTAGTATATGTTATTTTCTGATGATATTATTTTAATAGAAGAAACAAAAGAGAGAGATAATGTCAACCTAGAATTTTGGAGGGATATACTATAGTCAAAGGGTTTTTAATTGAGCAAAAGTAAGACTGAGTATTCATAGTGTAATTTTTTAGGTTTTAGCGTTGCATCTGATGTGAAGCTCAAAATTTTAACAGAATTTATACCATATAATGATTTAGATCCATTATCCAAAGCAATAGCGAGATGGATGATGATATATTTCATTGCATCAAATTAAGGTGACTTAAATAGAGGGACACCTAAGGAGTTTTATTTAATAAGAAGATACCATTCAAGCTAAAACGTGAATTCTATCATTTAGCAATTAGGTTGACCATATTTTGAGGGCCAAAGTGTTACCAAATAGGTTCACAGTCTTATGTTAAAATAGTGACAAAGACGATGGTGCTTCGTTAGGTGTGTAACCTTATAAGAAGAGATAAGGTCAATAATTTAGTGATAAGAGACAAGTTAAGGTTGGCTAACATTGCTAGCAAATTAAGGGAGAAAAGGTTTAGGTAGTTCGGACATGTTAAGGAAGACATCCTGATGCTCCAGTGAGAAGATGCGAGAAGTTTGTACTTGGGGACTATAAGAAAAGAAGAGGAAGACCCAAGCAGAATTATAAGGAGGTAATCAAGAAGGATATGACCTTAATAGAGCATAAGGAGGTAATTAGCAAGGATATGGCTCTACTAGAGTTTATTGAGGACATAACCCTCAATAAAAAACTTTAGTGAATTATGATACAGGTAGAGGACCTTACATGGAAAAGTCCTTTTTTCATAGGACTGTTGAACCTTTTCCTTCAATTCTTGTGTTTGTTAGCTAACCTAATACTTTTGTTTATAAAATTGATTACTTTAGTTAATTTATATATTTACTTCATTTTTTTACAATTGCTTGTTGGTGGTTTTACTTACTCATTCATTTCTTTCTTGTCTATTTATTTATTTACTTACTTTTACCTTTTATTTTATTTTATTTTTTTATTTATGCAAGTTTTTGTTTTTGTATTTGGCCATTGTTTTCTTCCAATTATTTTCAAAAACCTTTTGGTCTATCAGAATTAACGTCTCTACAAGCTAGGAGTAAGACTACATAATTCTAAAATTAATCAAAGACCACTTTGTTCTTAGCAGAATTCCTAATAAGACATTGTCGTTATTATTGTTGTAATAATATTAGGTACATTAAAAAACTTA
Source organism: Erythroxylum suave (assembly GCA_027563595.1). Classification (NCBI taxonomy): domain Eukaryota; kingdom Viridiplantae; phylum Streptophyta; class Magnoliopsida; order Malpighiales; family Erythroxylaceae; genus Erythroxylum; species Erythroxylum suave. The sequence goes on from JAOSBN010000179.1 coordinate 26,567,911, forward strand.
GTATAATAAGATATCTATCCTAAAAAGAATCAAATTAGGTTGTTATACCAAATTTAATAGGATGCGCCTTAAGAATGTCCACTTTGTTAGAAAAGGTAATTATTATAATAGAAAAGTTTAATAATGATAAACCACTTCTTAACAATAATTGATGAATTGTGTGGATATTATAAGGATATGGTAGTATATCTTTATTACAAATAATAATAAAAAATATTTTAATAAAATAATAATTATTGATTATAACAATTGGTAATGAGTAGGGTTTAAACGGAATTTATATTTTTCCTAAACGGATTCAACTAGTTAATTATTAGTGTTCATGTATCGCCAACTTTATCCAATAAGAAAAATTTTATTTACTTTATAATAGTTAACCAAAACAAAGCTAACCAACTCGATGGACCCTACATCGTAACATATAGCCCCCACTCATTGAAAACCTTCGGAGAGCCTCCGGTTCCAACCTCTTCACTGAGTGACCTCTGCGCCACAAAGTCCCACATTTTAAGGAATACCATAAATGGCCACTTCCAAGGGAGATATTCAAGAGCCTTTGCTCCAATCCTATCAACCATCGAGAACAGAGTCCAATATTACACCTGAATCAAGCAACGAGCTTGAAGTCATATTAGCGAACACCCAGTTGTCATTCACCAAACGTATCTGCTCTGCCACATGGATAGAGTCGAAGCTCCTTTTTCATTTAGCTGCACCAGCTGTTATTGTCTATATGATCAACTACGTCATGTCCATGTCCACCCAGATCTTTTCTGGACACCTTGGAAATCTTGAGCTCGCCGCTGCGTCACTTGGCAACACCGGTATCCAGATATTCGCTTACGGCCTCATGGTACGTATATATACACAAAAGAAAACCAATAGAAAATAAAAACTAAAGGTTTTCATTTCCATATACGAGTGAACTTCATGTCAAACGGTGTCTTTTGTATGAGTGCAGCTGGGAATGGGTAGTGCTGTGGAGACTCTATGTGGTCAAGCCTTTGGTGCCCAAAAGTATGGTATGCTTGGCATATACCTCCAAAGGTCAACCGTCCTTCTTAGTCTCACCGGAGTCCTCCTCACACTTATTTACGTATTCTCCAAACAAATCCTAAAATTACTGGGGGAATCACCGGAAATAGCATCAGCCGCCTCAGTTTTTGTATACGGCCTTATTCCTCAGATATTCGCATACGCTGTGAATTTCCCAATACAGAAGTTCTTACAAGCCCAAAGCATAGTGGCTCCTAGCGCATACATATCAGCTGGCACACTAGTGATACATATAATACTGAGTTGGGTGGCTGTGTACAAAATAGGGTTGGGGCTATTTGGTGCGTCTTTGATACTGAGTTTTTCATGGTGGATTGTTGTGGCGGCTCAGTTCGTGTATATTGTCAAGAGTGAGAAGTGCAAGTACACATGGACCGGGTTCAGTCCTCAAGCCTTCTCTGGCTTGTGGGGTTTCTTCAAGTTGTCGGCTGCATCGGCGGTGATGCTGTGCTTAGAGACCTGGTATTTCCAAATTCTTGTCTTACTCACCGGATTACTAGACAACCCTGAACTGGCTTTGGATTCTATCTCTATTTGGTGAGTGATTCAATAGTTTGCAATAATTGATGGCTGCTGACCACATTAATTATATGTAAATACCTTCCAAAACATTGGGAACTTTGTTTCGATTTTTAATTTGGTATGATTATCAGTTGAAAAACTTGAACGTGTTTCTATTGCAGCATGACGATCTCCGGATGGGTGTTTATGATATCAGTTGGGTTCAACGCTGCAGCAAGGTCAGCTATTCACATTCTTTTTTCTTATCTACAATTTAACTGACCACATATAATTAATTGGGCATCATAGAAAAGGACAAAGGTCTGAAGTAAACGGAAATTTTCTTTTGGGCAGTGTAAGGGTGAGCAATGAACTAGGAGCTGGAAATCCAAAGGCAGCTGCCTTTTCAGTAGTGATAGTCACATTAACGTCCTTTGTTATTTCGGTGATTCTGGGAATTATGGTGCTGGCTTTGCGCCACGTCATCAGTTATCTCTTCACAGAAGGTGAAACGGTTGCTGAAGCCGTCTCTGATCTCACTCCTCTTCTTTCTGTCACGCTTATCCTTAACGGAGTTCAGCCCGTTCTGTCTGGTAACTAGTCATCTATATGCTTTATATATATATATTTAGAAAATATAGAAAAAGAAGCATAATTAATGTCTAACATAACATGATTTCAGATTTTAGTAGTTCACAAAAAAATGTAATATATATTTAGCTATTAAAGGCTTTGATCTCTTATAAAAGGTGTGGCCGTTGGATGTGGATGGCAAGCCTTTGTTGCATACGTTAATGTGGGCTGTTACTATGTTGTCGGAGTCCCGTTGGGAGCCCTGCTCGGTTTTTACTTCAAACTGGGAGCCAAGGTGGTGGCTAATGCTTGTATTTCTCTAACTTCTAAATTAATGGTAATTGAGCAATATACGTTGAAATTTAATTAGAGTTTTCATATTATTTGGTTTTGTCGTGGTGAGTTCAGGGAATATGGAGTGGGATGATTGGTGGAACCGTAATGCAAACCATAATTCTGTTGTGGGTTACGTTCCGAACAGATTGGAACAAAGAGGTATGCCCTACGAGCTCCTTTTGTTTTTTCTATTAAAAAGGAACTTGTGGCCCTGGTTAGATGATCTAATGAGAATTCAACAAAATTTTGTGTATAATAGATGAATTAGTGGGCATGTAAATACTTGCAGGTAGAAGAAGCATCCAAAAGGTTGAAAAAGTGGGACGACAAGAAGGACCGTGTGTTTAATTAAACTCTATATTAAAGAGCAAAAGACAAGATTGCTAGCTCTTTGATGTTTTTTTTCCCTATTTATAAAAAGATTTTAGGGTTTCTTTCTAATAAATTTAATTATTAATAATAGTTAGATATTAATTATATTTATAATTATAATTTAATCTTAATAACATCAAATATCTCATATTTAATCCTTAAAGTTTCTTAAATTTCAATATTAAGTGTAATTTAATTTAAATTATTTTTGTCTCTCTAACTGTTCTTTATGTATGACCCATTATGTTTTGGTGGTGGTTGTAAAATATAATTCTATTTTATAATTAGAATTATCTTCAATGATCTCCAACTAACCAATATATAATCATAAATCAAACATATAATAACATATCATGACCACTTATCTGTTAGGGATGTCAAAGTGGTTTAACTATGATTACAACATATAATTTAACTTATTTTTCATCTAATGTTTAAATTAAATAGAAAGAAAAAAATTTAATGTCTACTTACCAATTAGTACATGATTTATATTTGATATTTGAAAGCATCTATTTTATACCTTAATTCACTTTAACCAAAGAATTTCTTAGATCACTACTAGTTAAGAATAGTAGAAAATTCTCTTTAACTATTATAGGGTCATAAATCCTATATTGACTCACTTAACTATTTTTATGCATTTCATACTATATTTAAGTACTATTTATTATGATACTCTAATTAGAATAGGTCATAAATAGTATCAAATCATATTAATTGTCATATGAAATACCTTAGTAAACTCAAGTCTAAAGATCAGTTATACAATCATCATAATGAGAAAATCTATAAACACTTAAGTAATGTTTCATTTGGAATCTTTATAATTAGGCTAGCTTAGTGAACCTGTTCTTTAATAAGCAATAACATGTTTTTTTTTCTTAAATATCTCCATACTTTAGCACATAAGATCGACCACTTTTTAATAAGGAAGAAACATAACATATGTTACTCATTTTACTCTATTAATATCCGGCGTTGCTAAAATAATGACTAGAAATAATTAATGGATAATATATAAATACAATAAGAACCTTATGATCCCAACATAATTTTATTTATAAAATATACTCAGCCCTTGGCTTTATCTTATATATTAGTTAATTAAATAGACATACATAAGATAAATATGCCTTCAATTATTGGTGTCACAAAATCTACAATAAACTAATTAGATGTAGGGCATAAATCACAATTTTTAACTTACACTAAGCCTGCATTGAGCCAATCACTTAAGTATCTTATACCATATCACCATATGATGGTCATGGTACTATTGGGACCACAATTTAACGAGATTAGTGATTACTTGCTTAAATTTTATATCTTTCATCTGAATTATCATCATAATTAAGAGAAATTAGCAAAATAAATATTAAGATCTTTGATAAAAGCATAGCTCCTTACATGTGCCAAATGTCTTTAAATGTTCTATAATAAACTAATGTTTTAACAATACATAAAATATACCAAGTTCATTAAATTACTTATTGATCTAAATAATCATTTTTCACTAAATGAAAATGGATTATAACTTAATTATCTCTTAATGCTACATTGGAACTTTTCCAACTCAAAATAATTTTTGTTAAGTAAAAAGTACCTTAAGTAAGACTAACTTTGGTCAAAATAAAGTTAATATCCATATAAACTTAAGCTTAAATATCAACTCTCATATAGAATAATGAATATCTTTAATACTTCATAAGCATCAAATATCTTATCTATATACTTGATTTACAATAGGTAAACAACTTCTGTGTCTATCATTATAGATCTAATTTTCATACTTAAATTGTTATCTTTTAATATCTGATAAGAGTTTCTCGTGGATTATCACATCTTTAACAATTGAAATTGTAAGTTGTTTTTCTCCATAAGCAATATATCATCTACATATTCTCATTGAAAAATCCAATAAACTCCCGCTAACCTTCCTATAAACATAATAAATTCACAATCATCTTGAAAAAAAAAAAGTCTTTGAATTCATTATAAAAATGATTTTTTTCATCATCTTGTAACGTTTAGATTATGTTTCAAATGCATCAAAAAAGGAGCTAGTTTCATTTGGATGCACTGTTATGAGATATGAACTTTTAAATTTCATCTTAATCTTACTGATTATCCTGAGAATCATTCTCATATAAGTATTTATTAAAACAAAAACTTTATTCAATTAGATTTGTATGATGATGTCTAACCATTTAGACTCGTCATAACTTTTTATTATTCAATTACTTCTAAACTTGTTAGATAATATATACTTCAACTATAAGTTCATATTCTGAAATCCTTAGCTTTGAACACTACAAGAAAATCATCAAATAGCGGCGGAAAATTTCCGACGGAAGTCCTTCCGTCGGAAAATAGCGACGGAATA
>JAOSBN010000179.1:26578899-26633063 GCA_027563595.1 Erythroxylum suave
CTCCGAAAGTTATGAGCGGTGGGCCCTCCAGGCCGTTTCGACCTCCGAATGTTGGGCTTCGGAAGCGGGGCCCAACACGATATCTCCAATGGATATTAGAAAACTATTAATGAGTCTGGTATCCACAATAGATATGGACAATTAAAAAGACACTTGGTCACGACAACGTAATAATTAAATGAGTCACATATGCATTGCATATACATTTGATATGTATGCTTTAAGTGATCAAAATGAATTTCTTTGAATCATTCTGAATGAGAATTATGGATTAAGTGAACAAAATGGTATTTGATGCGATACGATGGTTTCTGAAGTGATGTGCCTTATGTGATGATGTGAATTGTTTATGAACTAGTTGTGTCATATGTTATGAGTGAGCACATCGATGATGGCTTACTCACTGAGTTCGCAAAACTCATCAAGATTGCAACGTGGCTTTTAAGGTATGAGAGAGGAGACTAAGTTACTAAGACATTCTAGAAGAACCTTAGTACTGCTTTGGCACTCGAGATATGGCTCAAAGGTCGGTCAGCTGAGACTGAAGAGTTAGATATAGTTTTTGTATAATTCCTCTTTCATGTAGAATGTGTAAAAGAGCAATAGACTTTTATAGTTTTGATGTTGTCTATGTATATGGATTACGTAGTGTAATACTACAATGTACATTATGTTTTATAAAATGAAAAGATGAATTGAGCTCAAGATATTGTGTTATGCAGGTTTTAAATAATGTGTCATGATAAGTAATGTGATAGCTTGTTCTAGCGCACCGCTTTTATGGAGTATGTGTCCGAATGTCCACAAGATGTCGGGTAGATGCCCCATGGGAGTGGGATGCTACATCCCATCATCCAAAACTAGATCATGTTAGGTCGATCTCCATCATAACTACCTTTTTCCACAAAAAAAATGTGGAGAGCACCTCTAATGTAAGCTCCCTATAGGAGGGCTCCACATCTCAAAAAGTTAGGACCATGCACCTACGTTAACTAGGTCCCAATGTTGGACCCCAGATTTTTTCCTTTAGTTAAGCATGATTTATATGAATTATGATGTTTTGATGGGTTAAACTTATTTGGGGTTAATTATTATGTTCATGTTAGTAAGATTGAATGACATAGGCTCATTGAATTAAAGTGTTAAGATTATAAGAATGTTCAAGGGTATTTTTGGCAAGACACTTAAGTATAAAAGACCATAAGCGTATAAGGAGGACAAAATGGACATTTTATGCACATTAAGGGTAGAATTGGAAGATGAAAATGTGGTCTTGCATTTAAGAGGAAGGGAAAAAAATGAAAATTAAAAGATAGAAGAAGGAGAGAGTGTCGTTGGAGAGAAAAGAAAGGAGAGAAAGCAACCTAAGCTAGGTTTTGATTTGTCTTATGCTTAAAGAGTGATTTTGAAGTTGTTCAAGAAGGGAAAAAGGAAGAAGAGGATTAGAGCTTCCATTAGAGCCTAGGATTTTATATGGTGAAGATTCAAGGTAAGTTTGATTTTAATCTTTTGGATTTTTGAAAGGGGTTTAAGAACGCTAGGATGTGTAGGAAGTTATTGATGAATGGTATATGAAAATGTTTTGATTATTTTGGTTGATGAACAAGTATAGCTTATGAATTGGTTTGTGAATGATATTGGGTTGAAAATGAAATAGAAAGAGATGGTTCAGGTTTAAGATGGGATATATGTGAAAGGTGGGAAGTTAACATCTGGAAAAACATGTTCTGCATATGCTCCTGTCAAAGTTCACCATGGCCAACTCTCCTTGGTTCGCCGCAGCCAACTTGTAAGTTGTCACAAGAACTTTTCCTCTTTAGAAAAGTTCGTCATAGCAAATTTTTTCTGGGTCGCCACAGTGAACTTTCTAGCACCAAATATGTTTTGGTATTTTGGGCATAACTTTTTGTGTAGTTATCCACATGTGATGAATTTTGATTTGGTGTAAACTAAAGACATAGGGCTACAATTTTTATGATGAAATGGAGTCTAAATTCAGTCTCTAAGAAATTCAATTTCTGGGTGGAATTTGAATATAGAATTTTGTTTCAGCATGAGAAATAATTTGAATAGTTGAGGTATGACTTTTCGATTTCTAAACCAAATTGAATGGAATTTTGGTTATTATTTAAGGAAAGCAAGTGAGACAAGAGAGGAAAGAGGAGTAAGAGCAAAGATATCCCTAAGTAAGTTTATAAGCAAGGAATTCAGGGTGGGTACATTTTTATAATAGAGTAAATAAGCTACTCGTTGTTTTTCTTTGAATCAAGGAAGCTTAATGGTTTCAATTGCATCATAGATGTTGCATTTATTTGCTCTTGGTTGGATTGTGAAATTGTTATATGTTTGCTACATGAATTGTTTTGATGATTTATGAAAAGTTTTGAAAATGATTCTTTTTGAAAAGATGCAAGTTTATGAAAATAGGTTTTTGGAAATGTTTTGTTTTCGAAATATCTCATGTGCATGAAAAATAAGTTTCCAACAAGGTGCCATTTGGGAAAATTATTTTCAATTTATGAATTACATGTTATATGGGTTTGGTGTAATCCATTCAAGAATGTCACGTGCACGTTGACTAAGAAAAGGCTTCTCCCGCCTGCCCGCAAGTGACACGGAGCTCTTTCATGGACTCCATCATGTTTACGTCTACATAAGACCCCCATGGGGAATTGTGATAGTACGTCAAGTTTTACAACTACACAAGACCATTAAGTGGAAATGTGTAGTTCATCATGTTCATGCATTTATCCAAACCATTCTGATGTGCTTATATGCTTTTGAAATGTTAGCAACTTTAATGCATGCATGATTTATAATTGCTTATGAACTGTTTGATAAAGTGAGAATTTTGAGAAATAAGTGTTTGGTGACTTTTCATGCGAAATTATTATGGTTTCCAAAATGTATAGTGGCAATGAGTTTTGAAAATGGTTTTTGCATGTTTCTCAACTATAAGACTATTACCCAAGAGCTTTAAGCTCACCCCCATTCTCCTCCTCCCATTCAGGTGATGAGCAAGAGATCGAGTAAGTCAAGAGTCAAGGCATCACTCCAGTCTGCATATTTTGTTTTGTTTGTTTTTTAAGTTAGATTATGTAAAACAATGCTTCAGTCGCATTTTTGAGTGATTCTAGTTTTTATAAACTTTTTATTTTGGTTTCTGATGTAAGGGGGCTAGAAACACCCACTAAAATGTTGTAAAACTCTTACTTTTGATATTAATGAAATGCATGTTGGTTTTGTATATGATTTTTATTATGTTTTTGCAAAGTATTCGATTTTGGAAATGAGATTAAGATTTTTGAGAAATTAGTTATGGTTAGTTTCTTCTCCATTTTGTTTTTGGGTTAAAATAATGAATGTGATTGAAAGATTTTAAATTTGCATTTTAGTAAGCTAGGTAGCTTTAGGTTTCGGATTTCTACTTTAGAGGTTTTCGCCGCGGTGAAGCCAAGAGTTTGCCGCGGCGTAATTCACGTGGCGACTTGGCCACGAAGAAGATTATGCTTTTCACTGCGGCAAAATCGACCCATATAAGTTCGTCGCGATGAAGATACTTGATGCCACGGCGAAGCCCGCTTTTGCTTCCGAATGATTTTTTTTTTCAAATCTCCAAATTCTACGCCCTCCTCCACGCTCAAGCTTTACGATCCCAAGTCCGATATTGGACTCCGAAAATGGGGTCTAACATGTTGTGGTATCAGAGTGACTAGGTTTAGGTCCAGGTTGGAGACTAGGTTTAGGTCTAGGTTGATGTCTAGGTTTAGGAGTATCCTAGGTATGAAATGAACATGCATTGATTTAAATGAACACGTAATGACTCAAAAGTGAGTATTGGAGTCCTATTCCTGATGGAAATATAAGCATAAAATGTAGAATATGCTACTGGGACTATATGAATTTTTATGTGATGAAAAAGTATCCAACTATGTGAGTGGATTTTTGAATTTGAGGTGACACCATTGCTAATATGAAGGGAACTTAGGTTCATATTATATTCTATGCGAATATGCACAGGAGATATAAATTAGGCTTTGATGAATGTGTTACCAACACCAAATAGGAAGTTGAGATTGAAAATAAATTGAAATGTGTGGAGAAATTGGTATGATTGAGCAGCCAGTAGAATAATTTAATGTGAAATCATAGGAAATTGAATGAATTGAGAAAATTATTCGAGAAAGGAAGACAATTAGGAAATTGAAACTAAGGTGAGATAATGTTAACTCATTGAGAAATGAGGTAATTTTTGAGTTGAGAGAATTGAATATGAGATTGGGACAGTGGACAGAAGTACTGAAAGATTATGATGGTACAAATGAATATTTCCCAGTAAAGTTAGTGTTGTATCTGATACATTAAGCAAAAATCCTAATAGCAGTGAAGCATAAATTCAGATATTAAGGTTATCAGATCTATTGCAAAAAGGAGCATAGAATGTGGAGTTGAATTTTGGGAAAATCAAAGTACTATTTGCTATGGAATTGAAGATCAGTTTCACATGAAAGGAATAACCAAGCCCAAATTGAGGATCTAGAAATTGTGAATCTTATTAAGAAATCGAAAGTGGATATGAATTTTGAATTCGAATAGGAAAAATGATAATTTTGAATTCGAATAGGAAAAATGATACTTTGTGATTGAAATAAGAAATATGTGTAATCAATAAAGGTGATAGAGTAAAGAGATTGTTAGAAAAGTACAAATGGTAACATAAGTTATACATCATAGTAAGAATACGTCGAAACATCATTTAGCGGCTAAGAATGTAGATTCATGTGACTGAATGTATCTCCTAACTATCAGAGATATGTTTAAGGCTTATAGTTTGGAGTTTATAGGAACATGAGATCAATGTATAGTTCCATTTGACTTTAAGCATCACAATCATTATCATGGTGATTTCATTAGAATACTGTATGAGGAGTTAGATGACAAAAGAATCGTCTGCCTCCTTATTTGGATGAATAGGGACAAAGATGGTTGAAAACAAGAATTGATTGGAGATGTTACTGATAAGTGAAATTGATCTATATTAGGAATTAAGTGATGTAAGAAAAATGAATGAAATTGGTGTATCAACACCAAATACAGTGAGATAGACATAAGAGTTAAGTGTACTAATATTATAAAGATTTGAACTATGAAGTGAAGGATGAAATGTTTATGAGAGTATCACCTTCCTGAGGTGTGCTTAGATTGAAAGAAGCAACTAAGCTTGGATTGTATTGGCCTCTATAAAGTTATTAAGAATCGGACCATTGACTCATGAGTTAGTATTACTAACAAAGATGCCATATATTCATAGTGTGTTATATGCGAGTGTGCTAAGAAATAGTGATATGATCTGACAAAAATGAATTATCGACATAGGAAGTGGAAAAAAATTATGAGTAATCTGAAATATATTAAGGAAACAGTTAAGATAGTGTGATATCTGAATAAGCCATGGAAGGATTGCTTGAATCTGTTAACTAGGGTGATGTGAAAGAAATTATTCAAGTGATGAAGTTAAATGGAAAACGAAGGAGCATAAGAGGAAGCATACACCTACCTCTTGATCAGTCAGATAAGAATTTCGAGGATGAAATTCTTTTAAGAGGGGGAAAAATGTTGACCGCCGGATTTTTTCTTTGTTAAGCATCATTTACATGAATTATAATGCATTAATGGGTTAAATTTATTTGGAGTTAATTATTATGTTAATGTTGGTAAGATTGTATGACATAGGTTCATTGAATTAAAGTGTTAAGATTATAAGAATGTTCAAGGGTATTTTTGACAAGAAACTTAAGTATAAAAGACCATATGCTTATAAGGAAGGGAAAAATGGACATTTTATCCTCATTAAGGGTAGAATTGGAAGATGAAAATGTGGTCTTGCATTTAAGATGAAGGAAAAAAACGAAAATTAGAAGATAGAAGAGGGAGAGAGTGTCGTTGGAGAGAAAAGAAAGGAGAGAAAGAAAGCTAAGCTAGGTTTTGATTTTTCTTAGGCTTAAAGAGTGATTTTGAAGTTGTTCAAGAAGGGAAAAAGGAAGAGGAGGATTAGAGCTTCCATTAAAGCCAAACATCTCATTATGTGGTGAAGATTCAAGGTAAGTTTGATTTCAATCTTTTGGATTTTTGAAAGGGGTTTAAGAATGATGGAATGTGTAAGAAGTTATTGATGAATGGTATATGAAAATGTTTTGAGCATTTTGGTTGATGAACAAGTATAGCTTATGAATTGGTTTGTGAATGATATTGGGTTGAAAATGAAATAGAAAGAGGTGGTTCAGGTTTAAGATGGGATATATGTGAAAGGTTGGCAGTTAACATATGGAAAAACGTGATCTGCGTATGCTCCTGTCAAAGTTTGTCACGGCCAACTATCCTTGGCTCGCTGCAGCCAACTTGAAGGATGAAGTTCACCGCGGCCAACTCAGGGGTTCACTGCGGCCAACTTCTAAGTTTTCACATGAACTTTTCTTCTATGGAAAAGTTCATCGCGGCGAACTTTCCAGCCCAGAACATGCTTTGGTATTTTGGGCATAACTTTTGGTGTAGTTATCCAAATGAGATGATTTTTGATTTGGTGTAAACTAAAGACATAGGGATACAATTTGTATGATGAAATGGAGTCTAAATTCAGTCTCTAAAAATTTCAATTTTAGGGGGAATTTAAATATAGAATTTTGTTTCAGCATGAGAAATAGTTTGGATAGTTTAGTTATGAATTTCCAATTTCTAAACCAAATTGAATGGAATTTTGGTTATTGTTCAAGGAAATCAAGTGAGACAAGATAGGCAAGAGGAGCAAGGGCAAAGATATCCCTAAGCAAGTTTATAAGCAAGGAATTCAAGGTGGGTACATTTTTATAATAGAGAAGCTACTTGTTGTTTTTCTTCGAATCAAGGAAGCTTAATAGTTTCAATTGCAACATAGATGTTGCATTTATTTGCTCTTGGTTGGATTATGAAATTGTTATATGTTTGCTACATGAATTGTGTTGACGATTTATGAAAAGATTTTGAAAATGATTCTTTTTGAAAAGATGCAAGTTTATGAAATCAAGTTTTCGGAAATGTTTTGTTTTCGAAATATCTCTTGTGCATGAAAAACAAGTTTCCAACAAGGTGCCATTTGGGCAAACTATTTTCGATTCATGAATTACATGTTATATGGGATTGGTGTAATCCATTCAAGAATGTCACGTGCACGTTGACCAAGAAAAGGCTTCTCCTGCCTGCCCGCAAGTGACACGGAGCTCCTTCATGGACTCCCTCATGTTTACGTCTACGGAAGACCCCTATAGGGAATTGCAATAGTTCGTCAAGTTTTATGACTACACAGGACCATTAAGTTGAAATGTGTAGTCCGTCATGTTCATGGATTTACCTAAACCATTTTTAAGTGCTTATGTGCTTTTGAAATGTTAGCAACTTTGATGTATGCATGATTTATAATTACTCATGAATTGTTTGATAAAGTGAGAATTTTGAGAAATAAGTGTTTGGTGATTTTTCATGCGAAATTATTATGATCTCCAAAATGTATAATGGCAATGAGTTTTGAAAATGGTTTTTGCTTGTTTCTGGACTATAAGACTGTTAACCACGAGCTTTAAGCTCACCCCATTCTCCTTCCCCCATTCAAGTGATGAGCAAGAGATCGAGTAAGTCAAGAGTCAAGGCATCAATTCAGTCTGCATATTTTGTTTTGTTTGTTTTTGAAGTTAGATTATGTAAAACAATGCTTCAGTCACATTTTTTAGCGATTCTAGTTTTTATAAACTTTGTATTTTGGTCTATAATGTAAGGGGGCTAGAAACGCCCACTAAAGTATTGTAAAACTCTTAGTTTTGATATTAATGAAATACATGTTGGTTTTATATATGATTTTTATTATATTTTCGCATTTTTGAGCGATTCTAGTTTTTATAAACTTTATATTTTGGTTTATAATGTAAGGGGGCTAGAAACGCCTACTAAAGCGTTGTAAAACTCTTAGTTTTGATATTAATGAAATACATGTTGGTTTTATATATGATTTTTATTATGTTTTTGCAAAGTATTCGATTTTGGAAATGAGATTAAGATTTTTGAGAAATTAGTTATGGTTAGATTCTTCTCCATTTTGTTTTTGGGTTAAAATGATGAATGTGATTGAAAGATTTTAAGTTTGCATTTTAACAAGATAGGTAGCTTTGGGTTTCAGATTTTTGCTTCAGAGGTTTTTGCTGCGGCGTAATTGACATAGGGACTTGGCCACGATGAAGATTATGCTTTTCGTTGCGGCGAAATCGACCCGCATAAGTTTGTCGCGGCGAAGATACTTGACACCCCTGCAAAGCTCGCTTTTGCTTCCGAATGATTTTTCTTTCAAATCTCCAAATTCTATGCCCTCCTCCATGCTCAACCTTCACGATCCCAAGTCTGATGTTGGGCTTCAGAAACGAGGTCCAACAACCAGTTGATGAATTTGCCAATGTCAAACTTTTTATCCTTCAACCTTGGTATTATTCCTCCTGGGCCTTAGCATTGAATAATAACATTCGCAACCACTCTGAGAGCTAGCTGTGGATGAGGAGCCTTCTCCTTTTTATTGCTTTTTGGAAATCTCCTTTTCTCTCTGTGATCTCATCATTGTGCCTGAAACTTTGAATAAGTATGAGAATTTGCAAATAAATTACAAGAATACACTTTTCCCCACACTTAACACATACTAATTAATTAAATGTGAAAACAAATTAGCAACAAAAAATTAAATACATAGAGTAAAGAAAAATTTACACAAATAAATAGGTAAAGAAATGTTTAAATGAAATTTAATTATAAAATTAACTAAAAAACTAACTAATCTCAAAATTGAATTTATAAATATTGTAATTAACAAATTAAGCTAACTTAATTGTTCAAGCATTTTAACTCTAATTTCACAATTATGCAAAATTGATGAAATTAAACATTAAATTCATGGAAAAAGCAAAATTAATATGTAATTAAGCGCAATCTGAATGTCAATTAATGTCGAAAATAACTAATTAACCTATTTTAACATAAAAATATCACAATTAAACACTTAGTGAGCAAAAGTAGCACAATTACAAAAATTGAAGTTGAATTTTCACCCAAATTACATGAAATTAGTCAAATTAAAAGATGAAATCAGTTGGGTAATGAAAATAATCAACTATTAAACCACAATTAAGCATAAAATCACAAGAAATCTCACAAAACCCCCAAAATCTCAATTTAAGTTTTTAAGCATAAATGAGCTAAATAATGCAAAACACCATAAACAAGTGAAATTCATAAGATTACTTACTTTGTTTCGATGGATTGAAAGAAAAATGAAAAAATTGGGTTTAGAAAAGTGAGAAATCTAGAGGTTAGGGCTTTTATGGTGTATTGCAAACTTACATTGCTAATATATGGCCACATATCTAACTGTGTATGACACTAAATCACATTTTTCACAGACTTACATAATTTGGTACATGATTGTGTATCAAAATGTGTAATTCTACACTAGCGTGTAACTCTCTGTAAACATGTGCAACTGTAAAATTAGATGCTCAAATGTAAAAATTTTTGTACTAAACATTGGAACACACAAATATGTATACTCTACACATCAATTACGTAAATTCTCGACATTATGATGCTTGATTTCCTATCCTAAAATACATAAGAACTCAATTAAAATCCTATACTAACATAAAAGCAAGAACTAAATAATATGAAATTAAACTAACTAATTCATGAGTTGCTTCCCATATAGCACTTTTAACGTTGTTAGTTCGACGTACTTTTGAAACTCAAGGTGGCTTATATAATTTATGTTATTGTAGCCTTACTGTAGGTTCCATAACTTGCAAGTTGGTTACCTTTTGACATTTGCTACCATCTTTCTCTTTTGACTTGTTTCTTTGAATTTGTAACGATTATGGTGGATCTTTAAATGTAGAGTCTTGCGAAATATCTTAACAAGACTCATTAGCTTTGATAATATCCATAAATTCAAAAATGATTGTTGACATTATAGACTCTAAATATAATCTCCTAATCCCCCACCGTTATGTTAACTTGCTTTCCTCAACATCTGTAATTTAACTTGGTAGTCATTAAAAAGGGTCAATCAAGAACTAAAGGTACCTCCGTATCCTCTTCTATTTCAAGAATAAAAAAGTTAGTAGGGATTGTAAACTTATCAACCTTAATGGATAAATCTTTAACTATTTCTCGATAAATCTTTAACTATTCCCCAAGGATACTTGTAACATCCCGTTATCCCATGCCAAGGGTTAGGACCCTAGAATACGATACATGAGAGATTGTTGAATGGCTAGAAAGTGAATTTCACACCCATGCATAATATGACATACACACACATCTGTGAATATTAATTTGTGCACATTAAAATGATTACACATGCATTCATTGACATTTCTGGCTAAGATTGATTTATAAATGTGATTTTGATATGAATTGTGGTTCATATGACTTAAAAATTGATTTGGAGTATAAAAATGTTGATTTTGGAATTTTAATGAAATTTAGGAAATTTATGAAATTTCAAGTATTTTTGGACTAGGAAAAATGCCAAGTGTAGGACAATTAATTTATGATAGTAGAATTAAAAGTCAATTGGTAGTGGAAATTTTTATAAATGACAGTTGGATTTAATAACATATGTCATTGAAATTTGGAGATAGTTGGATTAGAAATGGAAGTTAAATGGAATAGTTTTTATAAGGGGTCTAAATGGGACCATAGGAAGGTGACAAGTGAACCACTTGCCACTCATCCCTCACTCACGATTATTCACTCTTTAATTGAAAGACCAATTTAAGTGTTTTTCATCTTGCTTTTCTCTCCCTCTTTTCATAAGCTTCATTACCTTCTTCTTCTCTTGTTCTTCACGATTTTTGCTGCTCCAACTTCCATACATGTTAAACCTAACCCTCTCATCTTTCACTTACTACTCTTAACTTGCTCTCTACTTTATTCTCACTAAAGACCCAACCTTATCACTCTTGGATGATGATGAACATGGGTTATCTAGAGAGCTTAGGTTAAGTGGGATCTTGAAGATTTTGAAGGTTGTTTGAAGATAAATCAAGTAAGTTATGCTTTGACCTTTATGGGTAGTGTTTAATAAAACATTTATGATGAATAAATTGAGATTGATGAAAATGAGTTCTTATATATGTGTTTTAATATGGGTGTAGGTATGAATAATGAGATCATGCTTTAAATTGCAATGAGTTAATGTATTCATGAATTGTTTGAAAAACGCTTCAATTATGATAATGAGTTATGGGATGTTTGAATTTGGAAAGGGAAGTTTGAAATATGATGATTTCTTGAATTTAGATGAATTAAGTGATATTTAGAAGTGAAATAAAGAATGAGAATTGGAGTTGAATATGTGCAGGAATTTAGAGTTGAAAGTGTATAAGAATATGTTCTATTTTGGTGTTTATGATCAATCTTGGATTTTGATTTGCGTGTGCATAATATTAAGCTGAAATGGAGTTATGAATGAAGAGGAAATGATAGCATATTAAGCTAGAAAAGATAGACTAACCATAAGAGATGAACTAGGATGAAAATGATGATGAAATGTGTTGGAATTTGTTAACTGTAGTCTTTTTACTAGATAGACATTAGTATTTTAACTTTAAATTGAGCTCTAGATATCCAAATGAGGTGTTTTTTTAACTTACCTTAAACTAGAGACATATGGCTACAATTTTATGAAGGAATTTAATTTGAATTATGTCCTTATAGGTCTTGAAATTTAGCTTGAAGTTGAGTTTTGACATAGGCTATAGCAGTTCCCTTGACTAAAATCGTGTCCTATTTTTATCGAATAAACTGTATTGATGTAGGCCGAATCAGACAAAATTGTCTTTATAAAAGTTGTATTTTTTCTCTCATCTTTCTATTGGTAAGAAACTTATAATTTTTGGATATCATAATTGAGAGATATGAGTTTTACAAGTTGGAGTGCACTAATTCTTCAATCATCCACTAGCCAAAATTTCGCTCATGCACAGTCTGTGGTATTTTGAGCATAACTCATGGACTCATGAACCAAATTGAAGGATTTGTTTTGCTTTGAAACGTAAAACATAGAGAAACATTTGTTTAGAAGAATATATTGCCTAAATACCTCATTTTCTATTTCAAAATGGTCATGCAAAACAGACTCGAAAGTCTGTCTTTGAAAAAAAACAAAATTAAAGGAATTCGATTCACTCACCCCTTGATTATGGGAATGGGTTAAACATCAAAATTGCATCTTGTAAGTATGGATGGGAACAAAAAATGGTTAGGTACTTTTCTATGATACTTTTAAGCTTGAATGAAGCATGAATTGAACCTAAAGTGATGCTTGAACAAGTAAATAAATGAGGGATATGTTTAGGATGATGATTGAGGATATAAATTTAAGAATGAATTGTTATACATTAAGTGTTCAAATCTGGAAAATTAGTGATGATATAGGAATGAAAGGGGTCGTATAATGGCTAAAGTGATTCAAGAAGATGAATGTTGTGTATTAAAAAAAAGATGAATGATAAAATGGATGTTTTGTGATCTTTAATGCTTTAATAACCTTAGTGAATGATAGAATGATGAACTTAGAATAATCTTGTCCAATTGAGGTGTAAACCTAAGTTCAATTTAGACATATGTGAGTTATAAAATGTAAATTATCTTGAGATACGAATTTGGGAAATATATTCTCGATTGTCATTGACATGCGTTGTACATAACACATATACATATCAGCGCATAAATGAGTACTTATGTGATTGTGCAAAGTAGTAATGTGGTAAACGTGTATGTTTGCATGATATAGAGGAGCAATTAGAGTGACTACATCTAGACATTGTGGGAACCTGGAGGCAATAAGCTATCTAGAGCAAAACTATGAGAAACCTAAGATGGTCTCACATTGAATTATTTTTTGTCTACATTCCGTATTGAATTATTTTGTTAATGTGATTATGTTGGTTTCGGACAATTGATTGTCTGAGGAGTTCTATATTCAGAACTGTATTAGAAGTGCTACTTGAATGCGAATATGACTGACTACTTGTTCTCAACTTCAATGTTGAATGCTAGACTAAAAGTCCGATGACAAACATGGATAAGAAAGAATGTGAATATGACTGAATGAGTATAATCATTGAATATACATGATGCATTTCATTATATGAACGCATGAAACGTAAAGACAGTTGTGACCATAGTTGCCAGTAAAAAGAATTTAAAGCTCAGACTGTGGTAAGAGCCAAAGGCTCACTAAGTAAAATAAGCCATGTATTCCCAATGGATAAGGGACAGTATTAATGAGCCCAGTGTCCACAATAGATACAGGACAGTGAAAAAGGTACCCATCGCAACAATAAAATAAACAATTGTGAGTCTGATAAACATTGCATACACACATGAATTGTAATACCCTATGTTAGGGGTTAGAAAATTTAGGAATTTCTGATACATCTTATGTTTTGCATAATTAAGTATTCGCTGATACGTGCATACGAATTTTTACATATATAGATAATTATACATGCATCTATGACATTTTCCGAGTATAATTGATTTATAAATGTGATTAAAAATGCAAAGTGTGGATTATTTGCATTAAAAATTTATTAAGAGACTAGTGGTATTATTTCTGAATTTTCAGTAAATTTTAGGAAATTTCTAAAATTTGGGGTATTTTTGGACTAAGGAAAAATATTGAATAATGGACTAATAATATCGTGACATGTGGTAGCTTAAAGATGTGACAAATGGGTCACATGCATGATAACACGTGGCATCATATGCATAAGAAAAATGGCTTGTGTGTTTATGTGGTTATAAGTGAAAGAAGTGAGACATGCACACATAGGTGAAGCAAAACCTATTCTGCAGCTTGTGTTGTTCTCCATTCGGTTTTGTCCCACACTGAAAACACCAAGTTACATCTGATCAGAAATTGGCTTTTGAATCCTACCTCAAAGTAAGAATTTCATTACTTAAAGAGTGCTCATTCTGTTATTCTTAGTTTTCTTCAGCCATTGAGAACATTCATTGCTAGAATTTGAGCTGAACCAAGTAAGTGGTTTGATAATGTTTTTATGGTATTTTGATAATACAAGAATTGGATTGAAATACTAGTGATAACTAGAGTAGAATGAAAATGATGCAGAAATTTATGAGAATGGATAAATATGGATACTCTGTTTTGTTTTGGAGAAAACTTGTATGTCGGAAATATATACATGCATGAGAAGTTTATGCAGTATGGTCTCGGTGAATGAATTCATTGAATGACTTGGGTGAGGATTTCAGGTCGTGAGTGTATAAAGATAGCAGTTAGAGTATCTAGAATTGAATATGAGATTACTGGGTGTTGGGTAAATTGAAAAGAAAATGCACAAGATGAAACAAATGTAGTAAGAATGAAAATACGCAGTAGTAAGAGAAAGCTTGTGTAAGGAATCAGTTTTTTAGTATCTAATTATAAACTTGGTTTTGAGCGGTGTTGAGAATGAGTTCAGATGATATAGAAGTGAAATAAAATGGTAAAGCTAAGTGTACAAGTTAGTGATGAGGGACTAAGGAGAAGAGAGCAAGAAGATGATTAAAACGCAGTACAGTTCGCCGCGGCCAACTCTCTTTGGTTTGCCACAGCTAACTTGAAGGATTTCATTTATGTGAAAGTTTGCCACATCAAACTTTTAAGAATTTACGAGGAATTTTCCTATTTTGAAAGTTCGTCGCGGCTAACTTTTGGCTCGCCGCGGCGAAGTTTCCTGATAGCTTGAATATGCTTTAGTATTTTGGGCATAAATTTCTCTGTAGTTATCCAAATGGAGTGATTTTTTATTTGGATTAACCTAGAGACATAAGGCTACAAATTTTGTGAAGAGACTAAATTCTAATTATACTTCTAAGAATTTTATAATCTGATTGGAACTTGAGATAAGAATTTTGTTGTAGCTTAAGAACAGTCTAAAATCTTTTGAGTATAACTTTCAGTATACTAAAACAAATTGGATGAACTTGGTATCATTAGAAACCTAAGACAAAGAGGGAAAATTTTCTAGATGAAGTATTACCTAAGTACCTCACCCTCCTGAGGATAATAATTGAACAATATGGACCCGAAAGTTGGTTGTGAAATAAATCTGAATTGAGGAATTCAATATGATTTTGCATGATTGAGAATGTGACAAGATTAAGGATAAGAAACCCGAAATTTGTCATAAACATGCATCATATATATTCAGTATACATGCATGTGCATAATTGAATTTATAATTATGCACAATAATGATATGTGTTTGTATTTAATTAATGTTTTAAAGGAACCCATCGAGCGACCGATTCCAGATATTGCCGGGACGTCGAGGCAATAAGGAATAAGGGAGATTTAGTAAGTAATTTAGATGGTAAATTTTACGAGTAACTTAAGATGGTCTCACCTTGACTTGTTTTATTTATTATTGAATTGAATTCGATATTAATGAATGTGTACTGAATTGTGTACTAATTTCAGACATGAAGGTCTGAGGTATTGATTGATGAATGTGATAGTGAAGTGCTACTTACATGTGAATATGACTGACTACTTGCTTTACATGAAATGTATGAAATGACTTTTTTTTTTTTAAACTGTTGAGTCCTAGTTGTGGGTAAATAAGCATGCCTAAAAGGGTACTTCTGTGACATTTCAGTGTCTTCTGTTATTGACACTTCGATGTCTTCTGATATTGACACTTAGGTGTTGAGACTTCGATCTCTTTTGTATCACTTCAATGTTGAGACTTCGGTCTCTTCTGTATAAGTCTCGTTACCCACTTCTGTAAATGTATTTAGCAGTCTTATGATTTTGTACGATATTAGTTTGATTTTGGCATAAGCTAAATTGTCTTGTGTTTCTAAAGGGTTTATACCCTCTTGTGTTGAAAATTTCTATTATTTATAAAACTCTGTTTTGTTCTGAATTTCTGTATCTGTTGTTAACTTATAGTTTAGTTATTACTCACTAAGTTATATGCTTAGCACGGTAGATTTACCCCTTGTAGGTTTTGAAAGAGGGACGTAGGAACTGGGACAAGACAACCACGATGGTCAATGGAGTCTGATTTTTGTTTTGCTCAAATTTAGTTTTTTGAGATTGTTTTAGGACTTGTATCTGATGTATATGAATCTTGCATTTTATTTTGAAGGATTGTAATAACCTTAATTCAAACTGCTTTCGAAAATTTTGGTATGTGATGTATGCTTGTTGAGATTCTGGAAATGAATGTATGTATGTACAAGTCTTTTATATGTTTCAAAATGTTTCGTCTTCAATGTGTTCTGTGTGTGTGGCACTCGCAATATCCTCCCAGGGGGTATTAGGGTGTTACATGAATTATATGATTTGAATGATTGCAATTGAAATGTGGAGTTGAATTGAATGAAAAATGTGAACATATATGTACAAAGTGTTTTATAATGATACATGAGAAACTAAATGTTGTGAATTATATGTTTGTATGTATTAATGTGATATATGTGATATGAGTAAACCATTGAAGATGGTTACTCAATTGAGTTCACAAAACTCATCAAAATTGCAACGTTGACTTTTCAAGTACGAGAGTGTCGACTTAGCTGCTAATACCGCATAGAAGGGACCTAGTACAACTTTTAGTAGATGACATGGCTCAGAGGTCGGTCAGTTGGGGCTTAGGGTTTTAGATAAATTTTTGTATATTTCCTCATGTGTGTAGCATATTCTGTGTACAGAGATGTGAACTCTGGTTAGTTTTGAGGATGTACACATATGGATGTTAATGTAAAGCTGTAATGTATATATTGTTTGTGAATGTAAAGCTATAATGTCTATATTATTTGTGAAATGAAATGAGGAATTTTTTGGGTTTTAAGAATTGTGATATTTATTTTTTCAATTTATGATGCTATGCGATATGTGAAAATGATAAAGTTAGCATGCCATTCCGTTGGGCATGTGTACAGATGTCTAACGGGCGTAAATGTACGCGTTGTGTGGGAGTGGGGTGCTACAATACTTTATTGATCTATCCGCTAATTTCACACATATCCTAGTTGGTTTAGGTTCTCATATTCCTAGTTTTTCAAAGAAATAAAAAGGCATCATATTTATGTCAACTCTTAGGTTAGCTAAATCTTTATCTACTTTTAAACTACCAATTGTACAAGAATTTGGAAACTCCCAAGATTTGGTTGCTTCATCTGTAGTTTTATTTTCTTATTTAAGCGCTCCTTGCTCAATGTAATAGTCTCCAATTTCTCCAATTCCTCTTTGTTGAATAGTTTCTCTTACAAAGATTCTATATTCTTTAATATCTGTAATAGAGATTCAATAAAAGGTAAGTCATCTTGAAGTTGTTTTAAAGGAATCTATCTAACTCTAAATCCAACAAATTTCTTTTCACTTTAAAAGGATATAGGATGGTAGGTTGATATTCCATGAATCTTTCCGAGTGTTGTCCACCTTTAAACTTTGAGTTACTCTCAATAGTCACCCTCTTCTCTTACTGGAGATTTTCCTCACTAATCTAAGTGATTGACATAATGCGTTCCTTTGGATTTGTTTTTGTTATGATCGACAAACTTCCTTTTGGTCTTTCTGCCACTATCCTTTCCAATTGGTCGATTCGAACCTCTAAGATGTGTATGGAAGCATCCATTCATTGATGTTTCCCCTTTAATTCTTAAATGAATTCCATTAGCATCTCTTCTATACTAGCATTCTTAGGATACAATGCTTGTTGCTAAAATTAGGGTTGTTTCTTAGTTGACTCTGATTTCTTCATGAAAAGTTGAGATGATTCCTCTAATTAGAATTGTAGCTTATTTTTGGGTTTAAGAGCATTCCCCAAATAATCCACATGTTTGGGCTTAATTGTTTGAAATTCTTGTCTTAATGCTCTAGCCTACACATCTTATATTGCATTGCTCGACTTGTGGAACCATTGTAAGTCTGTTTATCTTTCTACTCAAGGCTTCCACTTGGCTCTCCAACTGCATGGATGGATTTCTTTTTTTATCTTAGTTTTGTTACATTTTATAGATCTTACAAATCATTCTTGCAATTTGTACAACAATGTTTTGATTATTTTACTTACACTATTGCTATATATGATAAAGTAAGGTTATGTATCATAGACTGATAGATGTTTTCAATCATTTATGATTTTCTTTATTTTATTAAATATTCCTATTTTTATTTCTAATTAATTAATTTAAAAATAAAATTTGATATTTAATTAAATTAAAATTTAATATTAACATATAATAGCATAATAAAAATATAACAAAAGATAAGATGATAAACCAAACATACTTATATTTTTTATTATAAATTTCAATCAAATAGATTTCTATTTTTTGTTTTCTATCACAAAATTTAACCAAACAATTTTTATTTTTTAACAAAAACGAAGGAAACTCAAAAAATAGAAAACCACAAAAAAAGTGAAACCAAACAATTCCTAATTACCTTACTAATTGTATTGTTATATAATAATAAAAATTTGATGAAAGAATTAATTTATTATCACATTAAACTAATAAGTATTTTTAATTATAATAATTATGATTATTTAATATATTATTTATTCCTAGTAAAATGAATTAATATTAAATTTTTTTATAATTTTAATAAAAGTTACAACATATAAAACTAATAAATTTTGTTGATAGTAAAATTTATCGATTTAATCGTTAGTTATTTATATCAATATGAATTATAGATGAGAATTAAAAACGCGTTCCTTATTGCTTGCTTAGTTTAGCGTCCATATTTGTCCAGTTTAACTTCCGATGATAAGTTCCGAGTCATCATCCTTAGTAGAAAAGATGAAATGTGTATTTATTGCATCAGGCAATGCAGGCTGGGGTTTGTCGATAGGCAAAGATGGTTTGGTAAGAACCCACAATTCAATAGGCAAAGTTGTTGTCTGGTAGTAAGCATTGAAAAGGTAACGATGTAACAAAATCTGACACCAGGAAGCGGAAATTGAACATATTGATGCACGTGAGGCAGGGGCAATGTAAGCCGCCGTGCTAGTCAGTGTGGAAATAAATCAAAGAAGCTGTTGTTTTCATCTTTAGAGCATTTTTGGGACAATTGCCATTATTTCTGTTCTGGGTGGACCTTGTTCTTCCGTCCTCTACCCCACCCGTTTCCTCTTGCCTTTCTCTTTTACAAATGTTGGCTTGGACATGCTTATAGATTCTCACGCAACTATCATTCTCAACCGGAACGTTTCTTCCTATTACACCCTTTTGTTTTTCTGTTCCAGTAAGTTGCAGACGGAACTTTACTTCAAAGAGCTATTCCTATTATTTGTACTATCTAATGTTCTTTTTCCGTTAGTATCTTTCTTTTTTTTGAAAGGCTTTTCCATTAGTATCTCTTTTGTTCTTTTGTCGAATTCTTCAATGATCGAGAAGTGGTGCTTATCTTCATTTAAAGTTCTTCAAATTTAATCCTTTCAGCCTATTCTTCAACTTCTATTACCTTGGATTTCCTGTAAAATCCAGTCTTAGTCGCACTTTCGTCAATCTTTCAAAGGTTGGCTTTCAGTATAAGACGGTCTTTCCATTGTTGGGTTGGTATTGTTGAAAAATGAAACGACTTTTTCCTTCACTACTGTTTATTTCAATATGGCTAGTTTTTAATGGTTTGGCGTGCTGTCAAAGGCCTGCTGCTGTGAACATAGGAGCAATTTTCACTTTTGATTCCGTTATTGGTAGAGCTGCAAGGCCAGCAATGGAGGCTGCTGTGTTTGATATTAACAACAATCCTAGAATACTGAATGGGACAGAGTTGAGGTTGACGATGGAAGACGCAAATTGTAGTGTCTTCTTAGGATCTATTGAAGGTAAGCTTCAATTCATCCATCTTGAATATTGTTCTCTTTTAGGCTGGCTACAGCAATTACATCGATTACTGAGCAAGGTAAACGTGATATCGATTACTGAGCAAGATAAACTTGATTTGCCTTTGAAGATTACGAATAAATTATTCGCTACTTGACTTTTGAGGAGCTTCCTAAGCATATTTGCCGAACATTGTCCAACATTTATTCTGGGTATGATCAAAGATTTCATAGCCCTCTCCAGCCAAAGATATTCTGTGAAAGATTAATAATCCTGAAACATAGCTTTGGAAATTTTGGTATTTCTTTCAATTATATGCTAAATCATTGAGCTACTATCTACTTATGGTCGCACACGCTTTTTTCCGTAGCACAATTAGGGCTCCCTGGTCAGAATCTTTCATGATGTCGTGAGTTTTGCTTGGCTTCCTGATAAACAATATTTACTGTCCTTTTGCTATCTTCTAAAGCTGTCCCTATTTGTAGATTTAAGATGCTTCTCAGAATTGAATATTTGGGTTTTAAACTGTGTTTCTTTCTGTTGCATACAGTATCATTTAGTTCATATCCACTTGTGACCACACACGCTTTTCTATAGCATAATAAATCTCACTAATCAGAGCCTTTCATTATTTCTATCTGCGTCCCCAATTCTTCTTTGCTTGCTGATTGGCAATATTTACATTCCCTTGTTTCTTTCTTCAAGTGCTGTCTCTATTTTTCATTTAGATGCTTTGGAGAACCCTTTGTTGTTACTTGTTAATTACCACAATTTGTTGCAGCTTTTAAGTTGATTGAAAAAGAGATAGTGACCATAATTGGGCCGCAGTCTTCAGGAATAGCTCACATGATTTCTCAGGTTGCAGACAGTCTTCAAGTGCCTCTTGTTTCATTTGCTGCCACTGATCCTACTCTCTCTGCCCTCCAATTTCCTTTCTTCATACGAACTACACAAAGTGACTTTTATCAGATGAATGCCATAGCTGACCTAGTTGAATTTTATGGATGGAGAGAGGTTATTGCCATTTTTGTGGATGATGATTATGGGAGGAATGGAATCGATGTCTTGGAGAATCATCTTGAGAAGAAAATGGGCAAACTTTCATACAAATTAGCTCTGCCTATCCAGTTTGGTGAAAGTGAGGCTACAGATTTGCTCAAAAAATCAAAATCCCTTGGTCCTCGTGTTTATGTTGTTCATGTTAATCCAGATCCCAGGCTAAGAATCTTTGCTGTTGCGGAGAAACTTGAGATGATGAATGATAATTATGTGTGGCTTGCAACAGATTGGCTTTCAACCACCTTAGATTCAATTGTCCCAATGAAAGGATCCTTACTTAGTGTCGTTCAAGGTGTAGTTGGCCTTCGTCAACACACGCCACGGTCAATCCAAAAGAGAAATTTTTTGTCTAGGTGGAGGAAAATGAAGCAGAATGGTTCAGTGACTACAGAGCTGAATACCTATGGGCTTCAAGCTTATGATACAGTTTGGCTTGTTGCATATGCTATTCATAGTTTTATTAATGAATTCAACAATTTCACATTTTCTTCAATTGAAAAGTTCCTTGCCATGCAAACAACTGGATTACAAATGGGGAAGCTCAAAGTCTTCAACAATGGCACTAATCTACTTAACAAAATATTGCAGACAGACTTCATTGGTTTAACTGGTCATATTCAAATTAATCAGGAACGAAACATTGTGAATGATGGTTATGATGTCATTAATATCAATAATATCTCTGTTCATACAGTTGGCTATTGGTCCAATAGTTCAGGCTTCTCAATTGAAACTCCAGAAAGACACGTGGGGAAAAAAGATAGCTATTCCCACCTTGTTCAGAGGCTTGGAAGCATCACCTGGCCTGGTGGAAAGACCGAAAGACCGCGTGGTTGGGTCATTGCTGACAGTGAAAGACCTTTGAGAATTGGAGTGCCAAACAGAGTCAGTTTCCTCGAATTTACTTCCCAGGTGCACAACAGCCACAGAATCCAAGGATATTGCATAGATGTTTTCATTGAAGCAAAGAAATTAGTCCCTTATGATGTACCTTACAGGTTTGTGCTTGTTGGTGATGGCCATTCCAATCCTAGCTATGACGGGATTGTGAAAATGGTAGCGGAAGATGTAAGTACATCCTGCTATTTTTCTTATCTATTTTTATGTGGTGAGGCTAAAGAAACTGTTCAATTTGGAGAAAATTTGTGATAGGAATGCCTTATTAATGTTTAGAGAAAAAAAAAGCCATCACTCAGGTTACAATATGCAGGAACTCATGGAAGTTCATGCCATGAATGTTCTTGTTATCGTATATAATTAAACTACTGGACATTTTCATTCCAAAATGTGAAAATACAGGGCAGATTATAATGGTTTCTTGTCATCGTTGCTTTCTCTAGAAATTAGTTTTGTAGAGATTCATGAATGGTGGATCCTGCACTGGACCGACATTTACTTTTGCACATCATTAGCAGATAGCAGTCGAACAAATTATTTTATTGCTTATCTTGGTTTGGTACCAGGTGTTGGATGGAGCTGTTGGAGACATTGCAATTGTAACAAATCGGACGAAAATGGTGGATTTTTCTCAGCCTTTTGTTTCCACTGGTCTTGTTGTTTTGGCTCCTGTCAACGATTTAAAGCAAAGTGCTTGGGTGTTTCTTAAGCCATTTACTGTGGAGATGTGGTGTGCCACGGCAGTTTCTTTCCTGTTTATAGGTGTGGTTATTTGGTTACTTGAACATCGATTCAATGATGATTTCAGAGGTCCTCCCAAAAGGCAGCTTATAACTGTGTGCATGTAAGCTTTTTCAATCTTCAAACCAAGGCTCCATTAAGTTCTTCAACGAATTGAAAGTTTTTCTGTGTAATATAGCCACTTTACCTTCTTCATCATTGTTGTCGAAGTACATGAATCTTTGTTTCTGAACAAGGTATTAACCTCTAACCTTAAGGAACATGTCTATGTGGCAGGTTCAGCTTCTCAACATTATTCAAGATGAATCGTAAGTAGTACCTTTGTTACCAGTTTGTACTAATAATTTTTTTCTTTATTGGTTTCAACCATTCATCTACAACTAAGAACTCTTTGACAAAATAAGGCTCAACGACACACGTTCTTAAGAAGTGCATATACTGTTTCTCTATGATTTTTTAAAATATTCTTCTAAGATGCAATTTCACAATTCCGATCAAAATGGATGCATAATTGAAACGTGGAAGTACTTTTCAAACTATTATTACTGACTTTACCTGATGTTGATGTGTTAAGTACTCATGCAAGTTATATTGGTATAGGTTAGTTTTACATTTTTCATTGTAGAGAAAACATGTTATGGAAAATGATTTCAATATTGCTAGCCCAAAGATTTAACTTGCAGCCTCATTGCTTGCTGCTAACAGGATATAACATACTAGTTTACATGGCTTTAGCACTACCCTCATTCATTTTCTGAATTTGCCAACCTGCATATAAATTTATTCATCATGCTATGTGATCCACACTTTGATGTTAACTATGCTGGTGCTGACACTGGAGTGTCTCAATTTTAGGGATCCACCTGAATATAGAATTAGTTCATTCGATTTTTTGTTAATTATCACAGAAGAAAGAACCATCACCCCCCTTGGAAAGATGGTCATGGTGATATGGCTCTTCCTATTGATGGTTATAACGGCAAGCTATACAGCAAGCTTGACTTCAATCCTTACAATTCAACAGCTTTCTTCGCCCATCACTGGAATCAATAGCTTAATTACAAACAATTGGCCTATTGGATACCAAGTTGGGTCGTTTGCATATGATTATCTATCAGAAAACCTTCAAATACCTCGTTCAAGACTTAGAGCTCTAGGCTCACCAGAAGAGTATGAATCAGCATTGCGACAAGGACCAAGTAATGGAGGGGTCGCTGCAATAGTAGATGAGCTTCCATATGTTCAGTTGTTCCTTAGAAATCAACCAGACTTTGGGATAATTGGGCAGCAATTTACCAGGGGTGGATGGGGATTTGTAAGTACCTCTACAAGCAAATGCATGCACGTTTTCTTTTGTTTTGCTAGGCCTGTTGTTGATTAATAGTCAGCTGATAAAAACTGTAATTTAACTGACTTGTGGAAAAGCAGCCCCTTTTGTGTACCATGAGAAAAGAAAAATGTTGAAAATGCGATGGGAGTAGTGTCTTTTCCTTTCTTTCCAAGCAATGAGATGGCTGGAATAATTAAATTTGTAGGCATTTTTCTACCACAAATTATCGTCATTTTTTCAGTTTTTACAACCTAGATTGTTTTTGTTTAGGCCTGCTAGTGCAAAAGCTTTGGTGAACCATAATTTAAAACTAGTTGCAGCTTCAACATTTAAACTTAGGGATGCTCATTAAAATCTTTTCTGGTTCCAGATGTCATGATCAGATGGAAATTTAACCTAACTACTTTTCTTGTCATAAATCAGGCTTTTCAAAGAGAATCTCCGCTAGCAGTTGATATCTCTTCTGCAATTTTGAAACTCTCTGAGAATGGGGAACTTCAAAAAATCCATGAGAAGTGGTTCTGCAAAATGGGCTGTCTTGGAAGCAATGGAGACAAGAATGACCCTAGTGAACTCCATCTAATCAGCTTCTGGGGTCTCTATCTTTTGTGTGGTGTCATTTCTCTCATTGCTCTTCTGGTTTTTCTGCTAAGAATGATCCGCCAATATGCCAGGTACAAACGCCAACAAATGCAAACTTCATTGTCATCCACAATTAAATCTCATACTCGCTGCTCTCAGATTGTCTTTAACTTTCTTGACTTTATTGATGAGAAAGAAGAAGCTATCAAGAGAATGATTAATCCTCAACCTCAGGCAAGCTTGGCAAGTTGAAATCTATTTACCCTTTTGGTTTTCCCGAAAGCAGAAGTCTGCTATTGATGTAACATAGGAACGAGTGGAGGTTTCTAGTCAAGACATGTATTTATGAGGAACCTGTAAATATTTCTTTTCGTTTACATGTGTAATATAAAGATTACTTCTTTTTCCCTCGCTTTTCCTAATTTCCCTAAATTGTATTAATGCTTAATTTTCATTTCCTTTGCTTGATCTGGTATTTCTGTTGTCTAATCTATATTTTATTTATGTCATTAGTTTGAAGAAAAATGAATTTGATGATAGATGGACTGGTTACACTACTATTCGTACAGAGTCCATCAACGTAACCACTAAAATCAGCGTACTTTAGCATATTTCGAATGCCAATAACATATTTCGAATACCTTCTGACATATAATGAATGTTGAAGTGTTTAATATTGAGGTAGGGGCCTTGAACTCTCTGTCTTTACGTAGGGAATACCGAATACATTGCCATAACATATTTGTATGCCAAGGGAACCCATCACCTAGATTGATTTGGTCAAAGTTGCTGAAATGTACGGTACTCCTAAATTTCATTTTTTTTAAGAGTACCCCTAAATTTCATTATAAAGAGACATTTTGGGAGCTGAATGAGGAGGCAGTAAGGAGGGGTTGAAGAGCAGCTGTGGGGAGGTGATTGCACACGTGGAACTCGCTCTCTAGGTGTGGTTTTGATCCAAAGAAGTAGAAAACATGAAGAAATCAATGAAAGACCTATCGAAATACAAGATCAAGCCTCTTATATCGCAAAAATATTAGATAGAAGACAATTAAGGAGATTTAAAATTATGAACTCGTTGTTTTTTATTTGTATTTCTGTTTATGTATGTTTGATTTCATATTCGATCATATGTAACAAAATATCCAGTTAGTATTTAGGTTAGATGAATCTTATCGAATACTTTGATATGATTTGATTCTTTTATTAATGCAATTGGTTGTTTGATATATTATGATATGATTATGCATTTTATTTATGTTAAAATGACCCGAGAATATTAGATCATAATATGATTTCATACGAAGAGAATGAGAAATCCTAGTGTGAATAGATATACCGTAATTAGAAGGAGTTGATTGCAACCCTAGAGATAGGATGACATAAATCTTACAGATTATAATCAAACCTAATAGAAAGACTCATAAATCGGTAACGCAATCTTATAAGATTTAACCTGAGTAATTCGATTAGAGATCTTAGAATTCGTTGTTAGTAGACTTAAGGTCAGCTATTAGTATACCACAGGAGTCTCCATAGTCCAATACATCAATAAAACAATTGCATGATAAAACATCAATTTATTAAGGGTTTCATGGGATTCAAACCTAGATATTAATTACCGATAATGATATTTTTAAAAGTGAATTCCACTGTTTTTGCATTCATTATCATTTTCTATTTCTTGAATTGTTTAGTTTTTATTTTCTTTTTATTAAAAATATAAATCAATTCGTAGGCTAGATAATAGGGGAAGATAATTGGTATTATTCATCGTCTTTCTGGTATTAATCCATACTTGCCGGTACTAGCTACATCTACATCTTGCACATATGGTTATTACAATATTGACTATCACAAAATAGGTCAATTAGAGAGATGTATAAAACAATTTCTATGGCTTGGAAAAGCAGGCAACTCTAAAGGGCCTAAGGTTAGATTGGATGAACTATGCTTGAAAAAGGATGAAGGAGGACTTGGTTTGTTACCTCTCTTAATAATGCAAAAAGTACTCCTGTTTAAAAGGATTTAGAGACTTTTTAAGGACAAAGAGTCCTTTTAGCCTAAATGGATCAGTGAATACTACTTGAAAAACACAAGTTTCTGGTAGTTTGAGGTTAGTAAGGAGAATTTTTAAAACTTTAGACAGATGTTTAATCTCAAAAGTCAAGTCCATCCTTGGATAAGATGGTAGGTTGAGAATGGAGTGTCTATATAGATTTGGATTGAAAATTGGATGCAACTTAGTCTACTTATAAGAAGTAATGAAATGTTATTTTTGAGCTCAAGAATACCTATAAAAGCAAAGGTAAACAGCATCATCTCAAAATGGAGATTGGAGATCGCAATTTCGGAGGTGATTATAGATTGTTGGATATCTTAAATCATCAACCAATGGGAGGAGAGGATAATCCAATATGAAACAATGGAAATTCTACAAAATTCAATAATGCATCATGTTATAACCTCTTCAGAGATGTTTAACCCAAATTCCCTCAGTACGATTGGATTTGGAAGAAAACTCTTTCACCTAAGGCTAAGTTGTTATTTGGTTATCTGTTAAGAATCACCAAGGATAAGTGGATTGGAACTTTAGCAACTCATGATCCTAAATGTCTATTATGTAATGCTAAGTTAGAGACTGTTTCACATATGTTTTTCAATGTAATTATTCTCATACCATCTATAAGTGAATTCAAAACATAATGTGAATCCTTGGTTTATAGATTACATGAAGAAATATGAATTCATAGGCCAAAAAAATGTGCAAACACTTGAAATAGGATTTGATAATCCTAAAAACTGCATTATCTTAGTCCAATCATTCTATTTGGATGGAAATCATAGGCTCTACAAAGGTCAAAGGAGGGAAGCTACAATGCTAGGAGATGTTATCATTAATTGGATAAGGGAAATATTACTAACACATGAAATACAATCCAAGATTAGCTAAAGAATGAGAGGTTTATGGAAGATCTAAAGCTTAATGTTGTAATATTGTAATTGACAATTGTTGATCTAATGTAAATTTGCTTAATATGTTTGTATGGTTGAATGCCTACTTAGTTGTCACTCTACTATACTTGTTTAAGCTCAGTTTTTAATAAATTTTATTCATTTTCCAAAAAAAACAATTACACCTTTAGTTTTATAAAGAGTAGCCTTAGTTGAAGCAAAGAATTTGTAAAAACGTCCTCATTACATTAATTCTCCTCTTGTTGATATTGTTATAGAAATTAAGATGAAACGTAATTGCTCCATGTAAATTTGTAACAACTATTTCTCTCTAGATTATAAATATTCTTGTGTTAGTAGTCTTAATGTTAGTTCTCTATACACATTGAATGCCCCTTACATATCTAGTTTAGCATTTAAATTCATAACTATGTTGGTTACCTCCACAAATGTTATAGCATGTCATGGATATCAATTGAGCTTTCTAACACATGTCACTGTGTCTCTCATTCCAAGCTTCCAAACCTATCATAAGTTATGACATGCCATAATCCCTCCGAGAATACAATCTTCTCCATCCTTCCATTATGTTTGATAGCTATAATAATGAATACCCAAATCCTACAGATAAGACACAAACATAAGATCAAGAAAGAGAGCTATAAGGAGAAATAAATCAATATAAAAAAGAAATAAAAATGACCTAAAAATGACTCAATTAATAAAAATAAGGCTTTTATAATATTATAAGACCTAAAAATAGGGCCCAAAACTTAATGATGTGTTTAAGTTTTAATCAAAATTAAAGGTGTAGTTATAGCTGGAACTGGTAAGTAGAGATCAATCTCGAAAGGATTGGATTTGCTAACACTTACTACCTTTCCATTATCTTGTTTTAAAAATTAGGGTGATGATAATTGATCAAATTCAAAATTAAAATTATAAACTAAAATAAATCAACATAATTGATTAATGGTACAACGTAACAACGCAATAATGGTATAATGACAACAAATCTCATGGAATTAACTTAACTTGAAATATTAACCACTCAAAAAGTTCTAACAAACTAAATTGTTCCGTTTATGTTCAAGTGCTTTGATAACCTAAAATATTAACCACTCAAAAAGTTCTAACACACTAAATTATTCCATTCATGTTCAAATGCTTTAATTTTAACGCTCAAATCAATCAAAAGATTAACACCCTATTCATGCATCTACAACATTTGTAAGCATGCACTCATTGCTATTGATCAATTAAAGAGGTAAACTATTACTAAGTATCCTTATACGAAAATTCTTACTATTTTAAAAGATCAGTAGGTTTAATTTTATTTCAAGAACCATATTTTAGATTTTCTTTAATGATTACCTAGTCTTCTAACTCGAAGGAAAAAACCTTGTCATGAATGTCTTTTAGTTATTTAACTAGGTTACATTTTTTATTTAGCTTGGATTGAGTGTCATTCTAGCCTTTTGACGTGAAGAAAAATATTTTGACATGAATTCCCCTGTAATTCAACTATGACACAACTCTCAACTAGCTACCAGCTCTATTCTTAACCAAAATTCCTTATAAAAGGCCAGCAGAATGGGAATTTGTTTAACACACTTTTTTATTTTTTTTCACAATTTCTTAGCCTACCTTAGTTCTTCTTAGTCAATCACCCCTACTAAAGGTTACTAATGATGCCTACCAATTTAAATGAATATAATTATAAGTACATCCAAAAAAAAATCATAAAGTGAAAGGATAAGTGTCATATCCGAATAACATGCGTATTCATCCCAAAAACACTCAAAAGACAAAATTTACAAGCTAACATGCATTCACATTTTGAAAGACCATGTTTGAAGGTAAACCAATTTCATTAAATTCATGCCAATGACACTCAAAGAATGCAACATCATGCAAAGAAAAAAACTAAACAACGCTAACACAATCAAAAATTAATACCACGTGATTGTAAAATCAAACACAAATAATATGCAAGTGCATATATGTCCCCATACTTAAACAACACATTGTCCCTAATATGGAAAACAAAGTAACAAAATTTAAGAGAAATAAAAACAAGGGCAAGAATACTTATAGAAATTAGGGCGGTTGACAGTGGTGAGTCTAGGTCAATCCTACAGAGAATGTGTGTAAAGTTGTTAAAATGAAATTAATCGATGTTTCAGTTAAAGGTGGTTTTCGATTTTTAGAAATAAGAAAATTTAAAAATGAACCTAATGAAGAAATTAAAGAAAACATATGAGATAAAAGTGGGGAATTCGGTAAAGGCCCATTTCTTTGTTCAATCTTGGCCTGCACCCTAATTAAGCATATTTCATTGATTTGTTGTTCTCAAACCTCTCCTAGCAACTATTAATCGTGGGTTAATAATTAACCTAAAATTTTCCTTAGGTTTTGTTTAATCAAGATATGATCATTAATTAAACCTAACCACCGAATAAACTAGGATACGATCTCTAGATTTAATTAGGTAGTAGTATTATGAATTAGGAAAACTGATTAATTAAGGTAACAACTGCATACGATATGTCATTTAACCTAGGTTACGTTATCCCTAATGATTACGAATCATTAGTCGCTACAAATGAATTTCAACGCAACAATAATATCGAAATTCTAGCAATGAATTTGTAAACAAACAATTCAATAAATGGATTGAAAACATCTTTTCACAATACCCAATGGGTTCATGCACAAAATAACTGAATAATAATGAAAATATGATTATCCATACACAAAATCTAAATCAATTAACATAAGATAACATAATCAATTTCTAATGAGAGAAAGAAACAATAAAAATGGTGAAATACACTTAATGTGAGTCATCGGGATCAACGTCACCTTCGAACCTATGTCGGGATATCTAGCGCTTCATGGGTCTCTCCCAAGAAAATGCTTCAACCCCCACATTATAACCCAGTTAAAGACCCTCCTTGTGCCTCCGCTCTTCTATTTTCTCTCCAACCTTGCTACTGTTCTCTTGATATGACGAATTAAATTTTTTATCCAATTCACTATTCACGTCTCCTTTTAAAGACCTACACTATTACTGTTCCTTTTTAAGTAAAACGCATGGGTTGCATTTAATGCAATAAATGCATAAAATCTGTGTTGAACGCAGACGTTATCTGCATTTAACGTAAGAACACACAATGTTTGCATATGCAGCTTCTTTCCTTCTCCTATATTGTCGTTTCAGTTGGTCCTTGGTTGTGCATCTGCACTACGGTTCTGCTTCTTTGCTACTGCATTTCATGCTCTATTGCATCATCATTTCTGCTTCTCTTCATGTTTCACATCCCTTGCATGAAAAAATATGCACGTGCTAACGTCCATCATCTAGCCAACTTTTACTTATGCACTGTCGTATTGATGTTCTTCTTTTTCCATTAATTTTCATAGGTCTTTTTCTTCGTGTTTTCATTTTTCATGTCTTTTAATTTTCTTCTTCTTGCTCTATGAGGACAAGTGAAAATTAATCTTCAAAAAATGGCCCAATTATCCTACTTTCAACTCACTTTAACTTTTTTGCTTTCAAATTGTGCCTAAGTTAAAGAGAGTATCTTAAGTAATTTCATGTCTATAATCACTAAGTGTTATGAAGTAATTAAACAATTAAAAAAAACGTATCAATTCCCCCTCACTTAGCTTTTGGTCATCCTTAAGCAAAACATCAAAATTAAGCTCAAATAACAAAAAAATTTACTCAATTCCTATATGTTCCAAGAATATATAATCATAAGCAAAGATGTATGACTTTCAAAAATCATAGTAAGAAGTCAACATTCCAAGCTTTTACTCACGATCAATCAACAATCATCATTTTAAAAAACTGAGCAATTTAATGGTAGACTCAGAAAATGAGTTTAACTAGAATATATCCATAGGTACACTTAAAACCATTCATGATTATGTCATTCCACAACTTTGCATATTATTTCATTTCTCCACCACTAATGTTCACGTGCAAAATCATAGATCAAAGGATTTTTCAAAGTTTTAATGTGGGCAAAGGTAAGGTGAGATGTATTTAGATTAAGTATCATAAAAGTCATTAAAACTAATGAAACAAATGCAACACTCAATATGACATCAACTGCACAAGTTCCATTCATACAAAACTGGTTATTGTCAGCTATATCGAATGCAACACATATATTTCACAACTCATTTTAGCGCTCACACACAAACTACATGAAGCATATACCAATTCGAAGGAATCACTGATGCAATTTATGCCATCAATACATTGAAACCATAAGAGTGAACCTTCTAAGCCAACATCTACCTCGTATTCAACATACTCAAATAACATATTCATTACATCTCTAGGAAGATGCATTAATTATGAATAATTTTGCAAACTCATATACACTTCCTCCTTGATAAATTTATTTAAACAAAAATTTTCATTCTTTTTCTTTTTCTTTCATTCATTCTTTTTCATTTTCTTTTCTTTTCTTGTTATTTCCTCTTTTCTTTCTTTCTTTTCCCTTTTTTTTAACATTAAAGAAACTACATTAACATGAGAATTTCAATGATAAGATATAAAATAATGTACACCCCCACACTTAGAATTTTCTATATCCACAAACTCAATAATCACAAATGTTCCATTAGCTTTTTGGCTTGGTTAGGACATTTGGTTACACTTAGAATTTTGTATATCCACAAACTCAACAATCACAAATGTTCCACTAGCTTTTCGGCTTAGTTAGGACATTTGGTTAAGTATAAAGCATGTAATATGGTTAATACAAAAAGAAAAGCTAATAAGGCTCAAAGGGGGCCTAACAAAAAGGAAAATCATATAATGGGTAAGCTATTTGGCTAATGTAGCCTGAAAAAGCAAAGAATACCTAATCATTTCCATGTTAATGCATGTGATAAAAATGTGGTCTCGAATAAAAATTCAAAGAAAAATTAGGATGTACATTTCATGAAAAATTCAAAGAAAAATCAGGATGTACATTTAATGAAGGTCATATATTATTGAAAAAATAAAACTGAAATGAAAGTGTCAGTCTAATAAGGCTCAAAATCTCACCGATTTTGTCTACCACTAGTCACTACTCTTCTAAAGATAATGTTTATCGTCCAATCACAATAGTAAAAAATATGCTAAAGTTGCTATGAAATTCTCTAGTCAATTCGTTATCTACTCATAACTATATAATCCTAGAAGCAATGAAAAACGAGAAAATGTTTGTTTTGTTTGTTTTATTCTTTCTCTCATTTTGATTGAAAACATAAAAACAAACAAGAAACAAACTAACCTAGAAACATACATGCAAATAAAAAGTAATGCGGAAATGTAAAGAAAAGAAATTTATTTCTCTTGCGTTGCCTCCTAAGAAGCACCTTGTTTTAGGGTCGTTGGCTTGGCTCCATGTTTTCTCCTCATGTGACAAAATTATGATCTTTAGGTGTCACATGCGACTTCTCTACATGAGGTTCTTTTGGATAGGGCCTTGGTTGATGATTAGTCATATTTAGCATCTCCCCTATCCTCTGACTTTCAATCATGACTGAGTCCATGCATTCTAGAAAGATCTCAAATGTCTCTTTGCCTTTTTCTTTCACATTTAATCCCTTCAATCTACTATGTAAAGGTGAAGAGTCATTCTCAACAACAAAATGGAACTAAGAATTTACCTGTGAGCTAAATGATATGTCCTTTTCTACTTCGAGCTCCTCCTTTGCATCTTCTACACAAGCAATTCCTTAAGTAATGAGCTCAAAATTCTCAAGCTCCTCATCACTTTTTAAAGTTTTTGCACAAATGTCTATTAGGTACACCTCGGATTGATACGACTGCTCTTTTTTGCTTTGCGGCTCCATATGAGTGATATCTCCCCATTAAGGTAATGCATTTTGCTAGAATTGTAGAGTATCCTGTCAGATTTGTGGTACACTTTGCTAAAACAATAGCTACATATTTTGTTGGAACTGCTACATATTCCATTGAATTTGAAGAGTGTTAGCAGTCATAATATTAAGCAATTCTTCTAAAGATATACCTGAGTTGTGTTGGCTAATAGTTGTGTTTTGCATGATGTTTTAGGGTTTAACTTGTTATGCATTTAGTGTTAAATTGAGTGTTGAGTATGCATTTAGGGTAATTAGGTTATTTTATATATTTAAGTATCTTTATGGGATAGATGGAATTCTTGAGCTTAAATTGTATATTTTTTAGGTACCGTGATGTATGTGTTAGTGTTGCAGGGCAAACAGGGAAGAGTGGTAAAGATTTAAAGAGTTTCGAGCTAAAGGACATAGGCCATGATCGTGACAGAGAAGGAAGAGTAAGAAGTAGTTGGGCCACGATCGTGCACATTAAGCCACGATCGTGCATATTAGGCCATGATCGTGCACTTCAAGCCACTCTCGTGACAGAAAGGGTGAGGGCTGTCATGAAAACTCTATTTTTAGGTTTTTTTTAGATCGATTCGACGCTGAGTTTGACCTAAGCCTGCTACAAAATAAATAGAACAACACTTGGCAGCCACTGGGGGGATTAAGGAGCAAAGAGAGTCAATCAAACAGAGAGTTTCTGCAAAAAAGATCCAAGAGCGACATAAAGAGAGATCAAGCGATTAAGGAAGGAGACGAAGGAGGAGAGGCACGGAGATACGTTTGATGTGAAGTACTTCCCGAAATAGGAAGTTTCCCACAGTTGTGACCTCTGAGATCCATTCCAATAGAATTCTCTATTGTTATTTTGATTTCATTATTGTATGAGATTTGAAAATTGATTGGGAACAAAGACCATCAAAATTATTAAGGAAATTACAAACTTCCAACAAGGTGATGGGGAGTCTATTTAGGAAGCATGGGAGCATTACAAGGACCTGCAGAGGATATGCCCACACCACAATTTACCCAAGAACTTCCTATTGTAGTCGTTTTATAACAAAGTTAATCCACATACTAGAGGCACCATTGATGCAACATCG
Organism: Erythroxylum suave; assembly: GCA_027563595.1. Lineage (NCBI taxonomy): Eukaryota > Viridiplantae > Streptophyta > Magnoliopsida > Malpighiales > Erythroxylaceae > Erythroxylum > Erythroxylum suave. The sequence continues at coordinate 26,613,361 of JAOSBN010000179.1, forward strand.
GGAGGATCATTAATGAGGAAGACGGTCGATGAAGCAGAGAAGTTAATAAAGGAGATGGCCAGGAATAGTTGTTTATGGGCCAGTGAATGTAGTAGGCAACTTACTAACTTTAGGGAGTAGAAGGGAGTTGTCGTTGTCAATCAGATGATGGAAGTGCAAGCTAAGATACAACTTGATGCGACAACTCAGCAATATGAAGGCGTCATCCTTAGCTACGATAAAGCTGTGCAATTGAAATGTGAGCTATGCAGCTAGCTGGATCACGATACGATGGACTGTTACCTAATGAGGGACGACAACCCGGAGCAAGTTAACTATATGGAAGCCCAATTCAAACATGGAGGGGGTAATAATCCCTACTCCAACACTTATAATCTTGGGTGGAAGAATTACCCAAACTTCTCCTGGTCGAATAACAACAATGGGCGTCAGTTCATACCGCAAGGCCAATCAAGCTTCCAACAGGACAAAACAAGCTTGATGGATTGGAAATTAGACAGAATTTGACAAGATTGGAGGAATGGAGGAAGCACAAAAGAGGCTCGAGAGTATATTAAAGCAAGTCACGAAGAATCATGCTTCATCTATCTACAATTTAGAAGTCCAAGTGGGGCAACTCATGGAAGCAATGTCAACTCGAAATGCTAGAACTCTTTCTAACAACACCGAGTTGAACCCAAAGGAGCATATCATGGTTACAAGCCAAACTCAAGATGAGGAGCTGGAAGAAGAGGGAGAAGGAGAAGGTCAATTGGTTGAAAAAGACCTTCCAAATGAGACAATAAGCAAATCGGTGCAAATGACCCGACGGATATTTCCGCAGTAATTTTTTTATAACAAGGAATTATATGCTAGAAGGGAAGGAGAAAAGTTGTAAGAAACTGAACCTGACCAGGTTAAAGAGGTGACGAAACGAATACAGGTTAAACTGAATTTACAAGAGTCTGTCACAAAGAAGGGAAAGGAGCGAATACTGGAAGACACCCCTAACACAGTGAAGAAGAATGACTCAGGGGACTTTTTCATTCCCTGTAGTATCAACAAGATCATCATATTAAGGGCATTCGTGGACCTAAATGCAAGTATAAATATGATGCCCTATACTCTCAACTTAAAATTGGGATTATAAGGGTTAGTGCCCACTAAATTTGTGATTAAGACAACTGATAGGACTTCGCATAAACCAATGGAAAATTTACCAGATGTGTCAATAAAAGTTGGCAAATTTATCTTTCCTATGGATTTCTGTGTTCTAGATATCAATGAGGATGAGGATACCCCAATGATTCTGGGGTGGTCATTCTTAGCCACTGTACAATCAATTATTGATGTGGACAGAGGCGAACTATCATTGCGAGTGGGAAAGGAGCAACTGACTCAAGTTGACTGTTAGAGAGTACGGAGCCCCTTTAACTCTTGGGGATCACAATAAACCTGATCCTCAAGGAGAATGGGAAGACATCAAGGATCTTACAAATGCTTTCTGAAAGAAGCGCTCACAAAGGAGGGCCAAGGTAAGGAAAATGTTAAGGACGGTGGAATTTGCAATATAGTAGCGAACATTCAGACTCTGAGGGTGATGGCAATGCTACCATCAAACCGTTCATTCTAACCACAGTGAGCATAAAAGGAGCGTTGAGCTACCGACGTTAACAGAAGTGTTGTATGTGAGGCAACCCATAGAAAAATTAGTTATCAGTCAATTAGTTGAATTCAGTAGTTAGGTTTATTTTCCTATTTGTTTAATAAAAGCGAAAAGAGGAATAGGATCTCGGAATCACAGGGGAGGTTACGTAAGCACATAAAGTGAAGTGAAAGAGAAAAGAATTAGAAAAGAAGGACTTTGGTGTTAGAGTATAAGCATTGGCCACGACCATGGCCTAGACTTTAGTGTTAGAGTATAAGCACTGGCCATGATCATGGCCTAGCAGGTCACGATAGTGGCCTGTGACTGAGATGTCATTAGTTGATATGCCACATGCCACGATTGTGGCCTGCGACTATGTGTAAAGGTGGAGGACACGTTTTTTTTAATTGAAACTTTTACCATTTTACCCTTTTTACCACCTATATATTCAATTCTTACTTAACTTTCACTTTCACTTTCATTTTCATTTTATCTCTCTAGAGTTCCAGTTTCCAAACGCTTTAACATCTCTCTAGAAATTTTCAAACTTGAATTTTTCCTAATGCCTCGTATCAAACAAACGGCACGACGAGAGTTGCATAGAGCACAATAAGTTGCGGGACGGGGGAGAAGGAACTGAGCAACGGACTTCGAAGCTCCATTCCCTATTTACACTGAGGAGGAAGGTACTTGTTTCCATTCTCTTCATTCTAGGTAAATTGTTATGCCTAAATATTTCAATTTTGACACATCAGATAGGACCGAATTATGTGAATAGGTAGAGAAATTAGATGAGAGGATTCAGTGGGGTAAATTCATTAGGCTCCAATTTCCAGTTTATGAATTATGGTTTAGATTAGGGGGTATAGAGATCATGTGTGACATTTATGAATTCCCCGAATCCACTATTGTCGACCAATATAATGACTTTCGTGCTTCCCAATACCAACACGAGCTTACCAAAATCGAGCATTTTTATGGTAAAAAGTCCATAACAATATTATCTGGTCTCGTGAACACTTGTTGCTGTGCAAGTTCATGTGTCTGCTGGTCTTTGATAAATCAGAGACCAATAAGTGTTCGACCAAGGAACTTTTCATACTTTGGTGCATGGACCATAGTATACTGATATGCACATCCATGCATGTGTTAAATACTCTTACTACAATTTCATGAAAGTGGAGTAATAATCTACGAATGGGGTACATGGTCTTTGACATTGTCGAACATTTTGGAGTGGATAGAATCTGATTAACAGTTCACCCGCCAGAATTTCTTAATCACCATCATTTATTTCGGGCAGAAATTATCCATTCCACTAACATGGAATTGTGGGGTATTCATAAGAAGACACATGCACGGACCAGGGCAGGTCAAGCAAGTTCGAGCTTCGTACTGCCTCAGCAGGCACGGGCGAACTCGACAAGTGAAGAATTTGACGACGATGAAGAAGAAGACCAATGTTGGACAAGGGTTTTGGATGCCATTTCTGAAACCAACATAACACTTAAGGAAGTGATGCGTACGCAATAATGCCAGAGCCGAGAGATCCGACTACTCTATCGATATTTCGAGGCTCAAGTACCACCTCCTACACCATCACCACCTCCGTCCCCATAAGATCCAAGTCTAACTTAATCTGTCTTTAATTTAATTTTGTTTTGTTTATTGTTACGTTGTTTGTATTTTTCTTTTTGATTAGTTGTTCCTTTTATCTATTCGTTGTTCCTTCAATTCTTGTCTTCACATTTTGTTATGTGTTATGTTTTTTGTGTGTTTCCTTCACACATTGAGGATAATTTATTGTTCAAGTGTAGGGAGGGATTATGTGTTTTTTCTGTTGCATGTGATTTTGCATATCATATGTAGTATTAGGTTGCATTGTGTGAAATGTGTCAATGTGTCAATGGCTTAGATTGAGTTAAAAAATTTTAATTTTGGACATAACCTATTAGGTTGTGAATGATCATTAGCCTGCGAAATTAATAAATTAGGGTCCTTTGGATAATTATACAACCTAATTAGGACTTAATGTAAATTTTGCACCCTCTCGATTATCACATTCATTCATAATTTGAGGCCTTTTAACTTAAGTAGTTTAACTAGTATTTTTCATGGAAAAGAGAAACCAAAAGCAACAAGGTAGGTAATAAACTGAAAAAAATGTGATTAATAAATGTTTAATAAATCACTATTTCGCTAGCCTTCATGTTATGAATAGAGCTATTAGCCAGTTGAAAACGTGATATAGCTGAGTAACCAGATTGACATGCATCACAAATGTGTGCCTTCTCATAAAAAGGCTATAATGACGTTTCAACCAAGCTGTTAATAAATGACTTAGTCGAGTAGCCGGATCGACATTCATCACAAATGTTTGCCTCTGAGTAAAAGGCCAAGTCCAAAGATAATAATTTTAAAAAAAAGTCATCGGACTTGTAATAAGCTTGAATTTTCATGGAATTATACTTAGGAATAATTACAAAATCTAAGGGACTGAAAATTATTAATATGTCTATTCAATTGAAAAGGGTAATTAAGTTAACATCTAGGTCTTGATTTAGTTGTCTATTTAGCCCAAAGCCCCTAACAACCTATTTTGCTCGATAATGATTTGCCATAATTCGAATAGTTGTGTCCAAGGTTAAATTTATTTCATCAAGATTAGAGCCATTGTCGCATTATTGCATTTTGTGTTGTTATGTTATGATATGTGTTGTCGTTTTGTTTGTTCGAGGATAAGCAAATGTTTAAGTGTGGGGATGTTCATAGTTGTGTTTTGCATAATATTTTAGGGTTTAATTGTTATGCATTTAGTGTTAAATTGAGTGTTGAGTATGCATTTAGGGTTTTAATTAGGTTATTTTAAGTGTTTTTATGGGATAGTTGGAATTCTTGAGCTTAAATTGTATATTTTTGAGGTACCTTGATGTATGTGCTAGTGTTGGAGGTCAAACAAAGAAGGGCGGTGAAGATTTAAAGAGTTTTGGGCTAAAGGACATAGGCAATGACCGTGCACATAGGCCACGATCGTGACAGAGAAGGAATAGCAAGAAGCAGCCAGGACACGATCATGCACATTGGGCAACGATCATGACAGAGAGCGTCAAGTCAAGCCACGATCGCGCACTTTAAGCCATGCTCGTGAAAAAAAAGGTGAACCGCCAGCCATGATCATGATATGCGTGGCCATGATTATGCACTACATCGGGCTGACACAAAACTCAATTTTTAGGTTTTTTTCATACTGTTTTGACCTCGAGTTTGACCTAGGGCTGCTATAGAATAAATAGAACAATACCTAGCAACCACTAGCAGGGATTAAGGAGCAAAGAGATTTAATCAAACAAAGAGTTTCTGTAAAAAAAATCTAAGAACAACCTAGAGAGAGATCAAGTGATTGAGGCAGGAGATGAAGGAAGAGAGGCATGGAGATACATTTGACGCAAAGTACTTCCCAGAATAGGCAGTTTCCAGCAGTTGCAACCCCCGAGGTTTGTTCCAATAGAATTCTCTATTGTTATTTTGATTTCATTATTGTATGAGATTTGAATATTGATTGGGATGACTATTGTTGAGTGCTGATCTTTTGTCTAAACTCACCTTCCGATATTTTCGGTTCTTGAGATCGATGAAATTTATTTGATCGTGTTTATTTCGATTTAATTATGATTCGATTTTGATTCTTAATAACTTAGCAATAAAATGAGAGAGTGAGCAGGTGAAAATCATTGATTTAGGCTAACGAGAGTTAGGTAAATCAATCAGTAGAGAGTTGAATCAAATCAATAGAGTCGTGTAATGAGAGATAAAGCATAGACTCCCGGTAGGTCAGTAGACAAATTCATTACTAATTTAGGATTTAGATCAATTGCAGATCGAGAGATTGTAATTTCCATAATTTGAATTAGGGTTTATCAATTAGGGTTAAGAATTATAACTCGAGAGAGGTAATTCACCCTAGGACTGTCTAGTCCCGTTAAATCAAAATTTGCATAATTGGTAGATTTTCCTTAATTTCGAATTGAATCCTCCTTTCTCTCACTTGGTTATTTCTAGGATAGTTTTCGGATTATTTGTGTGGCTTGCTATTTGTTTATTCTTGTAGCACTTTAATTTCTCAAACTTGATCATCTATTGAGTTATTTTCTGCATTAGTTGTTTAATCAAGTAATGCAAACTTAGCTGCCTTAGATTTTAGGACTAAGTCCATTACTCATGGGATCGACATCTTACGTACTACATGAACTGCTCGTACACTTGCAGTAATTACCAAGGTTATAATTAGTAAAACTTAGAGCATGTAACCTTGAGCAAACATTGGCTCTCTGAATCTTGGGCACTCCCTCTATCCTGCTGGAATTGTAGAGTATTCTCTTACAATTGCAAAGTATTAGTGTTCATAATAATAATCAACTCTTCCAGAGATGAAACAGAGTTATGATAGGAAGCTTCCAGTCTGTATGATAATTGCTATGCGTCCTGCAAACTATTATGGAAGTAATTCTGATGGTTATCCCATTTATAATCAAAGTTAGGTTAATCAGTCCAACCTTGGTTATAGGATTGAGAATAAGAGTTAAAGAAAAAATTACTTCCCTCTATGATTTTTTTTATAAAACATAAACATGAAACAAAATAAAGAAAGGATCACAAAATAATTAAAAAAACCAATTATGAACAAATATATACAAAACAACAATTAAATCATAAACTAAAACAAAAACACTGTACACCCCGGCAGTAGTGCCAACATTGACAATGAGTCGTAACACTAGTCAAAATAAAATAACTAGACTACTGCTATAACAGTGTTCAGTCTAGGTCGATCGCACAGAGAGTATGTGTAAAGTTGTTGAAACAAAATTAATCGATGTTTAGGTTAAAGGGGGATCTTGGAGTTTTAGAAATAAGAAAATAAAATAAAAAAGAACCTAATGAAAAAAATTAAAGAAAACATATGAAAATGATAAAAGTGAGGAATTCGGTAAGGACTTAATTCTTTGGTTCAATCTCTGCCTACACAATAGTTAAGCATATTTCATTGATTTTTTTTCTCAAAACCCTCACAGCAACTTTTAATCATGGGTTAATAATTATCCTGACTTTTCCTTTAGGTTTTGTTTAATCAAGATACGATCATTAATTAAACCTAACCATCGAATAACCTAGGATACGATCTCTAGATTTAATTAGGCTGTAGCATTTCAAATTAGGAAAATTGATTAATCAAGGCAACAACGACATACGATGCATCATTTAACTTAGTCTATATTATTCCTAATGATTTCGAATCATTAATCACTACACATGAATTTCAACATAACAATTATGGATTATATTAAAATTCTAGCAATGGGTTTGTAAATAAATGATTCAATGAACATATTAAATCATCCTTTCATAATACCCAATGGCAACACAAAATAACCGAACAATAAGGAAAATCTAATTATCCATAAATAAAACCCAAATCAATAAACATAGGATAACATAATAAATTTTTAGTTAGAGAAAGAATCAACAAAACGAAGAAATTCACTTAGCCTAGGTTGTCGACACTGATGTCACCTTCGAACCAGCGTCAGGATGTCTAGCCCTTCATGAGTCTCTCCTAAGAAAATGCTTCAGCCCCCACGTTATAACCCAACTGAAGACCTACCCCCTTTCGCCTCCACTCTTCTATTTTCTCTCCAACTTTACTACTGTTCTCTTGATATAACGAATTAAATTCTTATTCCAATTCACTATTCAAGTCTTCTTTTAAAGACCTATGCAGTTAATGTGCACTTTTAAGTAAAATGTATGGGTTGTGGTTAATGCATTAAACGCATAACATTACGTCTGTGTTCAACACAGGAACGCACAATGTCTGCATACACAACTGCTTTCCTTCTCCTATGTTGTCATTTAGGTTGGTCCTTGGTTATGCATCTGCGTTGCATTTCTACTTCTTTGTTGCTATGTTTCATGCTCCACTGCATCGTCATTTCTGCTTCTTCATGCTTCACATCCCTTACATGCACAAACATGCACGTGCTAACGTCCATCATCCATCTAGCTTTCACTGATGCACTGTGGTATTGGTATTCTTCTTTGTCTATTCATTTTCATGCATCCTTTTCTTTGTATTTTCATTTTTCTTGTCTTTTAATTTTCTTTTTCTCACGTCATAAGGATAAGTGAAAATTAATCTTCAAAAAATAGCCCAATTATGGTACTTTTGACTCACTTTAACTTCTTTGCTTCCGAATTGTGCCTAAAATCACATCTGAATTAGAGTGAGTATCTTAAACAATTTCATGTCAATAATCTCTAAGTGTTATGGAGTAATCAAACAATCAGTTAAGCACATATTAGCAGTCATGGTATAGGAGATGGAACATGGGCACCTTACAAGTGCATCTTTTAGAATATTTTCCCTAACCTATAACACTCTTCCAAATATGATATTCATCAATCAAAATCACTCTAAAAATGAGAAATACTGAAGTCACATGTAAGAAATTACAAAAAAACCTAACTAATAACACATGCTAGTTTAAAGCCATTAGCTTGACCATTCCTCACTCACATATGCTAAATTAAGAGAAAGGAAAGAGATCACTTCCCTTTCTATTGAAAAGACAGTGCTAAAATGGGGTTTGCACCTATGCTCATTCACTTTGAATGTTTCCCCTTTTTCATTCTCCAATTCTAAAGCTCCATTCCTGAAAACTTAGATAAATTTTAAAAGGCCACTCCAACAAGACTTAAACTTACCAAAAAAATGGCCAAAATCTTAAGTTAAACAACAACACCATGTCCCCAATCTTAAATTTCTTCTTCTTGATATAGGCATCATGCCATCTCTTAACTCTTTCCTTAGTGTTGGCATTCTCATAAGCATTAAATCTCAACTCTTCCAATTCATCAATTTATAAGAATTTCTACTCACTTGCTGCCTTTCAATTAAAATTCAATATCTTAATGGCCCAGTAAGCCCTATAATTCAATTCCATGGGAAAATGGCATGCTTTTCTATAGACAAGTTGAAAGGAGTTATACTATAGGTGTCCTGAATGTAGTTTGATATGTCCATAATGCATCGTCTAACTTCATTTCCGAATATTCCGCGAGCTATTCACTATTTTTTCCTAAATTTGTTGCTCCTTATTGACAACCTCCACTTGTCCACTTATTTTTTGATGATAGGGTGTGGATAATCTATGGTAAACTCCATTTCTCTTTAAAAGAGCTTCAAAAGGCTTGTTACAGAAGTGGGTTCCTCCATCTCTTATAATTGCTTTTGGAACTCCAAAGCTATTGAATATCCATTTGATGAAATTTTGCACCTCTGTAACATCTTGGATAGAGTTGCTATTACTTCAGCCCATCTAGAAACATAATCCACACCTACTAGGATATATGTGTTCCCAAAAGAATATGGGAAAGGTTCTATGAGGTTCAGCCCTTATGCATAAAAAAACTTCCACTTTATGATGATGTAGATGATTTCAACTTTGTTCTTAGCTCATCAGAAGTTTATGGGGGATGGTGTTCATAATACTATTGGTAAGGAATTGGAACCTTCTCTGTGAATTTTAGAGCTTTTTTATATGAGATATGTAGGATTCCATTACATATGGTCTAATAATTAACAAGGGAGGCATCTTACTGCGAGAAGCTTGATAGGGTTTTGGTGAACCATCTTCGAACTGATCAGTACCCTAATTCTCTTGGTCAGTTTGTTCCTCTATCGTGTTATGATCACTCTTTTATGGAAGTTAATATACCTTACAAATAGGGTTTCCACAACGGCCCCTTCAAGTTTTTTAATTTCTAAGCATTCAGGGAGGGGTTTTTGGATGTTATTAAGGATGCATGGGATATTAGGATAAAAGGTTGTAAGCCTTATCAACTGATGTGCAAACTAAAAATGCTAAAAACTTGATTGAAGTCTTCTCTAAAACACAAGTCTCATTCTACTCAAGATCTGCATAATGCCAAATAGAAGTTAAAAGAACTATAGGAACTTAGTACCTTGATCCATAAAATATAAATTAAACTTAGCGAATCCAAAGCCATAGAGGGCTACATTAAGACTTTACAGGAATATAACTCTGCAATGTTTCAAAAGGATAGGCTTAACTGGTTAGATGAGGGGGATGTCAATTTCAAGTTCTTTCATAATTCAATCTTGGATAGAAGAAATTTTAATAAAATCCTTTATTAGAAGGATAGAGATAATCAAATTGTGTATGATATTTTCTCTATTCATTGTCTAGTTTTTTTTTATAATTCAAGGGTAATCTAAGCTCCAAAAGCTCATATTAGTTTAACTCCTAGAATCTTACTATTTTTTTGAGATTGTCTTTCCCTCTTGATGCTGCATTGCTGGAGGACCTACATTCTAAATAAAGAATGTCTATTTAGATTGAGCCAATGAAAGCTCCAGGGCCTAATGGCTTCAATGCTTTCTTCTTTCAATTCATTTAGGACATTACAGGTATTCTTATGGTAAAGGAGGTATAGGAGTTCCTCTCCTCTAGTAAAATGTTCAAAGAGTTAAATTCTTCCTTTATTAACCCTATTTCAAAGATCATAAATGCAACCAGTTTCAAGGACTTTCAAACCATTTCATGTTGTAATACTATTTATAAGGTTATTTCCAAGCTTTTAGCTGATAAATTGAAGGGTAGTTTAAAGAAAATAATTCATTCCTCTCAAAATGCGTTTATTCCTAGTATATCCATTTCAAATAACACCTTACTCAGTCAAGAACTTCTAAGAGATTATAACACCAACTTATCCCAAAAAAACTGCACCATCAAAGTGTATTTCTCCAAAGCTTTTAATGCCATCAAATGGGAATTTATTATAGGTTGTTTGAAGTGGTTGGGTTTCCCTATCAAATTTATCTCTTAGATTCAAACTTGTATTTCAACCAACTCCTTCAACATTCTAGTGAATGGTAATCTGTGTCCTTTTTTTAAAGGAACTAATGGGATTAGGTAAAGTGATCCTATTTACCCTTACCTTTTTTGTCTTTACCATGCAAATTCTTACAAGGATGATAATAAAGTACACCTAGAATTGCAAAACTTCAAGTTTCATCATAAATGCAAACAACTTAAGATTACTCATCTTAGTTTTGTTGATGAATTAATTTTACTTTCTAAAGATGATAATGTATCTTTTTTAGTATTATTCAAATCCACAAAGGAGTTTCGCAAGCTTTCTAAACTTAAAATCAATCTAGATAAGAGTATGTTATATATCTCTTTTGATGTGCAATCCTCTGTAGGATAAAGATTCTTAACTAGTTTGATTGTACAACCTTTATCTTTTAAGTATTGGGAGTGCCTATATCTTTTAAGATGCTTACATATCATTATTGTTTACATCTATTGGAGAAATATAATAGAAGAATAAACTTTTAGTAAAATAAGTCCCTTTCTATTGTGTTGAGAGATCTTCACACCCATTAGAGCTCTTGTTTGCTCATTCCTAGGAAGACCATAAAGGAGTTAACAAAATGCATCAAGAATTTTCTTTGGATAGGAAATGCAAAGCAATCTAAAGGGGAAAAATCAAATTTGATGAGCTATATTAAAGAAAGCAAGAAAGGGGAGTGGACATTATTTCTTTAAAGATGAGTTAAAGGGTGATGATAGTTAAAAGAATATGGAGATTATTCACTGATAAAGAGTCTCTCTTGTCTAAATGGATCGATGAAAGGTATCTCAAATATCTTAGCTTTTGTTAAATTAAGGAAAAAAAGAATTCTACTGATTTTTCAACCAATTGATATGGAAGAGACGGGAGTTCTAAACCTTTATCAAAATTCACATTGATAATGGTCATGTTAATTAGTCTTGGAATGATAATTAGACTCAGCAGAGTCCTCTATTCCTTAAGAAAGATATCTCCTCACTTAGATCCAGAATTCCCAAATTGGCTAAAGTCAAGGACATCATTCAAAATGATGTTTGGCATTTGGACCTCAGGGGGAGCAAAAAAATTAGTGCTTTCTTATCAACTTAAGCTCTTAATTCCTTTCATAGTGATAGCTTTCACTAGCTTCTTAATAATGGAGGAGTTTTTTGATAGTGGTAGATTGCATAATGTTTTAATGGGTAGTTGAGTATATGTTTAGTTATTAAATTGAATGTTTAATGCATGTTTAGGCTAGGATTTTGTTAGTTGGTTAAATATTTGTGTTTTGTAGGTTAAAGTATGCAATTGACCTTCAATTTTAAGTGTTTAAAGTGGTTTGATGTATCTGCTAGTGTTTCAGGGCAAATATTGAAGAAAAGAGGAGAATCGGAGGAAGCCCAAGGCAAAACCCATAGCCACAATCATGGCCAATGTGCCACGATCACGATAGAAGCAAGATGGAGCTGCCACAATCATGTCACTCTTTCATGATTGTGACAGAAGGTGAAATCAAGTGATACGTTTGTGGAATTATAAGCCACGATGGTGGCTTGTGTGACAACAGATGTGGACGGCCTTCCGGATTCAAGTTTTTGACAGGCTTTTCAGACCCAAAAAATCCCTAGGGTTACCTATAATAGGAAAGAGTATAAAAGGAAAAGAAAGGAACCCTAAAAAGGAGCTCCCCATTTACCACTTTGAGAGAGAAAACAATGAAGAGAAAAGAAGGAGAGAAAGTGAGAGGAACATCTGTAGCTCCTATCCAACCACTACAACACAGCTATTTCAAGTTCTTTCCTACTTTCTCTTGTTTATTTACTTCATCTTGATGTATGAGTTGGGTTTAAGAATGTTGAATATGTTGTTAATGATGTTCTCAACTCCTTTAGGGATTTGTTCTTGAATCAAAGCTAATATGATTTCTTTTGATGTTAATACATTGGGTATTATGATTTTTCTGTATTTGCATGCTTCAGTAACAAATCGAGAGAGTGAACGAATAACAAAGCAATTAGATTGGGTAATGGGAGTTACATAATTTGGTTGATCACGAAAGTAATCAAATTGGTAATTTATACGAAGAGAGATCTCTTGTGAGGACTCAATAGTCTATTAAAGGGCTTAAGATCTAATTAGATCTATAGGCTTTTTGTTAATTGAGAGATTGCAAATTCCATAATTCAATTAGGGTTTATAATTTAGGTTTTAATGATTATAATTATAGAGAGAGTAATTTCCCCTTTGAAAGTCTAGGATCGATACCAAATTAACTCAAAAGTAATCATGTTAGCATTTAATAATAGAATAAATTCCCTTCTCATAATTCTTTGATCTTTGATTAAACGTTTGGTACGGTAAGCTCTTGGAGGCTGAATCAAAGAATTTCAAGAATTGCACTATAGGGTGCAACCTTGGGTCATTCACTTAACCGGAACCTAAACAATTGAATCTAAATTAAACTATATGTCATGCTATGCAAACTAATTCAGAGAAAAGGGGGTTTTAATTTTCGAACTGATTGGTAGAATTAATTCAAATGTAAAAAACAAATGTTTTTAGATTTTAGGGATATACAAAATTAAAGGATGAAAAACACAAAGACTATATAATGATAAAGTCCTCTTGAAAGTGAGTTTTGGCCATCATTTTTTGAAATGATTAAAGAGAGTAGAAACCACTAAGCTTCAAAAATGCGAACCTTGAAAGACTTTTCAAGTCCAAGATCTTAATCAATGAAAATAAATCTTTTTAAAATCCTGTTAAGTGCTCTTAGTGTGTGTGGTAGACTAGCCAATGCAATCGGTCAAATGAAATCTAAAATCATCTCAACATTAAACACAACCATGCAAGACAATAGAGAATCAAAAAGATTTCAAATAGACATATATGAAACTCCATACATTTAAGCTCAAAGTTCTACATAAACCAATCTATCTAACACATAATGAATATCCAATACTTGATTAAAACTATAATCAAATAGCTCATCTACAAATCATAAATCCTAGAACTAGGATATATAAACTCATAGCTGAACTATGGATTAAGATACTCCCCTTTTTTAGTCCATTGAACTCCATCCATTGCTGTACCTTCAAGAGGACAAGAAACGCCTAACTGCTCATAGAACCCAAAAATTTCATGACTTGGAATGCATCTGAATCACCTATGGTGAAGGTTGAATGGTGGAAGAAAAAAGTAAGGATGTTTTTGTTGAGAAAATGATGAAGGAGAGTGTGTAGAATATGTTCTGCCACCTCATTCCTCCTACTTATCCTAAAATAGGGTTTTTTAATGATATTTGGGCCGGGTCATAAGCATGAGTAAGTGGAGTTTCCAAAAATGACTCGGGTTTCAGGTTGCTATTTCAAAGTTTTTTCCACGGCGAAGTGAGGAGTTTGCCGCAGCCAAATTTTCTTAAAGGGTTTGAGCTATTGATTTGAAGGTTTTGTCGCGGCAAAGTATTGAGTTCGTCGTGGCTAACTTGTCCTGAAGGGTCTTCTTCCTTGATTTTATGGCTCAACAATTTTTTGGTCTTCACTCTTGGCTCTACTTCTTGAGTGTCCTGCAATGAAAAGCAATAGTTTGTAATATCAATTGTTCTATACATCAAGTGAGTGCAGTTACTAATTAATTATGACAATTTTACCCTCAAACTATGTTAATTCAAAACAAGCACTCTTGAAATAAATTAAGCACAATATCCAACAAAAAAGTTGAAAAGTACAACAAAAACTATAAAAATACCACTAAATAACATAGAAAACTTGGGTTCAATCAATCTTGTATTGTTGTGATATCTTAATTGTTAAGTGGTTGTGCTCCATTTTGATTTACTTTTGTTACTTTCTTAATTTTATTTTCATTCAACCCCTTCTTGCTGTTTTAATTTACTATTTTTCTTTATTTTCATTTAAATCACATTTTTGCAACCTTATAGAAAGTTAGGATTCAATAAGTTTACTAATTCCTTGTGGGATCGACACCTTAACTAGTATGCTTATGACTCGTGCACTTGCAGAACATTGAGGGTTTTATAAATTGTAAAACTTGCTCATCATTTTCACTAATCAATCATGTCTAAGAGTTATAAAACCTTAATATCCTAAGGTGAATTGGTATAGCATATTTTGGAAAAATGTCTAAGTCCCTAAACCTGCTTTCATCACCTAGATTGCTTAAGAATAAGGCTTAAAACAAAATATTGACTCTTTGGAGTGGAGGATCAGTTATGCATGCTTCATACTATGTCTCCAAAATCAATCAATCACTTATTTTTCCAATGCCAGTACACCAGAGTTATTTCGAGTAGAATACAACATATATCTAGCCTTAATAACCCTTATCAACAGTGGCAAAGAATACTTATATAGGCTGCCAATCTATATAAGAAAAAGCAAAGAGAATTACTGACATCAATCTATTTCTAAATTGTTCAGTATATTCAATATAGAGCGAAAGAAACAATAAATTGTTCAAGAACATGAAAAAAGGATAGCCATGAGTTAGTTCACACCATTTGTATCTATATAAGGGAAATTATTCAACTTCAGGACTTGACATATATGAACTCATCCTTGAGAAGAATATTGAACTTATATTTGTGGTAAAAGAGACTCATTAAGTGAATTATAATCATATGATGATTGTGGCTTTTGTTCTTATAAGAGAGAGAGCTTCTATTTGTTATAATTTTACATTCACCGTCACTTTTGTATTGTATTCTTGATTGAGTTTTAATGAATTTTTTACTTTTAGAAAAAGGGACATCTCATCTCTTTTTAAATTATTTCTAACTTGTTGTCATTTGTTTGAATCTATCATATATCTTGAGTATCCTTAAATAATCTAGGCTAAAAGAACCCACACTCCATCAAATAAGATACTATCTTGTTTGCTCTATAATGTCTTGTGTAAGATGAATTGTCACATTAATTTGGTATCTCAAGGATCTCATCTTCTAGAACACACCTGTGAATTAAACCTTCATCATAATCTTATATAAAACAATCTTTTTCCAAAGAAAATTGGTGCATTCAAATAAAACCTCTTTCGTTGTTGATAAGATAAATATGTGGGAGGGAAGCCACCTACAATGTTTGTTGATATATCAAAAAAACATGAAAAATAAAAAGCAATTTACCAACAATAAGGCTCATTAGGGAATTGTTTGTTAATTTCTTCATTTGGTTACACCTCCCTCCTTATAAACATAATAAGTGGTTAGTCACTACATTCTTCGCTCCTTTCTTTTCTCTAATTTCAATTTCAAATTCTTAAAGGAGCAACACTCACTAGATAAGTCTCAATTCTGCGTCCTTTTTAGTGAAAATATATTGTAAAATCATATGATCTATAAAAATAATAATTTTTAAGCACAAAATGTAAAAACAAAACCTTTCACAAGCAACTACCATAGTTAATAACTCCTTTTCTATTGTGGTGTAAATCAATTATGCTCCATCCAAATACTTACTTGTATGGTAGAATGCATGTAACCTTTTTCCTTTTCATTGTTCCAATACATATTCAATTGCTTGGTCACTTGAGTCACATATAATCTTAAAGGGTAGGGACCAATCTGGTGAGGTCAATATAGGTGCTGAAGTGACGTCTTCTTTAATCTGTAAAAAGCATGCAAACAATTAGCATCAAAGTGAAAAGGCACATCCTTAATCAATAAATTTGTGAGGGGTCTAGAAATAAGAGAAATATCTTTTATGCTCTAACACTCTTGACATTGCTTAATGTTGGAAGCTTTCCAATGACCTCCTTTTTGGGCCTATCGATTTTTATGCCCTTACATGATATCTTATGCCCCGAGACCACACCTTCATACACATTGAAGTGGCATTTTTCCAAATTGAGAACCAAATGTGATTCCTCACATTTTTGTAGGACTCTATCTAAATTTTTTAGGCAATGTTTAAAAGAGTCTCCAAAATTTGAAAATTCATCCTTAAACATGTCCATAATATCTTAAATCACTTCTAAAAGTATTGTTATTGATTTAAAAGTAGCTGATGCATTGTAAATTCCAAAAGGCATTCTTAGGTAGGCAAAGGTCCTATAGGGACATGTGAATGTGGCCTTCTCTTAGTCTTTTGAATAAATGAAAATTTGATTGTAGCTTGATTACCTATCAAGGAAGCATTAAAAAACATATCTAACCACTCTCTTAATCATTTTGATTTATAAAGGGTAGGGAAAATGATATTTCTTTGTTACAATGTCGAGCTTCTTATAATCAATTCATATCCTCCATCATATGAATTTTCTATTGGAAATTAACTCTCCTTTGTCGTTCCCCATCATAGTTATACCTTTTTTCTTTGTTACAAACTATACTGGACTCACCCATTCATAATCAAAGATGTGGTAAGAAATTCCTATATCTAAAAGCTTCATCACGTCTTTCTTCACCACCTCTTTCACGTTAGGATTCAGTCTCCTCTATCTCCCCCTCACTTTCTTACATACCATTTCAAGGTTAATCATATGAGTCACTACATTAGGACTTATTACTCTGATGTACAAAATTTTCTATTCTTTGGCTTTCATTCTCTTCTTAATGATATGTAACACCTTCTTCTTTTATTCCAAATACAACTAATTTGAGATGATAATGGGTAGTGTTTGGGTAAGGGCTTTAATTCCAAGGTAGGTGGTCTTTTAGTAGAAGGTGGAGTGGGTGTTTTCATTCACACTAATGGTTCTTGTTTTGACATCTAACCTCAATTCTTTTTCCTCTTTAATTATATCATCATTTTTTTATCCACATCATTATCATTTCTTTAACAACTTCCTTTTTTTTCTCCTTTACACATTCATTAATCACATCAATTTTGTTCCTAGCACTCCCTCTATTGGATTCGTCAATGTTTTGCTTATACTAAACTCCACCTACTCATCACTAATCTTAAGAACTAATTTCCCATCATGCCCACCAATCAATGCTCTTCTGGTGTTCATAAATGAATAGTGGACAGTTTTGATCTTCCTCAAAATCTAAAACAACAAAATCTATCGAGATGATAAAGTTGTCCATATTGAATAATATATTCTCCACCACTTCAATGGCTTCTGTATCAATTGGTCCACTAACTGGATAAGCATAGATGTTGGCTTCATATCTCCTAATCCTAAATTTCTTTAAAATGGAGAAAGGCATTAACTTAATGCTAGCCCCTAAGTCATATAAACATTTTCAAAATTTAAGATTACTAACTACACAAGGAATAGTAAAACTCCCTAAACCTGTCAACTCTGAGAGCATATGGCTAATAATTATGGAGTTACAACTCCCCCTCAATGACACCATTTGGTTGTCCTCCCAAGTATGCTTATTGGTTAAGATTTCCTTGAGGAACTTGACATACTTAGTCAATGTTCTTCAAAGCCTCCATAAAGAATAAGTTAATATGCAACTTCTTTAACTTTTTTAAGAATTTGGAAAATTATGGATCCATTTGAATCTTCTTGAACCTTCATGGGAATGGGAATTTTAGAGTATCTGGTAGTGGTGGCACATAAGGTTTATCTTCATTTTTATCCTCCTCTTTTTCTTAACTTCTTTCTTTATGGGGGATGCCTTCCTTCCTTTTTATTTCTTCTAACTCCTTTCCACTTCTTCTTTTAATGGCCTTTAATTGCTATCTTAAATTGGCTTCAGTATTACTTAGGAGACTCCCCATATTTCTTGTTGACAATGCATTGGTAAGTTTCCCAACTTTAATGATAGTTCTAGGTTACATAATGTTTTAATAGGCATTTTACTATATTTTTAGTTGTTAATTACTTCATTCATGTATGTTTAGGTTTAGAATTATGTTAGTTGGTTAGATATTTGTGTTTTGAGTGTTATATGGATTAGATCATGCTATTGAGCTTTAATTTTATGTATTTGAGGTACTTTGATGTGTTTGTAAGTTTTTGAGATCTAGTATCAAAGAACGAAGGACATTTGGAAGAAGCTCAATGGAGGACCCAAAGGCCAATGTATCAGGCCCAGATGGGCTACAATCGTGACAGAAGCAAATTTTAAGGGCCATGACTGTGGTCCTTAAACTTAACTTCTTGAGTTTAATTTCAATCTTTTTGGGCCCGATTAAAACCTAGTTTTTACCCTAGTTAGAAAAGACTATAGAAAGGGGAGAGGACTAAATTTTTGTTAGCCTCCATTTACTATATTAGGAAAGATCCAATGAAGCAGAAGAAGAAGAGAGGAAGAGTGAAGAAGAAAAGTTATTGTTGTTGTTGTCTTCCCGATCCATGTCAACCCCTTCCAAGTGACCTTTTCATTTCATCTTTGGTATTCTTTCTTTTAAATGTATAAGATGAATTTGAGTGTGATGATGATTTTCTAAACTCCTTTAGGGATTTGTTCTTGAATCAATTTTAATGTGATTTATTTTTATGTTAATACATTCGGTATTGTGATTATTTGTTATATTTGCATGCTTAGTAACAAATCGAGAAAGTGAACTGATAGCAAAGCGATTAGATTGGGTAATGAGAGTTAAACAATCTAATAGATCACGCAGATAATCAAATCGGTAATTTATACATAGAGAGATCTCGTGAGAGGACCCGATATTCTATTAGAGGGCTTATGATCTAATTAGATATGTACATTTTTTGTTAATTGAGAGATTGCAAATTCCATAATTCAATTCGGGTTTATGACTTTGGGTTTAATGACTATAACTCGAGAGAGAGTAATTTACCCTTCAAAAGTCTAAGACCAATACTGTATTAACTTAAAAGTAATAATGTTGGCATTTGATGATAAGATAAATCCCCCTTCTCATAATCAGCTAATCTTCCTTGTATCATTTTTTATTGTTCATTGGTGGTGCTCAATTTTGATTTCTTGTGTTAATTTCACAATTTCATAGTCAATCAATCCATATTCGCTTCTTTACTTTTATGTTCAGTTTTCCTTTTCATTTTAGTTATCCTTTTAGGCCTTAGACAACTTAGAATTCAATTAGTTCAACAACTCCTAGAGGGATCGAAACCTTATATACTACAATCATGACTCGTACACTTATGGTATACTGAAGAATAAGAAATTGTAAATGTAACATCCCATCACCGATGGGAAGGGTAAAATAGTAATTTTGAGTGGTCCATGGGTGTTTAGAAATGCCTTTAC
>JAOSBN010000179.1:26633163-26648793 GCA_027563595.1 Erythroxylum suave
TTGTATTTTGTGTATTTGGGTTATGTAAAAGAGCTTGATCAAAGTGTAATATGTTTTATTTTTGGATTGGGCTAATTTGACATTTTGTCTTGTAAGTGAAAATGTTTCTGTTTAAAAATGGGTCCAAATTAGTGATAAAAAAATTTTACTCATACCAACTTTTGATTGTTAGTGCTCTAGCACACCACCTTTGCGAGGTACGGACTCGAATATCACCATCGATGTCAGGTTTGGGTCTTGCAGGAGTGGGGTGCTACAGTAAAACTTTCTCACCCGATCAAGTTTTTGGCACCGTTGCCGGGGAGTTAGTATAATAGTTTATTTTTTTTAATCTAAGGAGTTTTCACCATTTTTATGTCAGTGCATTTACATGAACGGAAGAGTTACTGGAAATTTGAGTCACCTGATTAGAGAGAGCAATCCAAAAAGCTAGACATTAAGAAGAAGATAATACTGAAGCAACCATAATTAAGGAATCTCATAAATAGTTTTAGCAAGGAAGAAACTAAGAGAACAAATTGCAGACCCTCATGGATTTCATGAGACTGGGGTTTAATGTGACCAATCAAGGTGTCACTAGACCACCTATTCAAGCAACTTCATTTGAAATAAAACTAACCTTATTAAGCATGCTACAAACTAATGTTCAATTTTACTAGCTGACTAATGATGATACTAATGCTCATATAGTCAATTTGTTAGAAATATACGATACTATCCTATATCATAGGATGTCAGAAGATGACATTAAGATGAGGCTCTTTCCTTTCACACTAAGGGATAAAGATAAGGTATGATGTCACTCACTAAATCCCACAAATGTTACAACTTGGGAACGATTACTACGATCATTCTTTGATAAGTACTTCTCCCTCACAAAGACTACATAGATAACTAAGGAAATTATAAACTTTAAAAAAAGTGATGGGGAGTCACTTTATAAAGCTTGGGAAAAGTACAAAGATTTATAAAGGAGTTACCCTCACCATAAACCTACCTAAGGAGTTCCTTTTGCAAAATTTCTATAATGGACTGAACACACCTACTTGAGGCACCATTAATGCAACATTAAGAGGATCTTTAATGAGGAAGATAGTGAATGAAGCAGAAGAGTTATTGGAGGAAATGGCTAGTATCATTTGTCTTTAAACAATGGACAGTAGTAAACAACATATGACCATCAAAAGGAGCTTTATCTGTTGACCCAATCATGGAAATGCAAGCTAAGATCGATAACTTGACCCGATAGCTAATTAATATGAAAATCTCTTCTTCAACTCCTATGAAAGCTATTCAGAAAAGATGTGAGTTGTGTGGACGAGATAACCATGAGACACCATTTCTTGCTTTCTGATGAAAGACCATAAATTGGAGCAAGTTAACTACATGAGAGCGTAACTTGGTCGAGGAGGAAGGAATAACCCCTACTCAAACATATATAACACTAGGTGGAAGAACTACTCGAGCTTCTCTTAGCCAAACAAGATGGGAGCTCAATTTCAACCTCAAGGACCACCTAGTTTCTAATAGGAGAAACTCGATGGACTCTAAGCTAGATAAAATCTTGAATAAGCTTGGAAGCTTAGATGATGCTCAAAAGGATTTAGAAGGAAGATTCGAACAAGTAACAAAGAATTATGCCTCTTCCATCCATAATTTAGAGTTTCAAATGAACCAATTGGCAAATGCTTTGTCAGTATGAAGTGTAGAGAGTCTCCTAAGCAATTTCGGAACAACATTAAGGGAGCAACTAAAAGCTATCACACTTCGAAGTGGGAACAAACTTGAACAACCCAAAAAAGTAAAAAGCTGTAACCCTCCCTCCTATTAAGAATGACTAAGAAAAGGAGAAAGATGTGGACATGGGCAAATACCCTCCTTCTATTGCTCCTCTGCCATATCCATCTAAAGTTACATATCCTCAGCAACTACAAAGGAATAAACTGGATACACAATTTGCAAAATTTGTAGAGAAATTAAAGATGTTGCAGATACATCTTTCATTTGTCAATGCTTTAGAACATATGCCCAAATATGTTAAATTTTTTAAAGACATAATATGGAAGAAGCATACTTAAGAATATAACCAAACATTAACACTAACTGGAACCTATAGTTCCATAGTCACCAGTCAGATGCCATCCAAGCTAAAAGATCCAAGGAGTTTCACAATACCCTGTGTATTTAGCGAATTTGAATTCAAAAAGTGCCTCTATGATCTAAAACAAGTATCAATCTTATGCCCTTATTGATGTTCAGAAAATTGGGACTCAGTGAGATTAAGCCTACTTCAATGTCAATTCAGTTAGCTGATCAATCAATTAAAAGACCATTTGGAGTGGTGGAAGATGTTCTAATGTAAGTGGACAAGTTCATTATTCCAGTGAACTTTGTGGTTCTTGACTTTGAAGAGGGTAAGAACTGTCCACTAATTCTTAGGCAACCTTTCATAAACACAAGAAAAGCATTAATCAATTTTCATGAAGTATAACTAACACTTCGGATTGGTGAAGATCAAATGGAATTAATATGAACAAGGCTTTAAAGAGTCTAAAGGAAAGCATTGTGTGTATGGAAATTGATATCATGGATAAAAGAAGGCAAGAATAAGTAGAGAATTGCATTACAGAAGTGAGTTAAATAAAAGTGGAAACAGACAACAAAGTTGAGAAGGCAAACAAGGCTGGGTTTAAAGGAACTGATAAGATGGAGGAGTCAGGTGTTCCAACTCATCAAGACATATTAGCTCGAACCGAAGCACCCATACCACCCTCCACAAAAAATTCACCCACTTTAGAGTTTAAACCTTTGCCTATACATCTTAGATATACTTTCTTAGGTCAAGGTCAAACTTTACCTATCATCATTTCTATTAAATTAAATGGGAAATAAGAGAGTAGGGTGGTAGCGATTGTTAGGAAGGAAATAGGATGGCAAATATCTGACATTCGAGGTATAAGCTCAAATGGTTGTATGCATCGAATAAACCTCGAAGAAGGATGTATAGCGGTGAGAGAATGTCAACATAGATTGAAACCTCACTTGAAAGTAGTGGTCAAAAATGAAGTAGTAAAACTCTTAGATCTAGGGATAATTTATCCTATATTCAATAGTGAATGGGTCAGCCTAGTATAGTGTGTACCAAAGATGGGTTAAATGACTATAATAGAGAATGGAAACAGAGAATTAATTTCAATAAGAATAGTCATAGGATGGAGAATGTGCATAGATTATCATAAAGTCAACACAGTGACTAAAATGGACCACTTTCCTCTCCCGTTCATAGATTAAATGATAGAAAAAGTGGTCGGTCACTCATTCTACTGCTTCTTAGATGGTTACTTGGGGTATAATTAGATATTCATTTACCCCAAGGATCAAGAAAAGACCATGGTCACATGTCCTTATAATACCTTTGCATATAGATAAATGTCTTTTGTATTATTTAATGCCCCAACTACATTTCAAAGATGTAGGATGTCTATCTTCACATAAATGATCGAGGAAATTTGGAAGTTACCATAGATGTTTTTTCAGTTTTTGGTGACTCTTTTGAGATGTGACTAACTAATTTGGACAGGGTATTCCAAAGATGTGAATAATCACATTTAGTGTTGAATTGGGATAAGTTCCACTTTATGGTCTAAGAGGGGATAGTGTTCAGGCACAAGATTTCACACCAAATATTTGAAGTGGACATAACAAAAATGGAAGTCATAGAAAAATTCCCACCTCCAGTCAAGGTCAAGGGTGTGTGAGGATTATAGGCCATACTGGGTTCTACCGTTGATATATTAGAGTTTTCTTGCAAATCACAAGACCTTTGACAAACTTCTTAGTCAAGGATGTGACTTTCTTTTTTGATGCAAATTGTTGCATTTAATCAATTGAAGAAAGCAATGACATCAGCACCAATTTTAGCACCACTTGATTGGACACTCCCATTTGAGATCACGTGCGATGTGAGCAACCAAGCTATAGGTTGTGTATTAAGCCAAAAGAAAGAAAAAAGGTTGCTTGTAATACACTATACAAGCAAGGCCCGTACGAGACCTCAGCTTAACTACACCACCACAAAAAACAAACTACTTGAAGTGGTGTATACATATGATAAATTTCGGTCATACCTCGTAGGGTCTAAGGTGATTTTATTCACCTATCACGCTACTTTAAAATATCTTTTTTTCAAGAAGGACGTAAAATCAAGACATATTCGATGGCTGCTACTCTTACATAAGTTTGATATTGAAGTACGAGATGAGAAGGAAGCGGAGAATATGGTTGCATACCATTTATCACATCTTGAAGGAAGGGAATGCAAGCAAAGTGATGATATTAACGAGAAAATCCCTAATGAAACCCTGGTTTTACTCAACAACCTAGCAACACCATGGTTTGTTGATATTACAAATTATGTTACCAATAGTAAGCTTCCTTTTAATCTATCCTATCAACAGAGGAAGAGATTCTTACACGAGTGCACCCAATATCTATGGGATAAACTAATCTTATATCAAACATATGATGATGGTTTAGTAAGGTGATGTGTTCCATAGGAAGAAATGTTGGATATAATAACACAATGTCACAAAGCTCAATACATTGGCCATTATTGAGAAAACAAAGTGGCAGCTCGAGTACTTGAGTGTGGATATTATTAGCCAAATTTGTTTAAGGATGCTCAAGCATTCATGGTATAGTGCGATCATATTCAAAGAGTAGGCAACATCTCCAAAAGAGATGAGATGCCTTTATCCAACATTTTAGAAGTTAAATTATTCATTGTATAAGGTATCGACTTTATGGGTCCTTTCCTAGCCTCCATGGGGACTATGTATATTTAGTAAGGGTGGATTACGTATCTTATTGGGTCAAAGCTATGGCATCTCTAACCAATAATGGGAAGTTTGTATAAAAATTTATCAAATGGTTATTCAATCAGTTTGGAGTACCAAGAACTATAATAAGTGATAGGGGAACACATTTTTGTAGCAGATATTTTGATGCCCTCCTAAAAAGATATAAAGTCCACCATCATGTTGTTGCTCCTTATCACCCATAAATGAGTGCAAAAGTGGAAGTCGTTAATCAGGAGCTTGAACAAATTTTAGAAAAGATGGTGACTAGCTCTACGAAGGATTGGGCATTAAAGCTAGATGATGCCTTATGGGCTCATACGACTGCTTTTAAAACACCAATCAGAATGACTGTCTTTAGTTTCCTATGGAGTTAAAGTATCAAGCATATTGGGCAATGAGAATTTTAAATTTTGATTGGAAGCAAGCGGGTGAAAAATGACTTCTACTACTAAATGAACTTGAAGAGTTTTGCTATAATGCTTAAGACAATGCCAAACTTTACAAGGATAAGATGAAGAGATGGCACGACTCTTATTTCAAGCAGAAGGAATTCAAGGTAGCAGATAAAACTTTGCTATACAATTTGAGGTTGAGGTTGTTTCTCGAAAAGCTGAAATCGAGATGGAGTGGACATTTTATAGTCACCCAAGTTTTCAACCATGGAGCCCTTAAATCGGAAAATCTAAACCAGGAAACCTTAAAGGTGAATGGGCATTGCTGCAAACTATATCTCAACGAAGTGATACTGAAGGAAAAGAAGTAATCTCTTTCCTTTCAAAAAATCAAACACACTTCCAAGGATGCAAGTTCAAACTAATGATCATAACTTAACACGTTTAATAGTTAGATCTAAATTATTGTGTGTAGTCATATTTCTTTCAAATTTTGAAAATAATTTTTAATGATTTTGAATAGTTTGGATTGCTAACTCTCTTATTTCTTTTAAATCAATTATAAGATAAGGCAACAATCTTGGGCGCTAAGCACATTTGGTCTCCAACACCTACAACAATGGCACCTCAATTGTCATAACAGGTTCTATACTCTAACCCTTATATTTTCATTTGTCTTTATTTTGTTCTTATGTTTTCATCTTATTTTGATTTTGATTCCCACCTTTTATATTGTTTGTTCTTCTTACATTGAGGATAATGTGTTGTCCAAGTGTGGAGAGGGTTGTATTATGCGCATTATATGTTTTATTTTGAGTGTGAATTTTTCCTATTATATGTTAGTTTTGTTTAGGTTTGCATGATGTGACTCGTGTGAATGTGTTAACGGCTAGGACTTAACAGAATCGATTTAGCTTTGAACATAGTCTTTTAGGACGCTAAGATTTATTAGCTTGTGAAATTAGTATTTTAGATTTCTTTTGTTAAATATGCATGTTAATTAGGATATAATGTTAGTTTGTTCACACTAGGAATTTTCCATATTCATTTATAATTTTAGTCTAATT
This sequence comes from Erythroxylum suave, assembly GCA_027563595.1. Lineage (NCBI taxonomy): Eukaryota > Viridiplantae > Streptophyta > Magnoliopsida > Malpighiales > Erythroxylaceae > Erythroxylum > Erythroxylum suave. The sequence continues at coordinate 26,639,482 of JAOSBN010000179.1, forward strand.
GAATAAGTAGCATCGTTAGTATCCTTTCGTAAAAGAGATTAGCTAAAGAAATGAGGTAGGCAATAAAATTTGAACAAAATTTGTATTTCTCAAATAAATAATTGTTTCGTAGCCCTTTGGGTTATGAGCTAGTTGAGAATGTTATCTAACTGAGTAACCAGGGGACATTCATCACAAATGTTTGCCTTCACTCCAAAAGGTTATAATGACATTCCAACCAAGTCGCCTAATAAAAACATGACCTAGTTGAGTAACCGGGGGACATTCATCACGAATGTTTTCCTTCGCATCAAAAGGTAGGGTTCATGTTAATGAAAATTAATAAAAATAGTGCATTGTTTAATAAATCCTACCAATCTTTATGAATAACTTGATTTTTCATGAAAAGTTACTTAGGGATAATTACAATTTTGCTTGATCGAATAATTATCAGTGGGTGTGTGCAAGTGATAAGGGTGAATGAAGACATTAAGGTCTTGATTAGTATGTATATTTAGTCCAAAGTACCCAGCCATAGATTTCTTAAGTTAATAAGTTAGAACAACTTGATGGTTTGTGTTTGAAGTTAAATTAGTTTTATGAAGTTCAATGACATTATACCACTATTGCATATATGTGCCTATATGTGTTATTGTTTGGTGTGTTTGTATTTTGTTGTATTTTTGTTTTTCTTAAGGACAAACAAAAGTTCAAGTGTAGAGATGTTGATAGTCATATGTTGCATGATGTTTTAATAGGCATTTTAGTATGTTTTCAATTTTTAATTACTTAATTCATGTGTATTTAGGTTTGGAATTGTGTTGGTTAGATATTTGAGTTTTGATGTTATGTGGGTTAGATCATGTTGTTGGGTTTTAATTTTGTGTGGTTGAGGTGCTTTGCTGTGTTTGTTACTGTTTGAGATCAGATATCAAATAACAGAGGAGATTCGGAGGAGGCCCAATGCAGGACTCAGGTCTAAGATCGTGATAAAGGCCCATTCATCAAGCCACAATCGTGGCCCCTCCAAACAAATTTTAAGGGCCACAATCGTGGTCTTCATGACAGCAAACATAGACCACCTTATAAACTCAACTTTTTTAGGGATATTTCGAACGTTTTGGGCCCAGGTAAAACCTAGTTTTTACCCAAATTAGAAAAGACTACAAAAAGGAGGAGGACCAAATTTTCGTCAGCCTCTATTTGCTACATTGGGAAAGATCCAAGGAAGGAGAAGAAGAAGAGAGAAAGAGGATAAAGGAATAGGAAGAAGAATAGTTGTTGTTGACGTTGTCTTCCTGATCTACCTTGACCCTTAAGAAGTGACATTTTCATTTCATTTTTGTTATTCTTTCTTTCAAATGTATAAGTTGGATTTGATAGTGATAAATTTGTGGTTGATGATGATTTTCTAAACTCCTTTAGGGATTTCTTCTTAAATCAATGTTAATGCGATTTCTTTCGATGTTAATACATTGGGTATTGTGATTATTTGTCAGATTTGCATGCTTTGGTAGAAAATCGAGAGAGTGAACCAATAGCAAAATGATTAGATTGGAAAATGAGAGTTAAACAATCTAATAGATCAATCAAATAATCAAATAGGTAATTTATACAAAGATAGATTTCATGTGAGGACCTGATAGTCTATTATAAGGCTTAAGATCTAATTAGATGTGTGGGCTTTTAGTTAATTGAGACATTGCAAATTCCATAATTCAATTAGGGTATATAACTTAGGGTTTAATGATTATAACTCGAGAGAGAGTAATCCACCCTTCAAAAGTCTAGGATCGATACCATATTAACTCAAAAATAATCATGTTAGCATTTGATGATAGGATAAATCACCCTTCTCATAATTAACTAATCTTCCTTGTGTGATTTTTTATTGTTCATTGGTGGTGCTCAATTTTGATTTCTTATGTTAATTTTACAATTTCATTTTCAATCAATCCATATTCGCTTCTTATTTTTCTATTTGGTTTTCCTTTTCATTTTAGTTATCCTTTAGGCCTTAGACAACTTAGAATTCAATTAGTTCACCATCTCCTCAAGGGATCAACACCTCTTATACTACACTCACAACCTATGCACTTGTGGTATACTAAGGGATAAGAAATTATAAAAATTGCCCAATCAATCATTAAACTGCAAGTTATGAATGGAAGAGGATTGGTTTTTCATTATTTGATCAAATTTAGCTTCCGTATTTTTTTGACTTTCGTCTTAACTATTAAACTAGGAGCTTAGAATATCCATTAACATATCCATCAAGGATCCAAACCTATTATGTTGAAAACTTGAAAGAAAAAATTGTGTGTTTCTTTCACCCAGGGTTATATGTGTTAGGGTATGGATTATTACCTCCCTTTTATTGAGCTCTTACAAAATTTACTTTTTCCATACCATTACTATCAAAAAAAAAACCAATCAGCTGTCTTTTGCCTGTCTTCGCCATACAACAAACATCTACGCTATAATTTTTTTTGGAAAATGAATTAATTTTCATTAACCCTAGCAAAGTTATATCCATCATTACAACTTTTCAAGGATTTACTTAAATACATTAGTAAGGCCCGACATTTGAACTTACAAGGTTATCACCAAGTTTGTAGCTATCACTTCATTATGCTCTTTGAAATTTTATTGTTTTCCCCTCTCCATAGTCCACAGGCAACTATTATTTGTCTTTTCTTTCAACAGGTCATATGTAGCATTAATTATCTTTCTTATCAAATAACCATGAGTTGTTACATCTATGGTGCCTTTTATTTGTGGTCTAACTCCATTGTAGAATGTTTGCAACAAGAATTTCTTTGGTAATTTTTTATGTTGACAACTACTTTATAATTCTTTAAATTGTTCCCGCACTTTATATAAGGACTCTCCATCACTTTGCTAGAAATTTTTTATCTCCTTAATGATTATATGGTCCTCATCAATGGAAAATACTTCACCAAAATAGCTTCAATTGCTCCCTAAGTTGTGACATTCTTAGGAATGAGAGAGTTCAACCATGCCTTAGATCGATCCTTTAGCGTAAAAGGGAATGACCTCATCTTTGCAACATCCTCAAATAGCCCATTATATTAAAACGTGTTGCATATCTCCAAGAAGTTTGTCAAGTGTGCATTGGGGTCTTCATTGGCTAATCCATAAAAGTGCACATTGGTTTGTAACATATTTAAACAAGTTGGAATTATTTTGAACTTATTTGTTAAGGTCAATAGGATGCCTTGTTGATTCGCATTAAAACCTAGCCTCTTAAAATCCATAATAATCCTTTGGTGTCCTCGTTGATTTCTTTCTTCCAATTCTTTTAATTATAACTCTTTGGTGCTTCTCTCTTTACATTTCATCTTTGTTTTTGGTTATGTCATAAATTGATGTATCTCCTAATTTGCTTGAGCTCCTTGTAATTCTTTTGCTCATACACTTATAATCATTTTAGAAAAAAATTATCAAATTCATTAAATCAATAGAATTCAAAATGGATGAGATTTTAAAATTGCAATCCCTGGCAATGGTGCCAAAAACTTGTTTGCTAGTTTTATACTATACCATAAGTAGACGAGTAGTATATTGTAGTATAACTAGTATCATTCCCATGAGGATTGAATATAGTCCCCTAACAATGTAAATTACACTTTTTCTAAGGTAACAAAAGATTGAATTAACTAAAAATTAAAATAAAATAACAAAAGTTGATGATTGAACAAGTAAACAATAAAAATAAAATTGAAGTTACTTATTGAAGGAAACTTAAAGATTATTCTATCTTTGTTTTGTCTTCCCTTCACCTTATGAATTAAACTATGCTTGAACCTAGATATCCAAAGATTTGAGTATCCTCTCGTAAGATCTAATCAAGTAATACCAATTTAAATAGATAACATTTGAGTTGCAATCCCTCAATTTCTCAAAATTACTCACAACTTCTCATTTGGATTTGAAGCAATCCAAAGGATAACTAAATCACAATTAATATCTCTTTTCAACTACCTATTTACCGGATATTTGTAAGTTTATTAAGGAACCAAGTCTCGTTGCATAACTTTAACATAAATATCTTGATTCAATCTCTAGATTCAAAATAAGTATGAGCATAACAAATATCACAAAGCACTAACATATTAAATTCAATAAGGAAAAAGTTATACAAAACATTACAAAAATAAAACCCCTATATAGATTTAGCAATCCATAATCATTTTCAAAATATAACTATTCAGATTTTTCATATAAGGCAATAAAATAAAAGAAGAGAAGAGAATGAAATTATCGAGAAGCTTTGACATGGAAAATCCAGAAAGCTAGTTTTAATCATGATGTTTCCACATTTTACCTTCTTTTAAGCGGGGTGCAACATTTTTTGTGTGTTTTTGTTGCTTCTTTTAATGTCTCCACTAAAATCTACCTCCTTTTCTATAGCCTTTATAATTTTCTTTTATAACAAAAACTAAGTTTTCAGGAATATACACAGTTAAAATCTCTTATAAATTATGACTTAACATGGTTGCAAAGGCTTACAAAGTTCCATACATAGTCGTGTATCTGTATATAGGCATAAACAACATCTTCAAAGCTCCACATGTTTATAGTCAGTTACATGGTCCCCATACTAGAACATGTATCACCAAGGTTACTTCAATTCTTTCTTTTTATGTGTCAATTTCACCTGAATTCTTCCCCTGATTCATCTTTTTTATTTTTCCTATTTCCAGTCACTAGAAAACACCTTAAACAACTCTTGAAATATAATGTTAAGTTCAAATCCTTACCCTAACACAATTAAACAAATAATGCACACAAAAATACTAATAACAACGCAATTTTAAGTCCAAAATATGATTATCATCTAAGAAAACCCTTAAACACACTTAAGAATCTAGAAAACATATTATAATATACACTTATCAGAGTTTAATTTTTGCTTTGGATATTGTAAAATATAAGGCAATATTTTCTTGTGAATAAACTTGGTTAGCATTGTTGATAATGATTCTATAACTTTGAGAGTTTTATCAACTTGCTCATTCACTTCTAATTTTACATTAAACTTTGATTAATTACCAATGCTTTCTTCTTCAAAAATATAACGCACAATTAAATCAATAATTTTTGCAAGATAAACAGACTAAAAATTGATAGGATACTTCATTGTTTTAAGAATATTACATTTCACTATCTCTCTATCAAACCCAACTGAAATAGTGCTCTCATCTACATCAATTTTTTTGTTAGTCTGTATGAATGACCTTCCAAATAAAAATTGAATCTGAATGTTCTACACTATCTCCATCTATTTTTATGTTATAAAAATCTACTAGAAATATCAAACAATTGACCCTAAACAAAATATTCTCTATAACACCAATACAACGCATATAAGAATGATTAGCTAGCTAAATAATAACATCAATTTCTTACAAAGAATTCTAATTGAAAGCTCAGTAAATTGAGTATAGCATGACATTAATAAATCACCTAAGTCTAACATAGCACACTCAATTTACTTATCATAATGACACAAGGAAGTGCGAACTTACATAGATCTTTGCCTTTTCTGGTAATTTCCTATTTATCACAACTGATACATTCTTACCCAAAATTATTCTCTCTTTATCCTTTAGCTTCCTTCAATTTGTGCATAGTTCTTTCAAGAAGTTTACAAATTTTTGAAAGTCTCTAAGATATCTCTTTTATAATTATGTTCTCTTGATTTAGCCAGCCTCTAAGGGAAAGGAGGTACATATGCATCAGATGGTATAGGTAAAGAAAAATTATACCTTTCTACTTTCATTAGTAAAGATGAGTTAGATTGAATTTCCTTCTCACTTCTTAATGTTACTACACTAACATTCTCTTAGGATTCACCATCACTTATGAAGACAATTTTTTGATGCTTTTGCCTACAATTTACTAATAAATGTAGCTAATTACATGAATTAACTTCCTAAACTATAAATTCTTGCCCTTTTTTCTTGTTGAAATTGCTTAATATAAGCCTTAACAATTTCATATGAAGATAATTTAAAGGTTGAGAATTAGTATATGTACGTGTTTGAGATTGTCTATTAAAATTTTGAGTTTGGTATCTTTGTTTCCCTCCTTGATTATTGTAGCTAAAATCTAGGTGATCACTTAATCCCATATTATAATGATTTGAATAAGGTTCATATTTTTGTTAAAGTTGACTAGGAAATCCCCTTATTGTATTAACTTCTTGAATGGAATCTTATTGTAATACAGGGCATACCTAAAAAGTGAGCATATTCCACATACTTATGAAAATCAAAATTGATCTACAACCATTCAACAAACTACATAAATTAAAATTGAAATGATATCATCAAGCTTAGCAATACTTACCTCATTCACTAACTTAATAGCTCCATCCATCCTTGTTCCAAATTATTGAGAATTTTGAGTCACATTTGAAATCAACTGTCTAGACGCTTCCAATGCCTCGTATACCAAAACTCCTTCACTAAATGCACATATCTTACTCGTATCCATTGATAGTAACCCTTCATAAAAGTAGTATTTCATCAAAAGTTGTTAAGGAATCTGATGATGTGACAACTAGCAAATAATTCTTTAAACCTCTCCCAGTATTTGTAAAATGTTTCTCTAGTGAATTTTCGTATCACACGTCTTTGTTTTTAAATTGGAAACTTGTTACGTAAGGAAAAACTTCTTCTAGAACAACCTTTTCCTTTTATTCAATTTGGTCTCTGAGTTAGAGGGAAGATAATAAAGTCAATCCTTTGCCTTATCTTTCATGAGAACGAAAAAGCTTTGAGATTAATTTTCTCTTCTATCACTCTTTGTGGCTTCATTCAAGAGCAAATAACATAGTTTTTTTCAAGTATTTTTGTCAATCTTCATATGTAAGACGATAAAAGATAGGGAGTAATTGAATCAAACCAGATTTTAGTTCAAAATCTACCTCAACATCTAGAAATCTTATACATAAAGGCTGCTAATTCAAATTTTGTATGGCTAACTTCCTCAACATTTTATTGTTAGGGTTTGTCATCTTCTTTTCAACTTATTTGAAAATAAAGTCCCATAAATTTTAAAAATATCTATTCTTTTACCTTTAGAGATGAATGACTTCCTTACTTAGTCTCTTTCCTCAAACAACATATTGTCTTCTCAATCTCTAGATTATATTATAGCTAATACATATAAGAAAAATGAGTCATACAAAAGAAGAGATTAGCAATAAAAGGTAAGATAAAGAAAAGAGACTAAGAAACTAAGATAGTTCTCTAAGAACATCAACACCAAAATTTTTAACAGGTAGTTAAAGCCCTTAAAATTAGTTTTTAATTCACTAAACCATTGTAGTAGTTGTGGAACTAAATCGAATCCCAAGAAACCTTAATGTTAATTTCTTAATTTCAATTGACAAAATAGAATCTAGGTTTATGATTAATTAACTAATAAATTAAAATTAACAGGAAGTTAAAATGAATCAAACAAGTACAAAAGTAAGAATTTTAATTTTATCTAACTTTAATTCAAGGGAAAATCTCATCCAATTGTAACTCTAATCATTGGTCTAAAAAGAATAAATTTTTATAAATTAAACATTTATTCTAAAACATATTAGATTACAAATAATATGTTTAAGTTTCCTAAATTAATTGCATCAAACTTAGAAATCAAATTTAAACTTAAAATTAATTTATTAGGTATGATAACATTTCATATTAACTAAATGATAGTAATAAACTTAACAAAAAAGACTAAACTTTAAATTAAATAACTGATATAGGTACAACAATTCAATTTAGTTTTCTTATTCATCATAAGTTAAATATGCAAATACATAACCTACTTGTTTCTTATATCAATCATTCATGACAATTACAGATCACTAAACTTATAGGAAGTAACAAAATAATCAATACTGAATTAATTTATTAGATTAATCAATATTAATGACTTATGAAGTAGAAGAATAGGAAAAAAGAAATAAATAAATTGAAATAAAACCCAAGTTTAGAACAAAACCTCCCAAAGATACAAATGGAGTTTTAATTCTTGTTGAATTTGAAAGTTTAGATTTAACCACTCATGGCTATCTTTTTCTCACTAAAAATAGAAGAATTAAAATAGAAAAAAAACTAGAGAATAACATGTTCTTTCCACTTTCACAATTGTAGTATATGAATATTTCAAAGATAATTATTGAAACAAATTAGAATCCCTGCTAATAAGGTTGAAAATAAAGTCTCCTAAGTAGGCTGAACTTTTTAAAGTGAGTCTAAATTTAGGTATGATCTTGTCTTACCCGTTTCATCAATATGTCATCTTTTACTCCAACTCCCAAAATTCGTGACTCTAAAAATGAAGCTCCAATTAGATATTTTAAACAAAATTTAGTCCAATCTCTACTTGTCACATTCTATAATAAAATAAATACTAATTTTACCAGTTAAGCACCAAAATTAACCTAAAATAAAATAGATCAATCTAATCAATGATCTAATCACATTTTAACATAGTGGACCATAACTTAGATAATAGGGGTTAAATAGGGTGATATAGACCTATATCATCTCTTTGGTGTTATGGTAAAACCTTTTATTGAAGTTCACAAAATGTAATGCATTACTTGGGTGTTTATTTAATAGAGTTATAGATTAACCAACATAGATAGATGATTGTAACTCGAAGGAGTAAAATGTTATATTTGAGGAAGGTATCCCAATCCAAATGATAAATTCCTTATAAGTTTATTAAATCATGATATCAAAGATAATATTAGGGAAAGTACATGTCTAACCATTAATTATACTTGAATAATTACTTTTTTTAATTTTTTGGCTAACACTTTATTTAGGTTATTTTATTAATTAATTAATCAATCAATCAATTTGAATACTTAACTAATTAGTATTAGGAGAGTACTTTAAACTATTATAGCTTTTTTTTTGGAATCAATACCATATTTATCACCGTATTACTTGTAAACAATAAGTGCATTTATCTTAAGTTGTGCGTAAATATTTTATAGAGAGAACAATTTATCAATAGTAACAACATATAACACATGTGTTGCATTTGAGATTTATACTAATGCCTTTCCTTATGATAAATTTATTTTAGATTATGCTAAATTTTCCTATCTAGTAATAGAGTCCTAAACATTTAAACATCTTATCATCTTCAATTTTCAACCTTAATGGAATTTTGGTAAGTTGTCCAAACTTATTCCTAGTACATTCATTAAATAATAATTGTTGTTAAGGTTGATTTCGTGGATGAGACATAATTAATTGAGGATGAAAATTATTTTTTAAATTGTTTTTAGGG
>JAOSBN010000179.1:26675900-26702578 GCA_027563595.1 Erythroxylum suave
GTTATTAACCCAGTAAAACTGATCGGTCTTGTCCAATTTTTACATCATTTCCTAGATACAATCAAAAACAGTTTCCCAAAACTTTCCTTTAATTTTCTCCTCTCTTATCGCTAGGTTCCATCCCCCATCTCTCTCAAAAGAATAAAGCTTCTAACTTCCAAGTCTTCAAATCAAATGAGTCAGCTACTACAATAAAAACTATCTTAAGCCTTCCCACTTGGCTTCCTCTTATTGCTTACTTTCTCCTACGATATATGTGTTCCCATATGTGCCACTTTGCTTTCTCTCACTTCCTGTTTCTTTTGAAATATGTGTGTTCCAATATTTTGAGATGCATGGTTAGATGGCTGGTGGTGGCCAATGAGGACAGTCGTTTGAAAGTGAGAGGAAAGTCGTTGCTAGAGAGGAAAACTAAGAGAGAGATGGTGGCAAAAGCAGATAGTTGGGGTAAGGTTGTGGATTAAGTTTTTTTTTGGCGAAATGGTCCCCCAATTTTTAAAAATTTATGATACTGGCCAATATTTGACCGATATTTTAAATATACTATACTGATGATCGATACCCTTAAATTGAGTTTTCTAACGTTCTCCAGCCAGTACGATACTAAATCCATAATATTGTTTCTAACACCTTTTCAAATTTGATAAAGAAAAATATCATTTCTAATAAATCAAGAAATTTATTATCCATAAATAAAGAAACAATTTCTAAATAAATAAAATAATAATTCTCTAAATAAAAATAATTTGTAATCAAATTGACATAAATAAACTTTAATTAATAAACACCTTTCTTAACAATTTAAGAAAATATTTTCTTAATTTTAAGAAATCTAATTATTTAATTTCAATATAATTTCAATATAAATAATTTTATTCTGGAAACAATTTTTCTAAATTTTAAATTTAAGAATTAATTTAATTATTAATCTTAATCACATTAAGAAAAATAATTTATGTATTTTTAGAATTGATTTTGCATTTAAAAATCAATTCAATTATTAAAATAATCTCAATCACTTATTTTAGTTATGGAATTACTCAAATTTAAATTACAATAATCACTATTCTAAAGAAATCAAATCCCATATGGGAATACCTTATTCCAACATTTAAATATCCTTATTCTAACTCTACGACACCGTAACCTCACATCCAAATAGCCTTTTTCCAAACATCCCTTATCTTCTAATTAAGAAACCTTAAACCAAACCCTTGCATCTACAAGAGAAGCTGCCACCACCAGCTATGCTTTGCCTTCTTCAGCCTATGTCTTCTCCAACATTGTGAACCACCATCATTGCCAACATGTGTCCAGCACCCTGTGGCTTTGAGGTGCGTCTTGCCTGCTTCTTACTGCTACAAATGCCTACTCGCAACTAGAAACATCTTCTTGCCAGTGGCCAGGCGCCCCTCAAATCCTTTGGCCCAAAGTACCCTGTCCCAACACTGTCCTCAATCATCTTAGCCATCCATTTATGTGAGACCCTCAATTCCTTTGGCCCAAGTACCCTGTCCCAACCTTGTCCCCAATCATCCTAGCCATCCATTTATGTTGGATGATTGGGGATAAGGTTGGGACAGGGTACTTGGGCCAGAGGATCAGTTCCTGACTAGGCGCAATCAACATCGCTAATCGAGCAAATGCTGCACTTGGTCCCACATAAATGGATGGCTAGGATGATTGGGGACAGGGTTGAGACAAGGTACTTGGGCCAGAGGATCAGTTCCCGACTAGGTGCAATCAACATCGCTAGTCGAGCAAATGCTGCACCACCAGGTAAGCCATAATTATTACCTTGCTAGAAAAAGCCTCGATTGCGATGCATCTTCTCCAGATGCAACACTCTCAGCTCTAACCATCGTCTCTAGATGCTCCTCAACAACCACACTAAAATTCAACCACTTTGACAATAACATCCAAAATACCTATAGCACAATCAACCACAAAAACACGATTGTCTCTTAGCTTATTGTTTATTCTTCCGGTAAGTTTTTCAATTCTAATAATCAAACATTAGGGACATAAATCATACATAAATCTTGAATCATATGTATATCATTCGTGTCCATTTAGATTTTGAATATAATAATAATCACATAGATAAAGCAAATAAATCACTTACCTCGAGCGAAATTTTTCATGATGTAAAGAGAAATCTTTTATCAATGGCAAACTAGTTTCTCTCTCTTAACCCTCTTGATAGATAGCTCAATACAAAAAACATATACTTTTTGTATTTGTTTTTTTGTATTTAATTAGGGTAGAGAGATGACTAGTTTATATACACTTCTTTGTTGAAATTAAATCTTTTACGTCCATCAAGTACTAAATTAATGGTTAAGATTAATATACTATTAAACTAAGAAAAAAACAAACCAAGTTTAATATGGGCTTATAGAAAATGGGCCACAACACCAGGACATATTTCTTGCATTCTCCCACTTGGTCGGAGCTTCCATCATTACATTTAATAGTATAACATAAGGCTTGCAAGAATTAAATCTTATAAATCATTAACATCATAAGCACCTCAACACAACAAATCACATAATGTGGGCTACGACGGTTGTACACAGTATAGTCATATACTCCCTTCCATATACTACTACATTAAGAACTTATTATTTTTACTTCCATAATTTGTATATAAATAACATACAGTCCACATACTTGTTATGAAAATACATACAAATTTCTTATTCAAACAATCATGTATACATAAACATAATGAATAAGAAATATAAAATTCATAAACATATTATTATTGAGCTCAAGAGTGCTAAAACATTATCATCAAACATTATTATCAATCATCAATACAACCAAGACCCATCCTAAGCATATGTTCTTTGAATGTCTTTGGTTATGAACCCTTAGTTAAAAGATCTGTTACCATAAGTCCGTCCTAATATGTTATATATGCCCTCTTTGTTTTTGAATCTCTTTTTTAACAACAAAATACTTTAATTTCATATGTTTTACGCCTCTAGAGTATTTGTCATTTTTAGAGAAGAAAATTGTTGTAGAATAATCACAAAAAATTTTGAGTGGCTTGCTTACTATGTTGACATCCCCAAGCACTGAAATAAAGTTCCATAACTATAATACATGAATTGTAGCCTCATAACAAGCTACAAATTCTACTTCCATAGTGGATGAAGCAATGACATTTTGTTTGGTACTTTTCCATGAGATTGCTCATTCTGTTAATAGGAACAAATAGCAAAATGTTGACTTTCTATTATCAACATACCCAACAAAATCTGAATCTAAATACCTAATCACTTCTAAATGATTAAACCTGTTATAAGTGGGCAAGTAATCTTTTGTTCCTTGAAGATATCTCGTCACTTTCTTTGCAGCCTTCCAATGACCAATACCATGGTTACTTTGATATCTACCTAGCATCCCTACTACAAAACTAATGTCAGGTCTAGTACAGGTTTGTAGGTACATCAAACTATCCATAACAGAAGCATATGAAATTGTTTCCATTTCCTTACATTCCACATCATTCTTTGGACATTGCATAAGATTAAACTTATCTCCCTTTTAAATAGGGACTATACCTGCTGAGCATTTGCTCTTGTTAAATTTCTTAAGAATTTTCTCAATATAGGCTTTCTGAGACAATCCTAATAAACCTTCTGATCTCTTATGGAATATTGAACACATAGGATTCCTCTCCCATGTGTTTTATTTCAAAATTCTTAGAAAGAAATTCTTTAGTCTTACACAACAAACCTAAGGCAATCGCAACAAGTAAAATGTCATTAATATATAGAACTAGAAATTTAAACTCACTTCCACTGATCTTTCGATAAATACATCGATCAACAGTAATTTCCTCAAAACCAGAAATAAGTAATGGTATTATTGAACTTGATATACTATTTCCTGGAAGCTTGTTTAAGTCTATATATTGACTTGTTGAATTTACACATCATAGTTTCTTTACCTTCAATGGAAAAACCTTCAGGTTAATCCATGTAAACTTCCTACTCAAGATCCCCCATTCAGAAAGGTTGTTTTCACATCTATCTAATGTAGCTCTAAATTAAATTGAGCCACTAATGCTAAAATTATTCTCAATGAATCTTTCTCTGAGACAGGTGAAAAAGCCTCCTTATAATCAATGTCATCTTTCTGAGTGTAACCTTTGGCAGCAAGTTTAGCTTTATATCTTTTAACATGGCCATTTGAGTCGTATTAGGTCTTAAAGACTCATTTATAGCCAACTCGTTTAGAGCTTTTTGGCAAGTCTACAAGATCCCAAACATTGTTTTGAGCCATTGATTTGAACTATTCTTTTATAGCATCAATCCATCTTTCAGATTTATCACTACTTATGGGTTGTGAAAACGAAACATAACCATTATCGATGCCATAATCATAATCTAACTCTTACAAATAAACCTCATAATCATCATAAATAGCCAACCTTCTAACCCTTATAGGTTTATTTAAATCTATACCAACTGGTTCATTTGCATAAGCTAGCAGTAAGTTAGGTTCTTCATGGGGTGCTTCTTTATTATTTAAATGTTGTTCTTGATTATTTTGATTTTCCAAAGCAAGAACAACGTTTGTTGTAGTTGTGGGTTTAAGAACATTTATGGTTAATGGAACATCAACCTTTATTTCATTAATATCCACAACTTGATTTTCAGCACTCCCACTAACCTTACCATTCTTTAAAATTTTGGCATTGACTATTTCAACAATTCTATAACTATGGTTTAGACAGTAAAACCTGTACCCTTTAGATTTCTCTAGGTAACCAATAAAGTAACCACTAACTGTTTGAGAATCTAATTTTCTTTCAAGTGGACTATAGATACGTGCTTCTGCTGGATAACCCCAAACATGCAGGTGTCTTAAACTAGGTTTCCTTCAAGTCTATAACTCGAAAGGACCTTTAGGAACTGCCTTACTAGGAACCCTGCTTAACAGATATATAGTAGTTTTAAATGGCACCAGAATCAAACCACCAAGCATTAGAAATGAAACTTCAGATAAGTTTGATTCAAAGTATACAGAAATATAATGTATACCTTTCTTTTTGAACCAAGCCTTACGTTTCAGATAATCATTCCGATAATATCCTTCTTTCTTACAGAAGTGACATTTATCTAACTTTTGTCCCTTCCTTTCACCATCAACAACCTATGGAACTTTAGCAAGTCCTTTCTTCTTAAAATTCTTTGCCTTTAGTTTGAGTTTCTTTCCAGCTCCTTGACCCACTAGGTTAATATTTACTCCTTGTTTCTTTAATCTCGCTTCCTCTTAAATAAGCTCACTGGACAATTCATCAATATTCCATTTATCATTCAATGTGTTATAATTGATGGGGAACGGTCCATATTCAGTAGGAAGTGAGTTCATGATAAACTGTACTAAGAAGGAGTCTTCCACAACCATACTTAATGTCTTAAGTCTTATTGTGATATTTGTCATATCAAGGATGTGTTGTTGCATACTCTTTGACCTGTCAAACTTCATGGTCATGAGTTCAACCATAAGTGTCCCTGTAAATGCCTTATCGGCAAAACGGAACTTATCTTCCACAAGCTTAAGAAAATCTTTAGCATTCTAGTTTTCTGTGCTAGGAAGGATAGACTTAACGATTTTTTTTTTAAAAAAGAGTAGACTTAATGTTATTGGCAATCTTCATTCACATAAAGTTCAAACATAGCCTATTAGACCTTGTCAATGCCTTATAGTGTGCGTTTTTAGCCTCTGTATTAGTATCATTAAAGTCAGAAGGCTTACCCTCTAATAACGCCAAGTCAAGATCCAAAGCACTTAAATGGAAAGTGATTTGTTTGCTCCTTTCAGAAAAATTCACAACAGTGAACAAGGTAACAAAAGAAGCTTGAGAGTGAAGGCTAATAACTGCAAACATATAAACGCTCACTAAGTAACAAATTCAAACAAGAAGCACATACATTAAATATATTGAAGGTTTCCTTTGGGTAAACACAACAATACATATCATCATCATATTAGAATGCTATTTAAACTTTATCAGAAAATTAAATAAACTTCATCAAATACATGTAGCATCTTTGGATAACTATACATATATAACAAGAACCTTTAAATTTATTGGTTATAGAGCATTGATTTACCTCCTTAATTTCTATCAACTAATAAAATTTGCATAATAGCATTTCATAAAAATATATAAATTATATGACTACACATTCAAAACTAATTTGATTACTTTGGTGACTAACAAATTAATTTTAATCATAATGACATATACATAAAATAATAATAATAAATTCATGAGATAAAATTAAAATTAAAATTTTGATTGTAGGTCAAAATATCGTTAATATGATAAAATTAAAATTAAAATTTTGATTTTGATTTTAGGTCAAAATATCGTTAATATGACAAAAACTTAAGAAATCAAAATTTTAAAATCCATTCATCCATAATCAAAACTTTCATGCATCATAATAAATTTTTTATTTTTAAAAATAAATTCCAAAAGTATTGAAAAGTGAGCATACATACGCATACAACCAAAGAATCAATTGTAAAGCTTCAAGACTGTAACACCCTGTTTGGAACAATAGGAATTGAATTCAATTCTAACATTGAAAACATCAAATTCAATTCCTATGTTTGGAACCAAAAAAACAGACGAGTTGAAATCATAAACGTAATTGAACTCTACCCTCCTTTATAAATTCAATCCTACCGAAAAACCTTGAGAATTGAATTACAACTCATTTCAACACTTCTTTTTAAATGTTGAAGCTTTACTCTTACCATAATACCCATGTAATAACCCTATCTCTAACTAACACAGCCATTCTTCAGCCCTCCCATATCTCATTTCTCTTTAACTTCAACTGATGTAGCCCTCACTTCTCTTCAACTGATGCAGCCTGGAGCCCCTCCCACCAAGAAGAACAACAACACCTTCATTTGTAATCAGTTTTTTCTTTTCATTTTAATAATGAACTTTTTTTATGATATCACTTATAATAAAATTAATGTTTATAACTTACTCTATGTAAGGGTGAATGTTGATTATTTAATAAGATTATCTTTTAGTTAAGGGTAAAAATATCATATGAAATAATTAAATTTATTTTGATTATGTTCTAAATAGTGTAATTGAATTCAATTTTAATATTACTTGGGCTTGTCCCAAACAGTATAAATTGAATTCAATTCAATTTCATTAATTTAATTGAATCTAATTCGTTAATAAATTCAATTCGAAGGTTTCCAAATGGCCCATAAGTGTAGCAAACAAAAAAAATAAGTAAATGCAACTTTGAAGGTGTGGGCCCACTTTGATTATTGTTGCCAACTTCTACCCACTAAATAGCCACTACAACGTTTTTCCTTATTGCAGATGTTGTGACTCATGAACGAAACGAACGTTCATCGAGAAAAAATGAGTGTGTTTTTGTATTTATTTTTTTCGTAATTAATTATAGTAGAGAAAAAAACTAGTTCTAATAGATTTTTTGACATCAAAATTTGTACTTTCATTAAATATTAAATTAATAATTAAGATTTAATATACTATTAAATTAAAAAATTTTAAACTAAATTTAATATGAACTTATAGAAAATTTGGGCCACATCATCAATCTATATTTCTTACACTTCTTTCACCTAGAGTCATTGTAAGACACCTGTAAAATTCATCTTTTAATAATTTTTGGTGGCTATAATGTCAACTATTGACATTAGATTCATAACGGTAGAACAGAAGATCATGCCGGCGGGTAAAAGTTCGCAGCTTTGTTGGCCTTTGTGAATCTTCATTTTCTTGTTGCAATAATCTTATTTTGATTTCGGAATGGATGATTTCATAAACCACAAATGTTTCAAAATAATCTAGATAGTTTTTTGAACGAATGGTTTCCAAAACCTAGATCTTAAAATTGTCATAAACTTTTTCAATCAAATCCAATTCAATTTAAATCTTAGGTTTTTGTTTTTAGAATATTAATAAGAATTTTTCATATTCAAATATGATTTTTATGGTTTGTGATTCCAGTTCCATAATTTTAATCAATAAAAGTCAAACATTTTAATCTCAGTTATAAAATCAAAGCTCACTATGATCTATTAAAAAATTAGGAAAGATTTGTTCTTCTAATTAGCAGAATATACACAAAATTTATTTTGTATAATTTTTTGAAAATCAAGATTACTTAAATTGAATAATATCATTAACATATAAAATGTAATAAAGCAAAAATCATAATTTGTACCTTAATTCTTTTTTGGTCATTTTCTTTAAATTGTTTTTATTGTCGTATCTAAACCACTGTAGTCATATAAATATTCAACCTCTAACGATATCCATAAAACATGTTGAAGAAACTCTGTAATTATTATAGAGAAGGTTAAGTAAAGAGTGCTAGCATCTTTAGAGCTTAGGCCTATTTATAGTAGGGTTTAGACATTTTGATAAAACTAAAATAAAATTTTGTTTTCAATTAAACTATAATTAGAATTACAATTAATTCTAATTAAACATCAATTACGCCAAAATATAATTCAATATTTCATTTTAATCATTATTTATTAAATATCTAATATTTAATTATAAAGTTTCTTAAACTTTACAATCAAATCTAATTTGATTAAAAAATAATTTCTCTATTCAACTCATTCTTTGTGTATGACCCATTATGTTATCAAGTATGTTGGTAATAGATATAAATCATAATCATAAGTCATATTTAGAATTAGATAAGTTAAACTCAATTTACCTTTAATTATTTAATTAAGTAATTTATATTTATAAATTAAGATTGACATATAGCAACACATCATGACCATCCAAATATTTAAGAAGGTCAAAATAACTTTTACTAACATTTCCATGCATAACTTTTTCGTATACTTCAATCTTTTCATTATACAATGTTTCAATTATACATAAAACATGAAATTAATGATTATTATATTTTAGTCCAATCATGTTAGTTTCCATTATTAGTAAAAATTCTATTAGTAACATTTGAAAAATATTTTTAAGTATCATTACACCTTAACTAAGGATTTTTTTAAATTAATATTAATAAAAAACAATGGAAAATTCTTCCTAATCACTTTGGGGTGATGAAACATATATTGATCACATAATTATTTCCTATAACTCATGTTATATCCAATAACTACTAACTAAGTTACTTTTGACTATGATAGGTCATAAATAGTATTAAATTATAATATTTCTTATATGAGTTACTTTGAAGATCTTAAGTCAAATAATCACTTATATAATCATGCAATAGAAACTTTCACAAATGTACAAGTAATGTTCCAAATAGAATTATCATATGTTGTCAATTCAGTTAACTTGTTGGCTATATCATCTCTACTTCCTTCATTAAAAAATAACATAATATGTAGTACTCTTTTTAATGTATAGCCTTGATAAAACAACTATCGGTAACAATTTAATAAAATTACATAAATAAAATATAAAATTTTTAATTCTAATATTATCGTAATTTTGTTGTACAAATTTTATTATAAATATTTAATATATAAAATATTTTTAAATAATTATATTACTAAACTATGTCCAAATCTATTCTATTACGTAGTGTTTGGTTAGTGTCTTCACCTACGAAGACAGAGGACAAGGACATAACAATTCTGTCCTTGGATGCGTTTGGTTACTGTCCTCACTCATTCCTGTTCCGTCTTCAAAGCACAAGGACAGAAAATTTGTGTACCTCCCAAATTTGTGGTACAAAAATTCTTGTCCTAGGAACAAAAACAAAATACATAAGAAAATGTCCAAAATACCCTCCCATACTTAGTCTGAAACCTAACAAATTACATTATATTTAATTAAAATATTATTTTTAATTAAAATATAACTATTAATTAATTACAATATTTTAATTAATGAATTAGTTATATTTTAATTAATTATATTGCAATTAATTAATAATAATATTGTAACTAAATAAATAATATTATTATTTTAATTAATTATATTTTAATTAATGAATAATTATATTTTAATTAATAATAATATTTTAATTAAATATAATGTAATAAAATAAATAATATTATTATTTTAATTAATTATATTTTAATTAATTACAATATTTTAATTAATGAATAATAATATTTTAATTAAAAATATTTTAATTAATGAATAGTTATATTTTAATTAATAATAGTATTTTAATTAAATTTAATGTAATGAACTAAGTAATAATAGGAATTTAATTAATTATATTGTAATTAATTAATTAATTATAATATTTTAATTAATTAATAATTATTTTTAATTAATTAATTACAATATTTTAATTGATAAATGATATTTTAATTAATTAATAGTTATATTTTAATAAATAATAATATTTTAATTAAATATAATATAATTAATTAAGTAATAATAATAATTTAATAAATTATATTGTAATTATTCGTAATTAAAAAAATTACAAATACAATTAAAATAAATGTTGATACAATTATAAAATAATCGATGAATTACATATTTTCAATCATATTATACTGCAAGGACAATTTTGTCATTGATATTACTTTTATGTTCTGTCCATTGCAATCAAACATATTTTTGTCCTCAAGATGAAGATAGTTTTTTCTGTTTTGTCTATTATAACCAAACATCTCACTGTTTTCAATTTTCTTTTCTATTTTATCTCTAAATTTTCGTCTCCTTCTATCTTTGCATATTGTCTTCAAAATAGAGACAATTTTTTCTGTTTTATCTATTATAACAAACATCTTACTATTTTCAATTTTCTTTTTTGTTTTATCTCTAAATTTTCGTGTCTACATATTGAAGATAGTAAACAAACGGAGCTTTAAGGACGGACAATATTATGCCCCCCTTATTCTGTCCAAAGGAAATACGGTCCGTCTTCATCTCGGCCCTCGGAATAGGTTTCTGAAATCACTTTCTTGTTAATCTTAGGACAATCTTTACATTTGGGGTTAAGGAAACTCGGTGACGGACCATCGGAAGCTCAAACCTTTCGTAAGCGTAGTATATGAAGTTTGATGGTTTAGAAATCAATGGTGATCCTAAACTCTTATCACTTGTTTCAATCACAGTCAAGGTACGCTTCTAGAAAAATTGTGCTGAAACCCACTTCCCTCCTCTCTCATCCACCCTTCTCTAGCCACCACTTGACCTCCATAGACGAAGACGTAGAAGTCGTTTATCGTATTATAACTAGCTCATCATCCTCACAGAACCTGAGACAAGCCTTAAAATCAATTGGGGTTTTCCTCTCTAACGATTTAATCGATAAAGTCCTGCTAAAGTTCAGGTTTGCTCATGGAAACCCTTTACAAGCGCTTGAATTCTTCAAACTCACTTCTAATAGAAGAGGGTTTTATCACACTCCCCTGTCTGTGGATACTATGGTTTATATACTTGGCAGGACCCGTAAATTTGAACATATTTGGGATGTCTTGATTGAAATAAAAAGAAAAGACCCGTCTTTGATATCTTCTCGTACAATTCAGGTGGTTTTGGCTAGAATTGCTAAGCTCTGCTCCGTCAGGCAGACGGTGGAGTCGTTTAGAAAGTTTAAGAAGTTGGTTCCTGTATTTGATGTTGCTTGTTTTAATGCCTTGTTGAGGACTTTGTGTCAGGAGAAGAGCATGACTGATGCTAGAAATGTTTACCATCAGCTAAAGAAGGAATATAGGCCTAATTTGCAGACTTTTAATATCCTTTTATCTGGTTGGAAGTCATCAGAGGAAGCTGAATCATTCCTTGAAGAAATGATAGAATTGGGTGTCAAACCAGATGTTGTAACATACAATTCTTTAATTGATGTGTACAGTAAGAGTCGGGAGATACAAAAGGCATATCGGATGCTTGAAAAGATGAGAGAGGAGGATATCGAACCTGATGTCATCACATATACCATCATCATTGGAGGGTTGGGATTGGTCGGTCAACCTGATAAAGCTAGATATGTGTTGAAGGAAATGGAGGAGTATGGGTGTCATCCTGATGTGGCGGCTTACAATGCTGCCATTCGGAACTATTGTATTGCAAAGAGACTAAATGATGCTTTTGGCTTAATCAATGAGATGGTTGAAAAGGGAATGAATCCAAATGCAACTACTTACAATCTCTTCTTTCGGGTCTTTTATTGGTCAAATGACTTGCGTAGCTCATGGAACCTGTATAACAGCATGACACATGCTGGTTGCCTGCCAAATACTCAATCTTGTATGTTCCTATTCAGGTTGTTTCGAAGGCTTGAAAATGTGGAGATGGCATTACAGCTGTGGAATGACATGGTGAAGATAGGTTTTGGATCTTTAGCTTTGGCTTCTGATGTTTTATTCGATTTGTTATGTGATACGGGCAGGTTGGCAGAAGCAGAGAAGTGTTTCTTGCAAATGGTTGAAAAAGGTTATAAACCAAGTAATGTTTCTTTCAAGAGGATCAAGGTGCTACTGGAGTTGGCAAACAAGCATGATGTCCTTCAGAACTTGGCAGAGAAAATGACTATTTTTGGCCCTTCAATAAAAGTGGCTGGAGTTCCAGGGGACCTTTCTGAGACATAAGATCCAGACTCACTTTCTAGTGAGTCCTGTGGCTGCAAACTTGTAACTGATCATAAAATATTTCAAACGACAGTGAACAAAAGGTTCAGTGCTCAAAAGTTGTTAAATTGCTTCTGCTCTCGTCTGTTTGAATGCAATGCATTCTTTTTCATCATCCGTTTTTAACACATTGATTTTTACTATCACATTTATGCTTTTTCTGTAAGATTGGTCAATTACATACCAATAGATTCAGTTACATGAGTTCTTTACTTGGCCTTTCCTAGCAGCTGAAGTCAAAGCTGGGTAATCCACGAAGACCTGTCTTCTTCTCCCAATAGATGCCATGTCTGACATAATTGAATTGAGAGAACTTTCTGCTAAACAATATACTTATTAGTTAATCATCAAGGAAGACAATATGGTCTATGTGACTTAGGTCAAAGAATTTGGTAAGCTATGGGTTGAATGAGAGTGACACATTGTAAGTTTGTCAAAAATTGAGGTTCTGCATTTACAGGAAAGGTTGTGCTTGGGTTGATGTTGGAAATGAAAAATCAGATTCATTATGAGTTAAGTTCATTGGTTGATTTGAGGGCCCAATCACGTTTTGGGTGTAATTCCTCTTCTATTGATGTAGGTATGTTGTCGGTCTCTCTGGAAGTATGGAAAGAATTGTGTTAACAACAGACTTACCTGTTCTGGCAATACTATAGAAGTACTCCATCCTATGCTTGATGTGGGGGGAGCAATGCAGAACTGAACAGACTACAAAGTGAAATACCTTTTCCTGTTGGATTTTGGTGTTATGATAATTCTCGTGTTTTCTAGAGCTACGGCGTCCACTTAGAGAGAGAGATGATGTTGAACAGCACATTCCAGAATTTTGGAAGGCAGTAACACTGGATGATGCCTCTGAGCTACCCCTTGTAGAAGATGAACAGAATTCTTCACTAACTCAAGCAGTGGACTGACTTGTTAATTGAGTAATTCTTTTCACATTTTCTTTTCTTTATCATTTCTTGTCTTTGTCTTTCACAAAATGGAACTTGAGCAAATGAGATTTATATTTGGATTGAAGGTCTAATATCTTATGTCATGACATTATTGTTATAAGGTTTTGCTAGAATTCTCCTTGAACATTGGTTGTGTGTGTTGGAAAATGACGGTGTATTGATCACAGGAGGGTTTTGGATCGAGTGCAAGTGCAACCTCAACCTAAAATTGAGAGGTGAGACTGAGACGTAAGCAGCATTAGCATTATTGCTTTCATGTTAGCATCCGCGTTTATTCATAGGCAAGGATACGATAAATTAGAGATTGACATACATTATGAACAAATGCAGGCAAATTTTTTTTAAAAAAAATTGGCCCAAAATCACTTTAACGATTTCATTACAGACTAGATACTTAACAGCTTGTTCTTAGGCTCGATATGTCAGCTTATGTTTAACCTTGTATTATGGTAGACATTTAATTCCTATTTTATGGACACAAGCAATCGAGGGTTTGATTATGATGAGTAATATAAAAAATATAATTAAGACGCAATGCAAATTAAAATACGGAAAGGCAATGGAAAACAAACCTTATTCTAAGTCCACATGAACCATCGAAATTATAAACCTAATAATCAATTTATTCTTTGAGTATTCATCGTCGAAATTATTTCCTATCTCTCCTTAATTATCGTTAACTAGAAAGAAACATAATTCAATTAACACTAACTAATGAACAACCTAGTTCAGATGTATAAAGATTTAGATCAGCGGTTCATTTAAGAATTAAAAAGATTGATTAATGGTGAGCCATCTATTTTACGTTTAAGTTATAAAATTTTTTATTACTAATCTATTACTCAAAGCTAAGATAAATGCACCTACCAAAACTTTCTTTACTATCTGATGATGATGATGATTAATTCTTGAACTGATCCTTCTAATTATGTATGGAGAAGAGTATTAAAAAGGATAAATTATGATGCTTCTAATATTAAGACAAATGAGTCCCTTTGTAGGTGAACGTCGGGAATCTTTACAGATGCCTAACAACAGTATCATATAAACGAAAATAAATTATTGACGGTAGTAAAAAGTTGTCAAAATTTTTATTATTTTTGTTACCTAAAAGGTTTTTATTAAGAACAGACAATACTCAAGTTAATCCTTTTACTTAGAATAATTTTTCTTCTAAATTTGAATATAAAAGATATATAAAATGACAAAATATACCTTTGAAGGATAAATGCCCAATTTAGGGCCAAAGGTTTTTTAATTTGATTAATTTAGGGTCAAGCATTTTAACCTGCTCAATTAAGGTTTAAACTTTATCGAGTCTACTCAATGTTAGGCTACTTTAAACAAAAACCTGGCAGTATCATACATGCACCTTTAAGTTTCACATATGACTCTTTTACTTTGCTATTCTTTGGTCTTTGTGCTTGCTTCCATACATATGACCTTGCTAGCTACCAAGTTTTGGTCTTTTTCATATTTTTACAAGAAGGAAATGGAAATGGAACGACCAAAAAATTGCAATTTTCTTTACAACCTCCATTATTGATGATTTCAAGTTTAGAAACTAATTCTTATTTATAAAATAAAATTAAACATATGTTTACTCATAATAAATATTATTCATTGTGTCTATATAAACAATAGAAAAACGAGACAAAAGAACCATATACTCAGACTTACTTAATTTCTACACACACCACAAAAAAAAAACAAAGTTTTACCATCAAATTCAAAGCCTCCTCACCTTTAGAATATCATATATATATAATAATAATTTGAGGTTTGCATTTTACTAATTTCTAAAAGAAAATGGCCCTTCCTTGGTTGCTTCTTCTTCAATTTGTAGTTTCACAAGCTTACCTCCAAGAAACCAAGACTTGTTGCTTGTTCACAACCTTAAATTCTCTGACCAGACAATAACCAATAGATTTGGGAACTACCATCCTGCTTTATGGGACTATAGTTACATACAGTCACTAATAAGTGATTTCTTGGTAATGTCTTTTTGTTGCTTTCATTCTCTCTTCCAGGTGTTGTTGGTACTTCAGTTTCTATTTGTTTGCGCAGGTGGGGTCATCTGTAGAATGAATCTATAAGCTCAAGGAAGATGTGAGTACAATTCTAGGGAATAAAACAATGAATTGTTAGATCAGTTAGAACTGATTGACACGATTCAGGGACTTAGGTTTATTTATGTTTTCAAAAATGAGATAAGAACCATATTGGAGAGAATTTACAACAATAAGAAGCATATAGTAATACTTCGTCGAATAATGATTTGTACAAGCTTTTGAGTTCATACTTTTAAGACAACACTATTTCAAGGTTTCGTAAGGTATGAGGAGGGATTTTGCATATAGTGTGCAATGAGCTCTTCATCATCAGTCTAATATTCATAATAATTTGAAGAGATTTTTGACGTGTTTAAGGATAATCAACAAAACTTCAAAGCATGATGTGTGAAGACAAGAGACAACAAGTATAAGCCATCATTCCTCGCAGAAGAAGGTGAGAGCATCTTAGGGGATGCAAGAGATTTTGAAGGGAAGAACCTTGAAGAGAATGTGAACTACAACAAAGGTTATTACATTTCCATATTATTAGTCACTCCTCAAAGCTCCCATTACATTGGAGAATGCCAAGGTTGGAAGCCAGATGGTACATTCGTAAGATCCCGTTTCCATTCTAAGGGTTAGGATATAGGTTCCTAGACCAAGACACATGAGAAATAGCATAGAGAATACGTGAGGTGCATTACATTTACATGCATATTACTAATATAAGCATACACGCACACACATATGTGAATATTGATATTTGTACACATTACAATGATTGTTCATGCACTTATTTGACATTTTTCAGGGTATAAATGATTTTTTAAAACGATTATAAAGTGAATTATGGATTATATGTCTTGAAAATTGATTTGGTGACTATAAATATTGATTTAGAATTTTTGGTGAAAATTTAGGAAATTTCAGAAATTATGAGTATTTTTGGGCTAGGAAAAATAACAAATGGCAAGGTAATTGATAAGTGATAGTAGAAATAATTGACGAATAGCAATAAAAATAATTGATAAGTGGTTTTAGGATTTATTGAAAATTGAAAAATGAAATTGAGAATTAGGAGACAATTGGATTAGAAATTGGAGAAAAATAGACTAAAAATTAAATGTTAGGGGTACAATAATATAAGATATTGTCATGGTTAGCATTATTGATTAAGAGGTAAGTGTCATCATGACACTTACCAAGCTTTTTAATTTTGTTTTTTTAACCTACACGAAACTCACTTGTTGAAAGACCATTGCTAAATACTCTCATCTATTCATTTTCTTTTTCTGCTACATGCTTTCTTCATTTTTCATCTCTCCATTTATGAAACACTCTCACCACCACTTAATAAGTTGAAGCCTTGCCTAAATCTTGCATTTTTGTAACCTAACAAAGATCTTTATTACCCTTTAATCTTGACGGAGACCCAATCTTTTCCATCTTGCTTTTGAATATGTTGATGATCATATATATGATGCTTGGAAGCTAGGGTTAAGTTGTAATTTGAAGACCTTGAAGTTAAACAAGTATAAAGCATTGTTCTTCATGGTTTATTAGACAACAATTTTTATGATGATGGTTAGAGGTTAAATGATCATAAAATGGTGATGAGTATATGTTGCAACGTGAGTGAAGAAGTGAGCATATGAATGTACTGATTTTGTGTATATGATGACTAATAATTCATAAGTTGTTTTAGAGATGCTTTTGAAATAGAAAGATCATTATGGTAGTGTAGAAAGAATGCAAAAATTTTTATAAAGGGATGATATTTACATGTTCTGTTTTTAATGTTTAATCACTTGGATTTTTTGTAGTTGTTATAGAGATGAACTAAAATGAGTTTAAAGCTAAAGAAAAGGGGTAGTGTAATGTCTTGAAATGAGAAGAATTAAAATGATAGTTTAGAGATAAAGTGAAGGTAATAATGGAGTTAAATGTGTGCTGAAACCTTGTCGAATACATGGATACTTTGATGTCCTATTTTTGTATATAAGATGAACAATGATTTATGATTGGTTTTGTAGATGTTTTGAGTTAGAATGGAGCTAAAAATCAAGATGAAATGATGTAGAAATGATAAGCTAAGCATAAGATGGTTTGAATGTAACATATAGGAGTTGAAAAACTTGGAAAATTAGAAGAAGATGGCTAGAATTCTCGGAATTACATAACCTATGATCGTGGGAATGCTTCCATTATCATGGGAAAGCTGGAAATTCACGGATGGCTTAACCCACGATCGTGGGAAGGCCTCCAGGATTATGGAAATGACCATTAATCTGAATCCTCCTCCTTTTGTGTAATGTTCGAAACAACCAATGGTTAGGTACTTTCCTATAATGCATTTAGGCTTATATGAAGCTTGAAATGAACTTAGTTTGATGATGGATTAAGTGATTAATATGTGATATGTTTAGGGTGGTAATTAGGGTTATAACTTAAGAATGGATTGTTAAATATCAAGTATTAAAATATGTTATCTAAAAGTGATCCTATGAATGCTAATATGATTCAAAGAAGACGATTGATGTGTATTAAGTAAAGATGAATGAGAATTTGGATATTATGTGATCTTATAATGCTAGAACAACCTTGGTGAATGATTGATTGAGGAAATTTTGAATAATCAAGTATACTTGAGGTATAAACTTAAGACTACGTTAGACATACACAAGTGTAGTGTTAAATGATCATAAGATGTGAACTAAAGATATATACTTGGAATAGTCAAATTGAGCATGAATTATACATAACACCTATACATATGTGTATGAATGAGTATTAATGTGATTGTGCAAATTACTAATGTGTAAATGTGTATGTGTTGCATGATATAGAAGCACAAATAGAGCAACAGCATCCAGACATTGCTAGACATCAAAGCAATAGCTATTTGGAGTATACTATGAGTAACCTAGATGTTCTCACTAAGATTGTTTATCTTTGCTTAAATTTCAAATGTTGAATTATTATTGATGTGAATGTGTTGATTCCGAAAATTGATTGTATGCATGAAAATCACATTGGAAGTGCTCATTGTATATGAATCTGATAGAAATAAGTGTACTCAACATAATTGTTGAATGCTGGACTTAGGTCTGATGAAAAATGTGAAAGCAAATGTGTATTCTGAAATAAGGTGATTGAATGAATATATGAGATTTGATGCATTTCACTACATGAATGCATGATTAAATAAAGTTAGTTATGACTAGAGTTGCCAGTGAAACAGAGCTTAAAGCTCATAATGTGGTAAGAGCCTTTGGCTCACTATGTATAATGAGCCCAGTATCTCCAACAAATACGGGACAGTTATTAATTAGCTCGGTATTCACAATGGATACGGGATAGTTAAAAAGGTACTCGGTCTCAACAACGTAATAATTGGGTGTGAGTCATATGTGCATTACATACATATTTGACATGTATGTTTTAAATGATCAAAATGAACTGTTTGAACTGTTCTGAATTTGAGATGTGAAATAAGTGAACATAATTGTCTTTAATTTAACATAATGATTAGTGAAGTGAAATTTATTATGTGATATCATGAATTGTCTGTGAATTTGGAATATGAATTGGTTGTGTTATGTGATATAAGTGAGCACATTAATGATAGCTTGCTCACTGAGTTCGCAAAACTCATCAAAATTACAATGTGACTTTTTAGGTACGAGATAGGAGACTTAGTTACTAGGATGTTCTAAAAGAAGTCTAGTACTGTGTTTTTTGGGACTCAAGAGAAATGACTCAAAGGTCGGTCAGTTGAGACTAACGATCTAGATATAGTTTTTATAAAATTCCTCTTTCATGTAGAATGTGTAAAAAAGCAGTAGACTCTTATAATAGTTAATGATGTATATACATATGGATTGTGTAGCGTAATACTACAATGTACATATGACTTATGAAATGAATTGAGGAATTCAGTTTAGATATCGTGTTTTTTGCGTTTTAAATTATGATGCCATGGTATAAGTGAGTGTGACTACTTTAGCGCACAGCTTCCACTGGGCATGTGCTCGAACGTCTAATGGATGTACGAGTGCATGTTGGGAGTGGGGCGCTACAACATGGATGTGTACCAGAAAAAATAATCCATGAATCCTATGTTTCTTGAGCTTGTGAAAATGGAGTACACCAGGCTTTAGGAAGTTTACCAAGAGGATCTGAAAAAAGCATCCAAGTAAGTTTGTGTTCCTATGCATTCGACATAGTAAAATCAAAACAATTCACTTCTCAAAAGGTGTTGTTTACTTTTCTTAATGTGGTCTCTTCGCACGGGCTTTAAAGAAAAACTACCCTTTGCAAGAGATAGGATAGTTGAGAGTTTCATATAGACAATTGGGGTTGCAGCGGAATCGAAGTATAGTTATTTCAAAACACAAAGCACAAAATATGGTCAAACTGGTACAATAATTGATGACATTTATAATATGTATGGCACCTTGGATGAACTTGAGCTCTTCACCTCAACCTTGAAAGGTTAGTGTAATCGCTATATATTTAAACTGAATCAAGAACAACTTTAATTCAAGTTTAAGAGAATCTAATAAATGGGATATTTTTGTTTGGTTTCAAGTGGGATATAAATATAATGAACCAACTTCTGTATTACACGAAGCTAACTTTCTTTGATATAGTCAATTATGTAAATGAAGTGGCTTACGTTGCTCTTCGGGATCATGGAGATGATATCACCTACTACCTTAAAAAAGCATTACTAAACTTCATCTTTCACAGTATTAATTTGCATATAGGAATTAAGTTTATAATTACTTTCTTAATATGATTATCTATTTCTTTTAGTGGATAGATTTATGTAAATTTTGCTCAGTGGAGCACAAGTGGTATGTCAGTGGATATAAGTCAACGTTGGAAGAGTACATAGACAATGCATGGATATCTATAGGTGGTCCTGTGGTTCTAGTCCACACATATCTTCTAACAGCAAATCCAATCATAGACAAGGCTATGGAATCGCTCAAGGAAGGTGGGTACCCCAATGTCATCAAATGGTTGTCAATGATTTTTAGGCTAGTTATCAATCTTGGAACATCTTTAGTATTGAAAACCTAAAATTTTCTGTTTCTGTTTATAGTCTACAAGCTTTCTATACCATTTTTATTTTTTTTGGGATGTTTTAAATAGTACAAGTTACAAAGAGGTGATGTTCTGAAATCAGTCCAATGTGACATCCACAAAACATGTTTTGATAGGAACCAAAGAAAGTTACTAAAAAATGCATATAATAGAGCCAGGAGACAGAAGCTCAAGGAAGCAAAAAGGATGACAGTTCTACAAACATTGCACAAGGACAAACATGAAAGACGTGGCAACTGGCTAAGGACCAAGGTGTTAGGCTTCAAATTATTAGGTTAATAAGTGGACTAGTCGCCCATATGGTAGTTTCCCTTATTATAGTAGTTTAGTCTTGCATGAATTCCCATTCAATTGGGAAATAGTATATTGGATGGAGTCAATTACGGTATTGATAGCTGCGTCTTGCTATAAGTACCAAAGCCTTGTACGAGTTAAGCATATATATTCTTAATCACAAAAACGAGATTTATCTTAAACACTTGAGTTTGTGATCTTGACCTGTGTTTTGATCATTATTCAAATCCTAGGCTCCTACGATTTCAACAAGTTTTCAACACGTTTTGTGGATATCATTAAAGGTTA
This sequence comes from Erythroxylum suave, assembly GCA_027563595.1. Classification (NCBI taxonomy): domain Eukaryota; kingdom Viridiplantae; phylum Streptophyta; class Magnoliopsida; order Malpighiales; family Erythroxylaceae; genus Erythroxylum; species Erythroxylum suave. The sequence continues at coordinate 26,697,214 of JAOSBN010000179.1, forward strand.
GACATTGATACAGTTATGGTGATCTAGATGAGTCGTTTCAAAAATAGTTGAAGATAAATGACAAGGAAAAAATCAAGCTTCGTAATAAGGTACGAATTGTAATTCTTCTTTATCAAGATTGATGTATTAATCATTTTATAGAATTTAAAGTGATCTTGATTTTTAAAAAATCTAAATAAAAATGTTTCATAATTATTCTACTGCACACAAAATCAGATCTTAGCCCGATTTCTCAACAAAGCCATCCAACAAGAATTTTTGCAGCCTTTAGCTTGTCATTTTCCACTACTATACGAAGGGTGTTTCTTTGTGAACAATAAGATTTTCGATGAATCTCGATCAAATCATTAAAAATTATGTTAGAAAATATGTTATTCCATATTTTGCGCCACTAACTACGCAACTACGTGACATGTCACATTAGTAACATTAGTGACAAATTTAACGTTGAATTGTTTTGCAAAAAGTTAAAAATTCGAGTATTTTAATGTCGACTTTTTTAATTTCAAACTAGTATTGTAAAATTAAATAATATTGAGATTTTTTTTATAATTAGCCCTTAAGAAAACATTAGAAAATTTTCTAAATATTTAGAAGTACCTAATTACCTTTAAAGGATTTACATATTAAAAGATAAATTTTATAATAGAAAATTAATTAATTAATTTATTATTTTAAAAATTATTTAAAAGGATATTAGATGTTGACCAACTTAATAAAACCAAACTTGATTTTATATCTATTACCCAAATTTGAATGAAGCCCATATTATTTACTTTCAATTTCACTTCAGAAGAGTTTTTGGAGGGTACTCCGGAGGGTGACTGAAACGGGCATCCAATCACCTCATTTCGTAATTTCACTGTCAATTTTCAGAACGCTAAGTACTTTCTCCCAGTGTTTGATTTTATGAATCGCTTGACTCGTCTGGTCAACTCGTTCGAGTCGCGCGGCTTCCTCACCGTCACCGCTCCCACTCTAAACTACCTTCTATCTCATCATAACAACGTTTCTTGCACTTCACATCTCGTATCCTCACCCCTCAAAATTCCCAATTTTACCACCTTTGCTGCCAAACCCCACCAGATATCGCTGCAAATGGACCCTCACGCATCGGGTACGCAACCGTCGGACCCGCCGGAGGACTTTGTTCACATCGAAAATCCGAGTCCAAACACCCAGTCCCAGTCTTTAAGTGATAGTATTGTTAATGTGGCTGATGAGCTGGGGGACGACGACCAAACCGACGAAGCTGCAGCCTCCACGAGCAGTGGTGGTGAGCCGGAGAGGAAGGATATCCCGGAGGAGCTTCGCCGGAGCGTGGTGGTGTTATCCTGTGAGTCGGTGGCTGAGGGCGGCACATGCGATGTGTATTTAGTTGGCACTGCTCACGTTTCTCAGGTCATTTTCCTGATTTTTTATTTTCTTTTTGCTTGGTGAGAAAAACCCAGAGATGCATATAAACCAACGATGATGTATCATTATTTTGTGGCTTTTGTTTCGTCCCTGATGATTACCTTTGTAAAAGCGTTAATTTTGTTAGTTGGTCTACAGAAACAGGAATTAAACTGGTTGTCATATTTGTAATGTTTTGCAGGAATCTTGCAGAGAAGTTCAAACTGTAATCAGTGTATTGAAACCACAGGTTTTTTAGCCCTTGGAAACTGCCTAGTTATTTGATTTATTTGGTTAACTGGCTGCTTCTAATTTTTTACTAGTTTCTCAGTTAACCATGTGGCCTATATACTTTAGGTTGTGTTTCTGGAGTTGTGTTCAAGTCGGGTGGCTGTGCTTACCCCTCAGAACTTAAAGGTCTGATTCCGGAATGATTATTGTTTCTTTATTTGTTTTATAATTTTTGATCGAGGAGCTGTAAAGCAGTCGATGGAAGTTTTGTGTATGATGTAAAATGTTTTGTGGTGGTTTCATTTGAACATTCTTGAAGGAGATATTATCTTCCATTTTTTGGTTTTGTGGCGTCTTCTCTTCTTTGGATGGTTATGCTGTTATCTGCTTTTCTAATCTGATATTTTACCATGCGCATTCTTTTTATGCTTCATCGGTAGAACTTCCATTTTCTTATGAATTTCTCTCTAGTTGATCAGGTTCCAACTACGGCAGAAATGATAGAGATGTGGAAAAAAAAGCATAACATGTTTGGGATACTTTATAGCTGGTTTCTTGCAAAGGTAACATTACCTTTAAATTGAAACCAGCAGCTCTTAATTTATTGCTTACATACTTCGGGTGATGTTAAATAAAGAAATCTGGAGCATTTGGGTTATTTTACACTGCAACAACCTTACTTTTCCTTTGTTAGGTAGCGAATAAGCTTGAGGTTTTTCCTGGTTCTGAGTTTCGTGTAGCATTTGAAGAAGCAAGAAAATATGGTTCAAAGGTGATACTTGGTGATCGCCCTGTACAGGTGGGATGCATTTACTGACTGTTGTGGAATTTCGTATCGATGCTTTTGATTATTGGTTGATACCCCAACTTAACCTAAGCTACTGCTATTTGACTCCTCCATTCTTCTGTCTGATTTTGTAGTTGATCTTGAAGTTCTCCAGTACCTTGTAATTTGCATCCAGTTCAATTGCAATTTTTTTTGCATATCCACAACTTGAATCCTTCATGGTGTCTTTTAATGTTAAATTTGCATTCCAGAGAATTTAATCCTTCATGATGTGATCAGTATTAGTTGAATATTTCCAATTGAGAAACCTTCAATGTTAATGATCACAACTACAAGCTAAGTGGTTATATCGTGCCGCGCTCTTGACTACACGAGTCTCGTCACAAAATGTGAACTGCTCAGGAGACCAATCGTGAATAACCTCATTGAAGGACCAATGATATTTTAGGCCATAATGCACCTCTAATTCGCATTCTACAAGTTGCTCCCTTTATCTCATTTGTAGCGTGGGCAGCTAATCAAGGGCAGGATCATGTAGAGAATCCTTAAATCAGTTTCAAGAACTTATTGGCTTCTATATTGGTGAAGACTTGTGTTCTAACAGCATGAAAGCTGATTATGACTTTGGATTCCATGCAATGCTTTTGTTGCACCTGCAAGTGGTGTCCTTTCAGTCTGCATCTCAGACACATTCATCATTCACGTATCCCAAACCTACTATATTTAAACTGCAGCATTGTTTTTTTCTAAAGACTTGCACTCTTCATGGAATTTCTGCATTTTCGTGAGCTGTCTTGCTTTAATATTTTCTATTTATCGTGGATCTTGTGCTTTTGCTTTCCAGTTTTTGTATCCATTTAAAAAGGTTGAAATGCGATAACTGAAACAGATTACTTTACGAAGGACATGGATGAAAATGCCCCTTTGGCACAAGGCAAAATTGTTGTACTCATTACTATTTCAAGCATTTTTTTTACCGAGCCCTGAGGATCTCAATAAAATGGTAATAGTCCTAATCTTTCATTTCTTACTTATAGAAATGCCAATAGTATGTGGTATAGTTATTCTCTGGAAATTGTAAGGGTCTTAACCTTAGATTTCTTCCTCGTAGCAAATGCTAATATTCTGTAACATGGTTATTCTCTTGAAACATTTATAAGTACATACTATTGGAAACTATTAAAATTTTAGTTGGTTTTTTTCTTGTTTATTATCAGCTAAAGGAAATGGACGATGTTGACATGCTGACTCTTGTGATACAAGAGATGAGCAAGGCATTCCCCACTCTGATGGAAACACTTGTGCTCGAACGAGATCAGTTAGTATTCTTTTTTTTTTTCCTTCATTTGTCATTATCATTGTGGTACTTTCAGTTTGTTTATAAAGCAAAGTATTCCATTTTAGTAATTCTTTTAATCCATGTTGCCGATTCATATTATTGATCTTTGTAATTACCCTCGTACCCATCAATGTATATGTAAAGAGTTTTAAGGCAAGCTGGTATCTTTAAATAGTCAAAGCTCCAAACTTGCTCTGTAACTAGTTTGGTTGAGTTTGATAAAGGTCATCTTTGATTAAAATTTCCAACTTATTTCCTTTCTATATTCTTCTTGGTGGTTCATTTGTTTTTGGGCTTTAGTTTTCCAATAACGGTCCCATCATTAGTGGCTCCGTAGCATATGGAGTTAGAGAAGTGAAATTGAGCTTGTTTAAACTAAATTGGATATAGCTTAAGTTTTTGTCCTCCAATTACCGTCCAGATTAGGTCTTCAATATTATGAGAGATGGCATTTCAGTATGTTAGTTATCATATTGTGGCTTGTTTCAAAGATTTTTGGAGCAGGCAATGTAGGCAAGGATTAAATATCTATTTGGGTTGTATGTGTGGTTTCCAGGGAGAACTTTAAATTCACTCGATTCATGCTTTCATTGGTTGGACAGCAGTAATAAACCCTTTTTCTGTTTCTCTCCACTGTTGTAATTCAACTAAGTTTTGGCGATAATCTACTACATGTAACGGGTACTTTATTTGTCTCTCCTATGGACAAGCTCTTATATCAATGCAAAATGTCATCAACTTTTAGGTACATGTCATCTCAATTACTAAAGGTGGCCACCGAGCACAATTCGGTAGTTGCAGTTGTTGGGAAGGGACATTTGCAAGGAATTAAGAAGCATTGGAAGCAGCCTGTTGTGGTTGGTCAATGACTGCCTTCTAAAACAATTTCTTCATGGGAAAAGCCACATGCTTAGTAGCATTTATATTCTTCTGTTCTAATAAAGTGCCAAGCTTATGTGTTCTGATTTCTTTTCCTATGGCCTTCTCGCTAACTACCATATTTCTTCTTGTGCAGATGAAAGATCTACTGGAAATTCCTTCTCAGAAACCAGGTGTTTCAGCTATAAAGGTTTTGACATCTCTTGGCGCTGCGGTTTTTGCCGTGGCTATTATTTCAGGCATTTGCTTAGCATACAAGAAATAGTTTACCTGAGTTTAAACGCGTTGACTTTTAGAGGGCAAAGAAATAATTGTTTAGTCCAATTATAAATTCTTCAACAAATTTGATTGCTTCAATTTTCTCTTTTAAATACCATACGTGGAAAAGATAGTGGCTCATCTTTTATCCTTTGGCATCTCCTCTTATGCATACTAAGCCATCTAGTTGTGACAGAAGTAAATGGAAATAAGCAATTTATAATCATAAATGTATATTTAAGGAAATGCATAAAAGGCAAAGTTGCGAATATCGTATCGAACTTGGTACCGGATTGAGTCCTGATATAGTACTGTACAGGTATTGGTCAATACTAGATACTGTTTCGGGTAATTTTTTATATTTATGAAATAGTCCTTTAGAAATTTTTAAAATTTGCAAAATAGTTCACTGATATATTGTATAGTTATATATTATATATACTTTATAAGTTTATATCAACTCTGTTTCCAAAAAT
>JAOSBN010000179.1:26714163-26727655 GCA_027563595.1 Erythroxylum suave
GGAAAGGAAGAGCTTTCTTTAGAACCAAGAATCTCATTATTTGGTGAAGATTTAAGGTAAGATTGTTTTTAACTTTTGGAAGAATCAGAACCTAAGAAATGTATGGGTTTAATGGTTCTAGTATCTATATTAATGCATGTGCCTTATAGGTTCTCAAATCTGAAATTTTAGTGAATGGGGATTGTTGTCATTGTTAAAGGAAATCAAGAGGGGCAAGAAGAGCAAGAGGGAAGACATCTTTAAATCTAATACTAAAACCAGCAAGGATTTTAAGGTGGGTATGGTTTTATAATTAAGTAAATGAGCCACTCATTGTTTTCTTCAAAATCAAGAAAGCTAAATGGTTTTAATTGCATTATGAATGTTGCATTTATTTTCTACATGAATTATGTGCATGATTTATGAAAAAGTTTCTTTTTGAAAAGATGCAAGATTTCGAAATCAGATTTTTAAGAATGTTTCTCTAAAACATCTCATGTGCATGAGAAACAAGTTCTCAATTAGAGGCCATTTAAGGCAGCCTATTTTAAATTCATGAATGACATGTTATGTGGGTTTGTGGTAGTCCCTCAAGAACCATCACGTGCACGTTGACTCAAGAAATAAGCTTCTCCTGCCTGCCCGCTAGTGGCATGGAGCTCCTCCATAGACTCACTCAAGTTTACGACTACATAGGACCATTACATGGAAATGTGTAGTGCGTCAAGAATTTGGACTTACCCAAACCATTTCGGTTCTGATTACATATTTATGATTGTGACAAGTTTGATGCATGTATGATTTGTAAGTGCTCATGAACTGTTTAATTAAGTGTTTGAGTTTTCTTGGAGAAAGCATTATAGTTTGGAAGTGAAAATTGACAAAGAGTGTTTGAAAATTGTTTTGCTTATTTCTCACTAATAAAATTGTCACCCACGAGCTTCAAGGTCACCCCCTCCAAATTCTGTCCCATTTAGGAGCTGAGCAAGGAAGTGAGTAAGCTGGCAGTCAAGGCCTCACTCACATCTGCTAAATTCTGTTGTATTCTTAAGTTAGATTTTTGTGAATTCAAGGCTTTAGCCGTATTTCAAGTGTATTTGGTATATTAGTTCTTAAACTCAATGGACGTATTGTACCTTGAAATGTTTAGTAAAGCTTTGTAATGACTTCTTCTTATTGACATGAATGAAATGTCTTTTTGGTATGATAACCACTGTTAAGATTTCACGTTCCATTTGTTGAACAAATGAGTTGATGCGTTGGGAGGAAATTGATGCTTATGTTATGGTGTATTATGTTTTTCGAATCGAATGAATGGTGGTTAAAAAGATTTAAGTCTGCATTAAGATATGTAGATGGTAAGAAGGAAGCACGACCTTAAGGAAAAACACAGACGAAAAGAATCTTATGTGATGACATCAGTGTATAGACGTAAAGGAGAGCACAGACGAAGTTTATCATCTGTGATGACGTCACCTACAGACGCAAGGGAAAAATATACAGGAAGGGTATCGTCTGTGATGACGTCATACATATACGCAAATGAAAGACAGACACAAGAAACGTAGATGCAAGGAACACAGACGCAAGGAATCGTGTGCGAGGACATATCATAATATAGACATAAATGAAAGACAGGCGATAGGTGGTCAACCCAGACGATACAAAGTCAACTACAGACGATAGGACCCAGATGATAGAACACAGACCATAAGCAAACACAGACGATGGGCTAACCATAGATGATATAAAGAAAAAGTTAAGCCAGTATGTTCAAATAGTCACTTAGTTAGAATTAAACACAGAATTCATTAACCGAGGATCAATAAGTGATTATCAAGGATCAAGAAGTAGTCAAGGGACAGAATGTTTGATGAGGTCAAGATGAAATTTCAGGTTTAAGAATTTGTACTAGTAAGGGGACTCTACCCTTGTGGGATGCGAGTCCAAATGTCACTTAGGACGTCGGACATGTGTCCCTCAGGGGCGGGGGTCTAACATGAAGAATAGAGGTGGGGAGTTTGGAGATGTACCTTCCAAAGTGTAACTTACTATCATTGCTCATAATATATTTACAAGATTTTACTTTCTTAATTAATTTCCTCATTATGATATGGGATGTAGAAGAATTAAGCATTAGCGTAATAAATTTCTCTTTTTTTCCAGGTAGATTATAGCTCATCATATTTGTGCTTAATGATTTTTCATGTGTATTGAACCTCTCACGTCGTACTCCTTATAAAGATGTCTAAAGATATTAAGAAACTCCTTTAGAATTTTTTATAGACTAGTGATGCTTAAATTAAGCCTTATGAAAAGGTGAGTTAAAAGGATGCTTGCTTGCCAAAAAAATAAAAAAAGAAAAAAGACTCGAAATGTACTGGTACTGCTATCGCCTGCAACCAAATTAAAAAGAAATCATTTCCATTAATACAATTTAATGTAGTAGTGGTAAGTGGATATCGTTCCCACGAGGAATCTTAACGGCAAAGGAGTTACGAATTCAAAACAAAACAAGTAACGAAATGGTTTTTCTTAATTATGAATTAAGCAGAATTTAAATGGAATATGAAATTAAAAAAATAACAAAGAGCGCAACAATGAAAATATAACAATCAATCAGAATGAATCTTGGCTTCCGATCTCCTTTATTATTGAATTTGTGTTGATCATCGACACTAAAAATAACCAATTTATTAGTTAAGCATTTGTTGTGGTAATTTCTTTACCTATTTTCTCTTATGTTTAGTTAACTAAAACATGTATTTGAATTAACCTTTATTAATTAATAAACTGGATATGATCTTAGATTTAATTAATTAATAGCTTTACGAATCAAGAAAATCGACGAACTAGACAACATATATACGATGTATATTTAGCCTAGACAATTATTTTCCCTAGAATTATGTCCCTAACACAGTAGACAAAAAATCCTAGTCGCTACTTTTGATTAAAAGAATTGAACATCAACCTGTTAATTTAGCGATTGATTGAATAAAATCACAAACTAGTTGCGCACCGAGCCATAAAATCAAACAATCAAATAATAACCCAAAAAATAATTAATGCTTGACTAATAAATCAATTGAAACAAAGAACAAAAGTCTCACAACATTCAAAGTTCAATAACTAGGATTCCGTAAACCAAGAAAAGGATATAGCTACTCATAATAAAATTGAACATAAAAGAAATAACAAAATATATTGTCTCCATCCCAAATATTTCTAGAAAATCCGAAAATATGTATAAAAGTACTGCAGAAAATAAAAGCCTAACTATAGCTATTGAAAAACAAGAAGAAAGACTGCACAAAACGTCAAAAACTAGACCTAAAGTGGTTGTGTGAACAGTAACACAAGAACAAAACACTGCAGAAAAATATGAAAGATTAAATGTCTGACCAAAACAAGAAGAAATAGTGCAGAAATGTAGACTATCTAAGTTGGACTGTAACTGATGTAAAAACAAAAGAAAAACACTGCAGAAAAGATGAAGCTAATCCTAAGGTGGATGGTGAAAAGTAAGAAGAGAATCTATTCTAAAGTGGCTGTCGCAAAAGATGAAAGAAAAGAATGCAGAAACATATGAAACATATCCTAAGATGTGCGTCGAAGAGTGAAAAAGAAGAATGTAGAAAATATAAGAACAATTCTAAGGTGGGTAATGGCTGTCAAAAGATGAAACAAAGAATGCAGAAAAGATATAAACTACTTAAGGTGTCTGTCAAAAGCAATAACCAAAGAATGCAGAAAATATGAACTAATCCTAAGGTAGATGTCGAAAAGGCAAAGAAAAACACTATAGAAAATAAAAGGCTCCTAAGATCTGCCGAAAAGCAAAAAGAAAAGATGCAGAAAATTGAAAAGTTACCCTAAAGTCTCTGTGTACAGTGTACGTGAACAGTAGACGTTTTTATCTTCTTTTCTTTTTTGATTTCTTATCTTGCCTCCTTGTGATCTTTAGCAGATAATCTTTATCCTCATGTTCAAGTTGTAGATCTCTAGCAATCAAATCTTCCAAGATTATGAAAATCTCAAACGAATCATATTTAAATTTGAAAACAAAATCTGCAGAATCTGTTCCCATCCTTGTACGTGGCCACGTCTAGTGACTGAATTGCTACCAGATTTGAAATTTCGGATTTTCTTCATTTCTTTTTCATCTTTTTGATTCAATTTCGTTTCTAAGGTGTTGAAAATCATCTGCAAACAATTATAAGACAATTCTATTAATTTTGAATAATAATTTCAACACATTAAAGAAAATTAAATACAAAATAGGCGCAAATTGGTAACTTAACAAATTCCCCCAGACCAAACATTTGCTTGCCCTCGAGCAAACATGCCAAACTACTACACTTTATCAATTCATCCTTCAGAAGATTAAATACACACAATCCATTAACTTGGGCCAGTAAGACTTAAGTTACAACACATATCATAATCGCATTTCACCACTGCAAAGAAACGAAGTAAAAATAAGACATCTTTGTTGAAAAGTAAATATGAAATCAAATGAATTCTTCTCACAGATTTTTCTCTTGCACTCAAGTGTTTGAGGGCATAGTGTTTCTCTCAAATCTCTCTTTAACATATTGCACTATCATAGGCTTGCAATTTTACCAGTTATCATTCATTCAGATCACATGAGCTAATAGATCATAAGGACTTTATTCAGGGTTGTAATGGGGCTAGGTTCACAGGTGAGGTAAAAATGGCAAAAGGTTAATCACAAGCATTCACAAAGTATCAAGTAAAAGGGATACTCAAATTAAAATTCTAAGACAAGAACATGACACAGAGGTTACAACTACTCATACTAACTCATGCTACTGTGCTCTATTTTTCTTTTCCTGTCTTTTTTGCTTTTTTTAAATTTTCTTTCTTTTACTTTTTTCTTCTTTTTTTGATTTTTTGAATTTTTGAATTTTTCTTTTTTCTTCGAAAAATGCTACGAACAAAGGAAAACAATAAAAACCAGAGAAAATAATAAATACATGAGTAGAAGTACCTATAACAGTATCTAAGAATAAAATACAAAACAAAAGTCCCAAATTACTCAATGCTTCATTTAACTTATGATAGGGTAAGGCTAATGGGTTTTTGGGTTTTACAACTAAGGTGATTGATTGAAAAACAAGGATAAAGGCTAAAAAATGTTTGCAAAGGGAAAATAAGTAGGTGGGTCATCTTTAAGCTAAAGGGTTTAAAAACAAGAAAGGCCTAAATCATGTCTATGTCCCATGTAATCAAATAAATTTAAACCGGTTCCATGCAAGTTTTGAAGGCAACATGAATAGAGGAGCATCAAACCATTCAAAGAAATAGCATGACATAAAAGCGATGTCATTTAGGCTCAAACTTCCCTCACAGGTTTAATTCAAGAATTCACCTTAATTCCATATTTTACCTCTTCACTCAAATGCCAAATTTTTGACCAAGCTTATAAGATCAGTTATTGCAATTAATCAACATGCTTCACCTTAAAACTCACTTGGCCCAATTTAATTTCATGCATATACTCATCTCATCCAAACTAATATGACCAAGCTTCATGGCTTAACATGCATAACCAATGCAAAATTCATTAAAAATCACATAAAAATCTAAAATATTCACACATCAAAATTCCAATTCTTTCCCCCACACCTAGACCAACATTGTCCTCAATGTTAAAGAAGCATAAAAATAAATTCAAAAGTTAAAGAAATCTTCTCTATTGTGGAAGTGCCAAAATCAAGGTGTTGGCGGAAGTGGCGCAAGGTGGTTCGGTGGTGTGGAAAGATGGAGAAACATCAGCAGCAAAATATATGGGCATGGGTAGCTTGCGGGAGTCACTTTTCTTCCTGGGCATTGTGCTAATTCTATGGAGACCACCTGCAATTGCACAAAATCAGAACACAAATACAAAAACAAAACTGAGAGTTGATGGGTGGGTAGGCAAAGAAAGATGAAATTTGCGTGAATTCTTAGTGAAAAGATGAAATTGATTGACTAAGGGGAGTTTGTGGAGAGTAGCGGCAGCTGGAGAGTGAGAAGAAGAGAAGGAATTTGGGGCAAAACAAAGAGGGGAAAAAAATAGAGAGGGAAAGAAGGGAGTGACGGTAAGCAAAAAATTATCATTTTTTAATTTTTTTTAAAAAATGAAAAATTAAAATGACAAAAATTAAAATGTGAATTTAAATTCCTAAGGAAATAAACATAATGAAATGAAAATAAAAGCTGTTGAAAATAAATAACATGAACAAACCAGAAAAATTTACGGGTTTCCCTGAATGTGCTTCTTTAAAGTCGTTAGTTGGACATGTTTCGTTACTTACCTGGTTAGAAATAAATTGGGGTTACCAGCTTTATTTCTTCCACTCACTCGACCAAAAAGTTTTCATAATACGGTTTCAGGTGATGTCCATTAACTTTAAATACCTTAGAGGTATCTAAACTTTGAATTTCTACCGCACTATGAGAAAAAACGTAGTAACAATAAACGGTCCAAACCAATGAGATCGTAATTTTCCTGGAAATAACTTAAGCTTCGAATGATAAAGAACTTTTTGTCCGATTGAAAAATGTTTCCTAGAAATCATTTTTTCATGAAAAGCTTTAGTTTTTTCTTTATAATTTTTCGCATTTTCATATGCCTCATTATGAATCTCCTCTAATTCTTGCAACTGTAATTTTCTATTGTTACTAACCTATATCTGATCCTTATTCAACTGCTTCACAACCCAATAAGCTCTATACTCTATTTCCATAGGTAAATGACAAGGCTTACTGAAAACTAACCTGTAAGGAGACATACTTATAGGAGTTTTGTATGCAGTCGGGTACGCCCACAAAGCATCGTCCAATCGTAGACTCCAATCCTTTTTGTTCGAATTCACCACTTTTGCTAGTATGGATTTCATCTCTCTATTGGACACTTCAACTTGCCCACATGTCTGCAGATGGTAGGCTTAGAGACTCGGTGTGTGATACCACATCTTTTCATCAAAGCCTAAAAAATCTTGTTGTAGAAATGGGTTCCTCGATCACTAATGATAGCTCGAGGCATTCCGAACCTAACAAAAATATGTGATTTAACAAAATCAATAGTGGTTTTAGCATCATCAGATGCAGTAGCCTTAGCTTCAACCCATTTCGAAATGTAATCCACAACCAACAAAATGTAGTTCTTACCAAAGGAGGAAGGAAAAGGACCCATAAAGTCTATTCCCCAAACATCAAAAATCTCACATACCAGAATGTTCATAAGTGGCATTTGATTCCTTGATCCCAAGTTTCTTGTTCTTTGATAGCGATTGCAAGACTTACAAAACATATAAGAGTCATAAAATAACTTAGGCCAAAATGGTCCACATTCTAAAATTTTACGAGCAGTTCTTTTGGGACCAAAGTGCCCCCACACACAGATGAATGGCAAAAATGTAAAATAGATGGAATTCATATCTGTGACACATCTCCTAACAATCTGATCAGAACAAAATTTCCAAAGATGTGGCTCATCCCAAATGTAATATTTTGCCTCTCGCCTAATTTTATCTCTTTCAGCTGTCTATAAGTCACGAGGTAAGGACTTAGTCACTAAATAGTTTCCTATGTCTGCATACATATGGAATTACCTGTTGAATTGCAAAGAGACTTTCATCCAGAAATTTTTCATGAAGTATATCAGATGTAGTACCCGGAGTGATTCTACTTAGATGATCGGCCGCTAAATTTTCAGTTCCTTTCTTATCGTGGATTTCCAAATCAAATTCTTAAAGCAGTAAAATCCATCGAATCAATCTCTGTCTAGCTTCTTTCTTGTTCACCAAATACCTCAGAGCTGCATGGTCTAAATAGATGATCACCTTTGTCCCCAACAGATATGACCAAAACTTCTCCAATGAAAAGACGACCACCAAAAACTCCTTCTCCATTGTAGAATAATTTTTCTGGGCATCATTAAGTGTCATGCATGCATAATAAATAACATGAGATACCTTGTCTACTTTTTGGCACGACGCCAACTGCATAATCTAAAGCATCATACATCAACTTAAAGGGCATGTCCCATTTCGGTGGTTGAATAATCAGCGCTGTAGTCAGTTGCTCCTTGAGTTCATCAAGCGCATTTTTGCATGGCTCATCGAAATCAAATTTCACATCTTTTTGGAGCAATCTGCATATGTGTTGCGCAAGTTTAGAGAAGTCCATGATAAATCGCCAATAAAATCCTGCGTGATCAAGAAAAGAACAAACTTTCCGCACAGTTGCGGGGTAAGATAAAGATCGAATAACATCTATCTTATCCCTATCGACTTCAATTCCTTTTAAAGAAACAGTATGACCCAAAATAATGACTTGATCAACCATGAAATGACATTTATCATAATTTAAAACCAAATTGGTTTCAATGCAACATTTTAGCATTTTTTCTAGATTGACAATGCATGTTTCAAAAGATTCTCCATAGACCGTGAAATCGTTCATAAAAATCTCCATGAAAATTTCCACAAGATTGGAGAAAATAGTAACATACACCATTGAAATGTCCTGGGTGCATTACACAATCCAAATGGCGTTCTTCGGTAAGCAAAGGTGTCGAATGGACATGTAAAGGTTGTCTTCTCTTGATCCTTGGGTGCTACCAAAATTTGGTGGTATCTTGAATAGCCATCTAAACAGCAGTAGTGAGATTTACTTGCAAGTCTTTCAAGCATGTGATCAATAAATGGAGCGGAAAATGATCTTTTCTAGTAACTGAATTAAGCTTCCTATAGTTTATGTATACACTCCAACATTTTGAACACGAGTCGATATTAACTCACCATTGCTATTTTCAATTACAGTCACACCATTTTTCTTTGGTACTACCTAGACTAGACTTGCCCAATTAATATATGAAATTGGATAAATAATGCCAGCATCAAGAAGCTTCAAAATTTCTTTTTCACGACTTCCATCATGGGTGGATTTAGACGATGTTGTGGTTGCCTCACCTCTTTCCCTTCATCTTCCATCAAAATTCGGTGCACGCAAATAGTGGGGCTAATACCTTTCAAATCAGCCACTGTCCAACTGAAAACTTATTTATTCTCCTTTAATACGTTAATCAGCTGGCCTTCCTACACATCCAAAAGTTGATTATAAATAATAAGAGGTAATGTATCTTGCTCACCTAAGAAGATGTATTTCAAATGACTAGGTAGGCTCTTCTATTCCAATGTTGGTGGGCTGGTTAATGACGTTAATAATTTATCCAAATTCCTGGATCTCTCTATAGAAGTGAGCTACTGGATGCTTGATTCGGTGGTCTCCATTTTGCACGTTAAAATTTCTTCTTGGTTGCTGGATAACGCATATTCGTCATTCCTTTGCCATATTGATGCATCTTCCCTTTCCAAACTCATTTCAACTTCATCTTTGTCCTTTAAAATCAAGTTTTCCTGCACCCATGCGTCAATAAAATCCATAGAAATAATAGAATGTTCATCATCCAGAATTTTCATATTGAACATAATTAATTCCCCATCAAATTCCATTGTTAAAGATCCATCATGAACATCTATTTTTGTTCTAGTCATTTTCAAAAATGGCCTTCCAAATAAGATCGGAGTGGAAGAAGATGTATCATCGGTGCCCATCTGTAAAATATAAAAATCAGCCGAAAAAAGCATATTCACTACTTGAACCAATACATCTTCTAACACATCCTTTGGATAAGCATTTGAGCGATCCGCTAATTGAATCATTACATTAGTTTCTTTAAGAGGTCCAACATTTAAAGATTTATACACATCATATGGCATACCATTTATGGATGCACCTAAATCTAATATAACTCTTTCAATCCGCAAATCACCAATTTGGCATGGGATAGTAAACATACCTGGGTTTTGAAATTTTGGTGGAAGCTTTTTCTTTTGTAAAATTGCTAAAATGTTTTCTCCCAATTACACTTTCTCATTAAATTTTAATTTCCTCTTTGACATAAAAAGCTCCTTAAGGAATTTAGCATACCATGGAATCTGTTTAATTGTATCAAGGAGAGGAATGTTTACCTGAACCTTTTGAAAGGTCTCCAAAATTTTCTTCTTTTGTTTTTCCTTCTTTGCTTTTGCGAATCGACTCGGAAAAGGAGACAGAATCACCTTGTTTTGTAGCTCTTTTTGCGTCAATTCTGGTTGTGAAGGTGCTGGTTGCGTGATTTCTTCCTCTACCTCTCTTCTGGAAATTTTCGAAAGTGGTTCCTGTAGTTCCTTACCACTCCGCAATGTGATAGCCTTCGCACTTTGTCTAGGATTAATCTCTGGTTGTACTGGAAAATTTCTAGAAGTTCTCGTTTCTAATCGATTTATGGCAGTTGCCATTTGACTTATTTGGTTCTCAATGTTCCTTTGTTGACTTTCAATATTATGGATACTTGTTTCAGTACTCCGCTGAAATGTTAAAGTGTTAGTAGTCAAAGTTTGAACTTTATCTTCTAAAGAGGACTTACCTTCGAAATTTGCTGTTACATTTTGATTCTACCTAGGCACATATGGTTGTCGATATTGCTGGAAATTCATGGTCGCTTCCTGTCCTTGAGGATTCCCATATCATAAATTCGGGTGATCGCGCCACCCTAGATTGTAGGTATTGGAAAATGAGTCGTACTTTCTTTGACTCGGCCCAGCAAATCCTCCCATGGCAATCACCTACTGTGTGTTTTCCTTCTGCAAAATCAAAAATAAATCAATAGAATGTCCTAACGTTGAACATATGCCACAGACCTTTGCTTCTTCTTTCTTTGTGACCGCCAATTGTCGCACCAAAGAAGTAAGGTCATCCAATCTCTTCTCCAACGTGGCCATGTTCACTTCATTCATTGTTTTTGATCCATGCCCAGTACGTATTCCAAATTTTTGAGTGTTGGAAGCCATGTTTGCGATCAATTCCCTTGCAACTGCCGGCATTTTGTCAACTAAGGCGTCACCACTTGCAGCGTAAATCATACTCCTATCCATGAGCGACAGACCTTCATAAAAATATTGAATTAACAATTGGTCAGTTATTTGGTGATGGGGACAACTAGCGCAAAGTTTTTTAAATCTTTCCTAATATTCGTAGAGTGTTTCTCCCATATGTTGTTGAATTATGCAAATTTCCTTTCAAATATTAGCTTCTCTCGATGCTGGAAAATATTTCTCGAAGAAAAGCCTCTTAATTTCAGCCCATGTTTGTACGTTTTCTCCTGCTAAATAGTATAGCCACTCTTGAGCATCATCCTTTAGAGAAAACGGGAAGGCTCTTAGCTTAATCTGCTCTCCCATCACATTTGTCGACTTCATTCTCATGCAAACTACGTCGAATTCCTTCAAATGCTTCTACGAATCTTCTCCATATAAGCCCCTGCAAATTGGTAATAAATGAATTAGTCCTGAATTTAATTCAAAAGTATTGTTATCACTTAAGTTCGGAAAGATGATGTAGTGGGGCTATTGCGTGTCCGTGGGTGCGGCTAGTTCCTGAAGAGTGCAGTTTGCTACCATTCTTTCCAATTTCTATGTCTCCTTATGATATTTGGTCTATTTCCGTAGTCTTTTATCTGTCTTTCCGATCTTAGGATTATATTGCAAATTCTTCGATTGGTTTGAACGTGTAACGTACATAAATCGTAAAAAATTCCCCGACAACGGCGCCAAAATTTGGTATTGCTATCGCCTGCAACCAAATTAAAAAGAAATTACCTCCGTTAATACAATTTAATGTAGTACTGGTAAGTGGATATCGTTCCCACGAGGAATCTTAACGGTAAAGGAGTTACAAATTCAAAACAAAACAAGTAACGAAATGATTTTTTTTAATTATGAATTAAGCAGAATTTAAATGGAATAAGAAATTAAAAAATAACAATAGCGCAACAATGAAAATATAACAATCAATCAGAATGAATCTTAGCTTCCGATCTCCTTTATTATTGAACTTGTGTTGATCATGGACACTAAAAATAACCAATTTATCAGTTAAGCATTCGTCGTGGTAATTTCTTTAGTTATTTTCTCTTATGTTTAGTTAACCAAAACATGTATTTGAATTAACCCTTATTAATTAATAACCTAGATACGATCTTAGATTTAATTAATTAATAGCTTTACGAATCAAGAAAATCGACAAGTTAGACAACATACATATGATGTATATTTAGCCCAGAAAATTATTTTTCCTAGAATTATGTCCCTAACATAGTAGACAAAAAATCCTAGTCGTTACTTTTGATTAAAAGAATAGAACGTCAACCTATTAATCTAGTGATTGATTGAATATAATCATAAACTAGTTGCGCACCTATCTGTAAAATCAAACAATCAAATAATAACCCAGAAAAATAATTAATACTTGACTGATAAATCAATTGAAACAAAGATCAAAAGTCTCACAACATTCAAAGTTCAATAACTAGGATTCCGTAAACTAAGAAAAGGATTTAGCT
The DNA here is from genome assembly GCA_027563595.1 of Erythroxylum suave. Taxonomy (NCBI): domain Eukaryota; kingdom Viridiplantae; phylum Streptophyta; class Magnoliopsida; order Malpighiales; family Erythroxylaceae; genus Erythroxylum; species Erythroxylum suave. The sequence goes on from JAOSBN010000179.1 coordinate 26,726,600, forward strand.
ACTCATAATGGAATTGAACATAAAAGAAATAACAAAATATATTGTCTCCATCCCAAGTCTTTCTAGAAAATCCAAAAATATGTATAAAAATACTGCAGAAAATAAAAGCTTAACTATGGCTGCTAAATAACAAGAAGAAAGACTGCACAAAACGTCAAAAACTAGACCTAAAGTGGCCGCGTGAACAGTTACACAAGAACAAAACACTGCAGCAAAATATGAAAGATAAATTATGTCTGACTAAAACAAGAAGACATAGTGCAGAAACGTAGATTATCTAAGTTGGATTGTAACTGATGTAAAAACAAAAGAAAAACACTGCAGAAACGATGAAACTAATCCTAAGGTGGATGGTGAAAAGCAAGAAGAGAATCTATTCTAAAGTGGCTATCGCTAAAGATGAAAGAAAAGATGCAGAAAATTGAAAAGCTACCCTAAAGTCTTTGTGTACAGTGTTTGTGAACATTACACGTTTTTATCTTCTTTTTTTTTTATTTCTTATCTTGCCTCCTTGTGATCTTTAGCAGATAATCCTTATCCTCATATTCAAGTTGTCGATCTCTAGCAATCCGATCTTCCAAGATTATGAAAATCTCAAACGAATGATATTTGAATTTGAAAACAAAATGTAGCACCCCCTTACCGCAGGATACACAACGGGACGCCCACAGGTTATTCCGATACATATCCTACGATAAGGGTGAACTACGATCAATCACTACAAAAACCTCATATGGCATTGTAATAAAACATCAGTAATAAAATCATAATGTTTTTGAAACCAAAATTTTCCTCATTTCATTACATCAAAACCAGAAATTTATACATCTGTCATCTTTTACTGTCTGTACATCAATTCCAAAAACCTAGTACAACATGCTACATGAAAGAGGAAAAATACATCAATTCTATCTAGGTCATCCCAAAAGTCCCAGTTGACCGACCTGTAAGCCATGGCTCCTCTTGCCAAGACGATCTGCACGGCTAGAAAAGTCCCTCTGGAGCTAAGAGTCTACTCTCAGTCCTGAAAAATATGTTGCAATTTTGGGTGAGTTT
>JAOSBN010000179.1:26727755-26751251 GCA_027563595.1 Erythroxylum suave
TAACTTCAAGCTCTTCAAAGTCACATGAACCCTAGCTTCTCAAGCACCATTCGTTCATCACCATCTAGGAGGAAGAGATTAGGTTTTTCTTATGATATGAAGAAGATAGCATTTCTTGAAGGAACGAGTGAAGAATTTTGGAAAAAATCAATGTTGATGAATGTTGTGAGACAAATTCGTGGAGAAGAAGAAAAGGAACAATGAAGAAGATGAGAAGAGAAGCATTTACAAAGGGAGGAGTGAAATAACAAGTGAAAGACGAAATGAGTTGGTCTTTCATTTGGAAAGAGTCGTGGGATATAAGTGGTGTGGCAAGTGACACATGTCACATGTCACTTGTCACATGTCATTTCATTTTTTTCATGGTTCCATTTGTCCCGCCTTTAATAACTAGTCTATTAGTTCCAATTTCTTCTCCAATTTTATCCCAAATTTCAATGACTACTGTCATTAAATTCCAATTGCATTCATGAAAATTTCCACTTCCATTTGACTCTTAATTCTACTTCTATTTATCAATTGTTCTGCCACTTGGCATTTTTCCTAGTCCAAAAATATCCATAAATCCAGAAAATTTTTGAATTTTTGTCAAACATTATAATTCACTACCTATCCACTCCAACTCAATTGATAACACATATAATTCACAATTCCCAATATAGTCACATTAAATATCAATTATACCCGAAATTCGTCAATGAATGCATGTATAAATATTTTCATATGTGTAAAATTTAAATTCACTTGTGTGTATGCTAACAATATGCATGAGCATGAAATGCAATTTCTTTAATCTCTCTTTGATCTTACATGTACCAAATTTTAGGGTTCCAACCTTTATTATAGGAACGGGATGTTACATTTTGTATACGAGCCTCTGATTCCTGATGCCTTATGATTAATTCTTCAATGAAATTGACCATCATATCTTCCAGAGTTAGCTCCTTCACTTGAGATGTTTTGTACTACAAGTATTCAGTTGGAGCTAGTCATTCCATCCATAAGCTAAATTGTAACTATTCTCGTAAGGTGCACCTTAAGGTTAATTATACATGTTTCGTTACTCTCATATATACGTTGGTGTTTGACATTTATAATTGTAATGTTTACTCCCACAAACTTTGCAACACATCAAAGACATCGGTTGAGCTTCCGAAAACATATCAAAAAACCTCTCATTCATATATAATGACGTTATATATTGCGAAGACATATTGTAACTTCCATAAGAGTATTGTCTACTCCATCCATACATTGTGAGTTGCGGTAAAAATAAACCACAACACATTGATAATGTAGAGAAGTTCAAAGGATAACTGAATGAATAAGCCAAGAATACAAAAAGATACAATAAAATAAAATGTAAAAATAAAATAAATACACAAAATAATGACTAGAGTAATAACGTTCAAGTGTTCTTAATATCATTGTCCCAGACAATGACACTAAAAACTTAATTGATATTCCTATAACAATCTTAATTTTACCACAAATACATGACATAGTTGTAGCTAGTACTAGTAAGTAAGAGTTAAATCCTACAAAGACAACGAATACCACTATTTACCATTATCCTATTATTTAGTCTAAAAATTTGATTTTGGTTTTAATAAAGTAAAAATTTTAAATAATTTAAATAAATTAGGAAAAAATATCAAGTAGAGAACAAAGAAATCACATAGAAAATAATTAATATCAAGAATTAGTGCCTAGGTGATGAATCCCCCTAAAACCATTAGAAAATTAATCTTTTATTATGTAATTATTTTATTGACTATTGGACCATAGAAATTCCTATCGTATGCTAATAACTCACTTGAGACTACTAATAACTTATCTTAGGTTTATCAACTAAATTACTCAAGTTAAAGTTTCTAAGATTGCTTTAACAATTTGTGAATTCCGCTATTAGATTTGAACCTAATCTAAAGGATTTATATCGACCTATCTTTAGGTTTGCAATCAACTCCTTTCAATTATAGTAGTTCTATACATACATATGCTCAGTCTTTATGTTATAAAATCATATTAAACACATAATGAATCGCAATGGCTTAATCAAAACAATTGCATTCTATAAAAGAGTTAAAACATATTGTTATCTCAAATAGGGTTCATCACTCCTAGACACTAGCTAGGTGTTTAGTTACATATGCTAGAACGCTAAATCAAACATAAATAGAAAGAAAAATGAATAGAAAACAATGAGTTCATACTTCTAAATCTCCATTCTTTTCTATCAAATGTTCTTACAAAGTAGAGGTTTGATGACGTATTTTATTGGATATGTCAATGATTTCTTCGCATTGTCCACTTTTATGGATCAATATTGCCCTTTCTGAACGATCTCTACGTCTGGAATTGTCTCTAAATGTCTAGTCCTCTCATCTGCCTCCCTCACGTCTTTTTATAATAATTTTTAAGGTTTCTAGAAGATAAATAGTTTGATATATAGACATGTATTGGACAATGTATAACCTAAAATCTCTAAAATTTGCAATTTTGCACAAATTGAGAGACTTACACAGCTATAGACATAGCCATATATCCCTTAATTGCTTCAAATATTTTGTATATATTGCGTTTTTATCTAAAATCTTCTCCTTTTAGTTCGTGAAGGCAATTATAACCTATAAATACACTTGAAGCAAGTTAAGTATCAATTATACAATAAAAGTATAAAATATCAAGAAAAAATGCGTCAAATATGACATACAATTATAGTTAAACATGCATCTATTAGAGAATTAAAATTGATTTTTACCAGAGTGATAGACAGTTTTCCCACATTCTCTATTAGTATCTTAATTACCTCAACTGTGGAGACTGAGTTAGACTTCAATTTTCAAATTTAGTATTTACAAATAACATCATTTTTGTTGATGGTTGCAATGATTTTGTATTCTCGTCAACTGGAGTGTTTGCTTAAAGTGAAGATGCCTTCTCAAGATTCTTAATCATTTATGATACAAAACCTTCATTCCTTACTAAAGTAGGGACTTCTTCATCTAGGATTAAAGGCTCAATGATTTTTTTTCCATTCCTCATACACGGCATCATGTTGCACTGGGAGTGTCAAATTGTTGATCATTTATATGATCAACCTAAAATTTGTGCATACCAAGGAGGAATTCTCCCATAATTTATGTCTAAAGTCTTATGGACAATACAGGTAAGATTTAGAAAACTTAGAAAATAAAAATCTATGCTACAAAATGGTCAAATTTTTTAATCAACGTTTAATATAAAGAGAATAATTAATCTTGGAAAAAGAAAATTACAATCTATAAAGGAAATAAGAGATGATAAACTAGTACATAAAATAAAGAAAATTGAGAATGATAACAAGATAATTTTTTTGGAGTTTGATTGTCTGTGTGTGTTTTTACATCTATTTATGTGTGCCTGTGTTGTGATATCGGTAAATTTATGTAATCCTCTCTAATCCAACTTTCCCATATAACTTCTCCACTTCCAATGTTCTAGCTAATTAACCTTCATGTGTTGCTCTCTTAACTTCAACCTTAAGCTTTTTTCCTGCATCTTCCTATCTTCCATTTCTCTTTATCATATCTGTTACTTCCTTTTTGCATGTTCACTTTGTATTTCCTATGTTATGGACTATTACAATCTCACATGCCCACAAATTCTCTAGCTAAATATCTTCTAGGACTTTCTACTACCTTTGGTCCCTTGTCACTTATAGGCCAACTAGGTTGAATTCTTCTTAGACTATTAATACAATCTTTGACGAACATTATCTTTAAGGAACATTTAATTACCTAAATTGTAACATGAAACAAATTAAATCAAGGTCTTTAGAAGGAAAAATATAATAAAATACTAATCAAAATATTTTTACATTATTATACTTGATTAGATATGACTTATCTTCAAAACTAAAGCTGTCAAACTCAAATTTGAGGATAAGGCATTTAATTCTCTTAATACTTGAACATTAAGTTATTTTCAAAAAATAATTTAAAAATCTGGAGTGTAATTCTTTGTTACAGTCTCACACTATGGAGGTTTTTTTTTTTTCAGTTACCTTCGAACTCTACATTTAAATTGTATAATTACTCTACAAAATTTATATAGAGTTAAGCCTTCAAATTTTGATTTTTATATAATAATTTTTCACTTCAATGAAATTTCTTAAGTATTTAGTTTCCTTTATACAGCCTTATAATTTTAATACTAATTAAACCCAATGAAAATTAGAAGTATAAAATTATTTATCCATTACCTTATTTATCCATTACCAATTCAAAGTAATTAATAATTCTATTTGAATCAAACTTTTTAATCGTCACTATTGCAATTGTAACTACCAAATATACTTACAGTCTATTTCATTATTATACTTTACTATATTTTCATGTGCAATATTCACAATTGCATAATTATCGTAATAGTCCACAATCTTTATAATCTATAATTTAAAACTTTAGTTTGAATAATAATCTATAATTTATCATATTCAGCAATAAGAAAAAATGCTTTCTTTTTTCCACCAAAGTTGTTATTAACTTCAAACAATTACCCTCAAATTCTTTTTTCTCTATCGATCTTATTATTGAAGCCTCTCCGTAGCACATGTTCCTGATATTTGTCACACTCACACATATACACACGTGAAAACAAAAGATATTATTGTTCGTGTTTTTTCAATTATGTGAAGACATTATTAAGCACGATGACTCAATTGAATGGTTTGTTTGTTATGGTCTTTATCATTTTCGATAATGAATGCTCTTGTCTTTCCCAAATTTTCCGAGCAATTTCAGTTAGATTTACTCTCTCCGACGAACAAAAGGCGTTTCTACTTTTTACCAGTGCTTTACGATAGTCATCGTCCGTTAACGAGTTCAACTACTCAAATTTAATAGTATCCATGCGTGAATCAATCAACACTTCAACAGTATCCAAAGGCGAATCTCGCGCAAATATACAAATATGTGGGTTCCACTCTTCTGATTTGAAAGACTTGCAGATCTCTTCCAGAAGACCTAATCAACGCAAATATCTTGGACAATAAATAATGTATACTTCGTCTTCCCCTTCGCGAGAATATGAACAACGTGCTTTCCTTAAAAAGTAGCATGTGAAAGGGAAGACAAATATGGTTTAATAAAAAGTGGCTTAGATCCTGACGATGTTTAAGGTGTGAAGCCAGCGATATATAAAAAGAGACAAGAAAAAGTTGCAATTGAAGTGCTAATGACCCACACAAGACTTAGCGACCCTAATTCTTTTGTATCCAAGTACACACTGGAAGATGTGCTCTTCTTTATCAAATTGGAATAAATTGCAACGACGATTGACCGGTATTTTGCGTTTTCTTGTATTAGTCACCAATGAATGAAACCCCCATCAATTAAAAGTCTTACAACCAGTTACAAGGCAACCACGTTGCTCAATATACAAGAAGAGCTACCTAGGTCCTAAAACCGCTTAGCCTGACTCAAGATGACAAGATGGCAAGCAACCCTTAAGAATTTAGATTAAACTATGGCATAAGACAAAGAATTGAAGCAACTAAGGACCTACACACCCTTGTACAGAGATGATGTAAGCCTTTGTAAACATGTGAAGATCAAAGATTCTAAGTTATGGTCATGTGGAGCTAGACACCCATGTATATTGAGATATATACTTATGTATATTGCTAGTTAAGTCCTTTTCCCCTTATAAAATTGCGGAGTTATGTTTTTTGAATATATATAGTCTCTCACACACTTGTGTATGTGACCGTGTATGTCCTGGAAACCCTAAAATTTACTATAAAAGCTTATTAATGGAGGCAATTTAGAGAGAGTCAACTGTTACAATAGATTTGAGATGTAAGACACCTAGAGAGGTGACTATTTCAATCAAAGGATGTGGAAAACATGAAGAATACATCAAGAGATCTAGTAGATTACAAAATCATACCTCAAACTTATAAAAAGATTCAATAGAAAGGAAAAGGAGATTTAGAATTATGATTCCCTTTTTTCTATTAGCTTTTCTTTCTTGCTTGTCTTTTGTTTCATTTTTTATGATTATTAATTGCATTTTCTTAATGTCTAAGTGTGATGAACCCTAGTATGGGATAATAATATGTTTTAATCTTTATTTAAAGTAATTATATTGATTGAATATTATGATTCAATTAAGTGGTTTACTCTTGTTCTAATATATCCGAAATACCAATACATGGTTTGATTTCATATGATTGAGATTAAGAAATCCTCTTGTATGAATAGATTTTCCATAATTGAAAGGAGTTATATGAAAACCTAGAGATAGGCCAACATAAATTCTCTAGATTAGGGTCAAACCTAATAGTGGAATTAATAAATCGAGAAAACAATCCTATGGGCATTAGCTGGAAAGATTTATGATAATCAATTGATGGATTAGTTGTCAATAGTCTTAAGAGAGTTATTAATATAAGATAGGAATTTCCACACTCCAATATTCAATAAAATGATTGCATGATAAAAGTTTAATAATAGATAAATATTCTTCAGGGGATCCATCATTTGGACACTACTATTTGATATTAATTTTCTTTGTACTTGTTCTAAGTTCATAGTTGTTTAATCTTAATTTCGTTTATTTGTTTGTCTTTACTTTTAATTAAAATTCTAAAATTTTAATTCACAGGCTATATAATAGGAAAAAGGTAATTACTAATATTTACAGTTTTCATAGGATTGACTCGTACTTACCTATATTAGCTACAGCTACACTATACCCTTGTGGATAATTTAATTATTGATATAGAAATACCCAGTCAAGTTTTTGACATTGTTGTCGAGGGCTTGTAATATTAGGAAAGCCTAGATTCTATTAATCTAACCATTATTTTTGTAGTTATTTTATTTTATTTTTATTTTATCTTATTGTATTATTGGCTTATTTATTTAGTTATCTTTTGAAATTCTTCACTTTAAATTTGAGGTTGTGACTTATTTTTAGGATTTGAGTTTCATCAGTGTAGCCATAACTCAAAGTGGATAGATGGTGCAATCAGTATTCTTATGGAGCTATGATATGTCATCACAATATGTAACATCACCGTATTTGAAAAAGAGGTTTCCTAATTCTAGAAGCTCAACCGATATCCATGTCGTGTTGAGACATTTGTGGGAGTAAGCACTACAATCATGAATTTTAGGTACCACTTATATGTGGGAGCAACTAGCCTCTAAATAATCCATAGGAGAATACTTATAATTTAGAGTGGAGCAAACCTTACGATTATGGATGGAATAGCTATACTCCAATTGAATATCAATAACAATAGTGGTAAGCAGAAAGTATCACAAATAAAATAATTAAATGCCTTATGGAAAGTGCAGCTAACAAACGTTAATTGAAAGTGAGATTTTATTCATCTAAATATATTGATCATAAGAACTCATATCATCTAATCTTAATAATGTATAAAAGTGAAAAATAAAGGAAGTTCGATTTCATGATTGAAGTTTCATATCAAGGAGTGAAGATAACTGCTTCTATACGTAAGGATGATGAGTAGATGATAAAGGTAGTAGGGGAAGAATAGGAGGAAGCCTTTGTCTAATAAGAAAAGGAAGTAGAGAAGTGGTAAGAGATAATTTAACAAGAGGACAAGCTAAAAAACTTTGTCCAAAAAGAAAAAGAAGAAGAATGTACAAAGGTGGTTGAGGAAGAACTAATGGTTGACCAAATAAGGAAACTACTAATGAAGTATTGGTAGCCACCTTAAATAAGGAGGGTTCCCAAAAAATGCTTATGTCAACTGAAGATTTTGGGAGTTTCGTTATCTCTTATTTTATTAACAAATTTTCACTAAAAAGAAAATTAATATAGTTGATATGATTTACTGATTTTACACATTATGATATTATTATCATCTTCCAACATGTAATTTACTTACAATCTATAAAACCACCATATAGAGAAACAAATGGAATGTAAATTACTAATTATAGACCTAGGATAATAGTAATGTGTAGGTTCCATCGAGCTAACAACATTAAGCAAGTGCTACATAGGAGGTAATCCATGAATTAGTTTAGGATTTATTTTAAATTCCAAGTTATTTTACTTTTATCTTGATGGTTATAATAGGTTTATATGATTTTGATTTGTTTGAGGATACATTATTGAGCATCTTAATAAGATCATGCATAATTAAAATATTATGTTAAAGTGTTATAACACTAAAACGTAAAATTTTCATGTTTGACCATCTAACTTTTTAAGTTACACATCTTCACAGAGAGTTGCATGTTCATAAGACACGTCGTAAAAAGTTATAATTAGGTGACTTGTATGATAAACTAAAATATCATGTATTAGATCATGTAAGTCAACAACTTGTCTTTAAAATTCCTTAACCCTTTCATTTTTTCCCCCTTTCTCTCTACTCCCTGAGTCCTAGTCATCATCCTCTCATTCTTCCAGTCTAATTTTTACATTTTTCTTGCAATTTTTTCACCCAATTTGATGAAACCATGACACGAGAAGAAAGTTCCACGCAAGTGATAGTAAGGAGAGAGGTTACCTAAAGATCCTAGGAGTGTTTGCCAATGCATTCACCCAAGTGAACTCCAATGCTACTCTTTAATGCGGTATCACATAAAGAGTAGTAAGCAACGCTTAAAGAATAATACATTCGTTACGAGAAAGCACATCAATTGGGATGCACTAGAGCAACTGGGATTAGTATAACAATTTCTAGAGCTAATCAATGTCGGTGCCTTGCCTAGGTTCTTTGATGTAATGGAGGGCTCCACATTCTTCGTGGAGAAGGAAGGCCACAACCAAGATAGGCTTAATATCATCCAATTTCAACTATTCAAGGAGATGATCCAAACGAGCTATTTGGACTTCTTGGTCACTTAGGGCCTCTATGATGTAGACTTCATCAAAACATGAGAGCATCTAAAATTGGGTATAGATATCCCATACGAGATGTCCTCTCGACAACTATGTCACATTATTAGCGACAATAGTAATTATAACTTAAGCAAATCCAAAGCTTCACTGCTACAACACCTAGTGCTTAGATACATATATGAAGTCAGCACCTTAAGCTACTAGGGAATAGCCATAAAATAGTCAAAAACATAGGTATGTACTATTTATATAGCATAAGCAAGAGGACGCCAATTCATCTAGGTCATATGCTTACCCAATTTATAAGGTGTCAGAGAGAGGAAAGGATGGTTAATATAATCTATTAAGATTATGTGACCAACTAGCACAACAAATGGGGATTTTTTATGGATTACCACCAATACGACAAGTCGACACCATGACAACACTTAATATGGTAAGCTAACAATGAGGACCCACAGGAAATATATATAGACTTGTTAGGGAGCCTAAGAAGTGGATCAACATGCTACAGACCAACCACTATAACCATAGTCACTACTACCCAAGACTAGAGGTGAAGTACTAATAGAGGATAGTTTGAGAGTTTCTAAGGCTAAGATGCTATATCTGGACTAGTTAAAGATAACATTGTTAGAAAGATAGGTAACTCATCTTTTTAGTGCTCAAAAGATTATCCGATGATAGTATTTGGAGCTTATAAAGTAGGTGAGACTACTTGAGACTTCAGTTGAGTAGTTAGGGAAGCTTAGGACCATAGTCGGATGGATGTAAGAACTAATGTTGTTTAATAGCGAGCTGTCAAGGCATTGATTTCCACCCTTAATCATCTGGAAAGGGCAGTTCCTGTTGGCCCCAATTTTTTTACTTTTTATTATTTATTTAAGCTTGAATCAAATGAATTATGATGTTTTGATTAATTTAATTTTGGAGTTTAATTATTATGTTAATGTTAGTAGGATTTTATTATATGGTTTAATGGTATTAAAGTAGTAAGGATGTTGGAGGGTAGAATTGGAAGATCACTTAAGGAGGAAAGAACATAAGCATTAAAGGAAGGATAAGATGGACTTTTGATACTCATTAAGGGTAGAATAGGAAGAAGAAGAGTTGTCTTGCAAATAGAGGAATAAGAAACAAAAATTTAGAGAGGAAGAAGAGAGAGTTGTTGTGGGAGAAGAAGAAGAGAAGAGAAAGTTGGCTAGGTTTCCATATTTCTTAGTTCAATAGAGTGATTTTGGAGTTGTTCAAGAAGGCAAAAAGGAAGAGGAAGATTGGAGCTTACATTTGAGCCAAGAAATTCATTAATTGGTGAAGATTCAAGTTAAGTGTATGATTTCACCTTTGGAATTTTGGAAGGGTCTTGATGCATGAAGCTTAAGAAATGCATGGGTTTAAGTATTCTAGGATTAATATTAGTACATGTATTTCTTTGAGCTTACAATTGGAAATCATATTGAATTTGGATTTTGGCGATATTGAAGGAAATCAATAAGAGAGGCAAGATAAGCAAAAGGAAAGGCACCATTGAGCTATTGATAAGCAAGGAAGTTTAAAGTGGGTAGCATTTTTATAATTGGATAATAAGTCAATAATGTTTCTTCAAAATCAAGAAAATAAATGTTTTAAATTGTTTCATAAATATGCATACATTGCTCTTCAAATGTTTTGATAAAGTATTATGTGCTTATCATATGAATCTTATGTGGGGGAATCATTAAAAGAATGTGAAAATGATTTTATTTTCTTATGTTATGTTTATGAAATCCCTTTTTGAAAAACATGCCATTTTGGGCAACAAGTTTACAAGATATGAAACGTATGTTATGTGGGTTTGGTTTGGTCCATTCCGTTGTCAAGTGCACTTTGACTAAAGGCTTCTCCTGTCTACCCACAAGTGACATGGAGCTCCTTCAAGGACTCCCTCATGTTTACGACTATGTAAAACTACTATGTGGGATTGCATTAGTTCGTTCTATTCACGACTTCACAAGACCATTTTATGGGATTGTGATAGGTCGTTCTATTTATGGACCTCCCAGACCATTTTGATGTGCTTATGTGTTGACAAATTTATTGAATGCATGATTTGAATTGCTCATAAAGTGTTTGATGATTTGAGAATTGGGAAATATGTGTTTCATGATGCATGTACATTTTTTCAATGGTTTTTACTTATAACTGGTTATAAGATCATTACCCACGAGCTTTAAAGCTCATCCTCATTGCTTCCCATCTACAGGTGATGAGCAAGGAATCGAGTGATCGAGCATAAAGGCATTACTCTGAATTTTTTCTTATTTTTTAATTTAAAGTAGCTTTTGTAAAAACGAGGCTTTAGTTGCATTTTGAGCAAATCTTATTTTGTATCAATTATGTATTTTCGGGATTATGATGTATTGTGGCTTGAAATGCTCATTAAAGCCTTGTAAAACTCTTATATTTTGATGGAAATGAAATAAGATTGTGTTCTTTTTTACGATTCTCAAAGCTTGTACATTTTGTTTATTTTCAGCATTCATAAGAGCAAGGTTTTGCATTTTATGTTTTAGGGCAAATCCGTATTGATCTCGGTCGAATGAGACATAATTGTCTTTTGGGAAGTGGTAGATTATCTTTTCAGCTTGTTGTTTTATGATGTAAAGTATGAAGTTGTTAGGAATGGGGATTGGGAAATATGATCATTTTAAGAGGTAGTGTTGTGTTGGATGCATATAGGACAGCTATAATGAAAGATGAGAATTTGTCGTATATGATGAACCAAAGGAGTAAGATTCGAGAGTTTAATGAAATCAATTGATAACGGAATGTTAGAGGAGTTCACACTGCTTGTATAAGAAGTGATTTTGAGAGGATTACGAGTAAAAGTGGTATAGGATGATTGAATTTGGAATGGCAGGATTGAAGATTTCGCTGTGATGAACCAATTTTAGTCGCGGTGAACTTTTCCCGAAGGGTACTTCTGCTTTTAAATAGTGATTTTGCTGCGGCAAAGTTTGCAGTTTTGCCGTGGCGAATTTTTCGCCAGAGATCCTTAGAACATTATCCTAGTTATTTAGTATGCTGCAACGAATTTTTCCCGAGAGCTCTTCGAAGTGTCCCAGATTTCGCCGCTACGAAACATTTAGTTTAATGCGAAGAACCCGTCCATGCTGATGCTGAAGATTTTTCTTATAGTTTGAAGTTTTTGACTTCCCTTACACTCATTTGTTACCTGATAGTCTTAAATCATCACCTCAGGATATGCAAAAAGGAACTCGGGTTCAACCCTTTTGAGATGTTATTTGGAAGTTGATGAACCAATGAGGGTTTATGGAAATAGCCCTGTAGGGAAATACATGGGCTCAGGTGCTTTGTCATCTAGAATTGTTGGGCTCCAGAAACAGGGTCCAACAATTTCTCAAAAACTACTCCACCTGTTTAGGATCATCAACCTAAGCATTCTTATTCATAGGACCAACATGGATCACATAACCAGGGAGATGCTTAACTTTTAATTTTTCTTTCTTTTTCTTTATCAATTATGTATATTTTTATTTTCTTTATTTTTTTTTATAATCAGCAAATGCATTCAAATAAAATTTCAGGTTACATCCAGTAAGTAGCTATCGAAATCAACTAAGCCCTACAGACCCTTAGGGGGAGCAATGTAGGTAACCAAAGGCTACATACAACATAAACTACATTTTGCTAAGTAATCAACACAATAATTAGCCTCATGAAATACATGACCTATCTGTAGCTCCACAAAATTCTCCCTCAGCACCCAACATCGGCGTAAGACAGCACACGTAGAAGGGGTAGGAGGAGACAATAGTAAACTCCATGCTTCAAACGAATCGGTTTCAAAATGCAACTTAATAATGTGATGACATACATCAAGCTCCATACCCGTACATATAGCATTCAACTCGGCCTCTAGAATAGAACCTCTCCCTAGCCATTGTGAAAAACCTGTTACCCATCTACCTTGAGAGTCATGCAACAAACCCCTCGTACCTGCACATCCAGAGTTTGAATCCCTCACACCGTCATAGTTTAACTTAGTCCAGTTTGGTAAAGGTGGAATCTACCTAACCCACTTGCTCTCCTACCTACCGAGAATAGGTGCCATGTGTTTCTGTGTCTCCCAGGCAAAGTAGAATTGCTTCACATACCTATAAACACAAGGCTGCATGTTGGAATCCAGAGTTTGGATCCCTCACACCATCATAGTTTAACTTAGTCCAATTCGATAAAGGTGGAATCCACCTAACCCACTTGCTCTCCTACCTACCGAGAATAGGTGCCACGTGTTTCTGTGTCTCCCAAGCAAAGGAGAATTGCTTCACATACCTATAAACACAAGGCCGCACGTTGGAATGTATATCAACCCCTTCAGCAAAGAAAAAATTATTCCTCCAGCGCCACAATAACCATGAGACCACACCAAACAAGATGGTCCAGTCATGATTCCTACCAATCCAACATATTCATGCTAAATTAGTGAGCAACCACTAGTTTAGAGGCAAGGAAAAAAACCTTGCTGTTCACTGGCTGGCGCAAAATATTCCTATACCTTCCTTGCCCAAAAACAATCACGCAAAACATGTAACGTATTTTCCACCTCCACTTCACACCGTGGGCATTTATCATCAGAGGCACAACTCTTGCGAAAGCAGAGATAATTCATGGTAAGCCTATCATGACTTAATAACCACAAGAAACTTTTAACTCATTAAGGTCCACGCTAGGACCATACATGTCGCCACAGTCAGTCATATTCCACACCACATCCTCCTCTAAAAAGGCATAAGTAGATGTCATAGTAAATACCCTACTTGGATTATGTAACCAAACCAGTCAATCCGATCGGGCCATATCAGGAATCATGTCCAAAATATGAACAATAATACTCTCCGGAAGTATTGGACGCAACAACACCACATTATAAGAACCATCTGCATACATGAGCTCACAGACCCTTGCGTGCCGCCCTACTGTATCAAGACCCGCCACTGCCCATTCATGTAACGGCCCAACATCCTGTACCCAGGAATCAAACCAGAAAGAAATCATATCTCCATGCCTAAATCCCATTCACAGCCTTGAACAAAAGTAGGCCACAACTTGACTAATGCACTCCATGTAACAAAACAGGATGGCCAGACGTTAGGCAGATCATACAAGTTGTCTTCCCAACCATATCTACCCGCAAGGGTCTATCCCTAATGAGAATCCATCTCAGTCATGAATCATCAACAAAGCTTCAACATAAGAGCTTTGTTCTGGATACTAGCGGGTTTCAAACCTAGTCCACTGCAATCTTTAGGTTGACAAATTTTCTTCCATCCTGACAGATTATTTCCGTGCCTATCTTTTGCAGCACCCCATAGGAAACGGCGTAATAATTTGTCAATTTCATTTAGCATAGAAACAGGTAACAAGCTGGTTTGTAAACATAGCTTGGAATGGCAGACGACACCGACTTAACTAATGTGTTATGGCCTGTTAAAGATATCTTTTACGCCTTCCAACCAGCCGATCTCACTTTCATCTTATCCAGAATCAGTGTATAAAATTTCTTTTTCCCACGACCTTGTAGCACCTACACACCCAAATATCAACCCACCGGATTTACCCTCCTAAACCCCAGGCAGTGGCAAATATCTTGCTTCACACGAGCTGGGGTATTCTTCGAAAAAATCCTAGACGATTTCGTTGCATTGACACGTTGTCCAGAACTATTACAAAACTTCCGCAAACAATCATTGATCACCTGTGCTTGCAGTACATTAGCCTCCGTAAATAAAAACAAATCATCGACAAAGAATAGATGAGACACCAATCTGCCTCTTCACCCTATTTTCACAGGCTACCACCTCTTCTCTATAACAGCATCAGAAATAAGATGAGTCAGTCTCTCCATACATAAGGCAAACAAATAAGGCGATAAAGAGTCACCCTGACGCACCCCCCTCATTGAAAGAAACGAAACCATAGGTGAGCCATTAAACAACACTCTCATCGATACAAAAGAAGTACCGAAACAGATGCACTCAACAACCCTCCTATCCAAACCTGCAAGCATAAGAGTCTCACCAATAAAGTCCCAGATCAACCGATCATAAGCCTTTTCCAAATCTAGCTTAAGAGCCATCCACCCCCGGCACCCAGTTTTCCTCTGCAAGGCATGGATAATTTCCTGCAGAATGACAACATTATCAACGATTGGTCGACCTGGAGCAAAACTCATTTGATAGTTGGAGATCAAAGACCCCAAAACCGGTTTTAACCGATTAACAACAACCTTAGTAATGATTTTATAAAGAACATTACACAGACTTATTGGGCGGAACTGATGCAGAGTTGATGGATTAGGGACCTTAGGGATAAGGATGAGAAAAGTATCATTTAACCCAGCAGGAACCCTCCCTGTATTGAAAATCTCCTGAACCACTTGCAAAACTGACGGACCAACCCGCTCCCACTAACTTTGATAAAAAATCAGTTGTAAACCATCAGGACCAGGGGCCTTAAATCGACCTATACTTCGAACAACCTCATGAATATCCTCCAAAGATAGCTCACACAGATTTGAGAACATATCACCCTGTGCAACTAGCGAAAACAAGTTTATTGTAGACAACACCTGACGAGTATAACCCTTCATCGAATACAACTCACGAAAAAAATCCACAACCATATTTTGTAAAATTCCCAGGTCCTCCTGCCAGTGCCCCGAATTATCTATAAGAGACCTGGTGTTATTTCCTCTCCTATGGGCCAACGTATACATATGAAAAATGTGAGTATTTCTATCCCTAAAATTGGTCCTGTTTACACCCGATTTCTGCCACCACAAAAGCTCCTCTTGTGACAACACCAGCTCATACTCCTTATGCATCCCCTCCTGCAACTCGAAAATATCTTCAGACCAGCCTCTATGAAGCCGATCATCAAAATCCTTCAACCTGTGTTGTAACTGTTGCTTACAATAGAGAATGTCACCAAATACCTTGGGATTCCAAACCCGGACCTCCTTCACAAAAGCTATAAGCTATGTCCCAGGAAACATTAGAAGTCCATTGGTGCACAACAAGGGGCACAAAATCAGGATGGATAAGCTAAGCTACTTGAAATCGAAATGGCCTCAGCATCACCATAGTCAGTGGTGATAATCACAACAAGATAGGCCTGTGATTGGACTTGATACGAGGATGACGTGTCAGTATCGAGTTTGGAAACTCCTGAAGCGAGCGAGAATTCACTAGAGCCTTGTGCAGACGCACCCGAAGAGGCCCCCTGAACTAGGTGAACTTTGGACCCATGAAGCTGAGGTCTAACAAATCACAAGCATTCGTAAAATTCAATAGTTCATCACGCCAATAATTATGACCTGCCACACTCCCTACCCTCTCCGAACGATCCAAGCAACGATTCATGTCACCAATAACAACCCAAGGGTCTAATACTTGATGCTGTAAGTCACACAAGTCCCACCTAAGTCAATCCAACCCGTATAAACCGAACTGGCATACACCACATAACAAAAGAAGAGCCTGCGATCCCTCTCACACTGCACATGCACAAACTGTTTCTACAGTACTGAAATGGTGATATTTGTATTTTAGAAGACTTAAATACCACCAGAAAAACCTTGTGCCTCCTGACAAAAATGATTCGACAAACCTAGAGTTCGAATAATTTGAGCAGCTCTGGCACCACTAACACATGTCTCAAACACCACAAAAACTTCAGGATTATGTATCCTCGATAACTCTCGAAATACTACACTAAATTGAGGACTAACAGCCCCCTAACAGTTTTATGTAATGATAGACATAAGATAACATATAATCAAGAAACACTAGAGGAAAACTCCCCAACGTCACCACCCTTGGACCTTTTCGAGTTCCTTTTACCACCACCAGGATGCTTTTCTTGAATAAAACATTTTTTTTTCTAGATCGAAGGGACACATTTGCATCTGAAGACCCCTACACACCAAGATCAGTAACACTAGGATCATCCACCAACGTTGCACCAGCCTCCTCACTTAGATTATGCATTTGGGGTCCTGGCAATGACAAGCCTACCCTTGCTGTCTCACCTTTATCACGTTGATCCAACAGACCACTGTCATTCCCATTACCCGCATGCACAGCAGCTATATGGGCACGAGGGTCATGCATAGCTAATCCACTACCGACTTGACCTTCATTAGCAGTCACATTCTCGGGCACAACTAAAACCATATCAGACTCGTGAACATCAGATAGGTGCCCCAGGCAGCAAAGGTCACTACCTCATCACAAAAACTTACATGAGGAGATTTAGCACCTGAACGGATCACACCACTAGACTAACTTTATCCTAAACCTCAACAGTAGCAACATCCATCACATCGGTAGCCTCCAACACAGAAAAGTAAGATCCCTTCGAGCCAGTATCCACCACTTTACCCTTCTCATGCCGCCTTTCCAGTGATGATTTCCTGGCATCATCGCGAACCTTAGAACGGACACGTTTCGTAGAAACTCCACGTCCACGCTCAGCAAAACCTCCACATGATCAAGGTTTGCATCAGGCAACTTACATATAGGGCCCATATTGTGAATCAGCACTAGTTTGTACTATAGAATTATCCACGGCCGAACCATCCACAGCAATAGGTGTTGCCTCTGTAACGTAAGGGCATGCAGATTTATTGTGCCCAACCCGTCCACATGCAAAGCAAATTTGTGGCATCTTCTCATATACAATCCATTGCCTCTTCCTATTTAGATTAAAGCCCCGAACAAGTGATTTTGATAAATCAATCTCTACAACAACACGGGCAAACCAACCCTATTCCATATCCATAGTTGTATCACTGACCCAAATCGTGCGTCCCAACAAACTTGCGAAGGATAGCAGGATTTTCTTGTGATAGAATTGAACCGGAAGTTCTGGTAATCACACCCAAGCCATGACTGTGGGCGTGATCGCTTCAGCTGGATTAAAAGAAGGCATCCATGGTTGCACCATAAGGTAGTGATCGAGAACAACATAAGGACCACCCAATAATACTTTGTTCACATCATCTTCATTACCCAATCTCATTAAGAAAAAATCGTTCTCAAGATTAAGGATCTTCAGAATGATAGACAGTTGCCACATCGATTTCAATCTGTTGCACATCAGACCATGCATAACCTTGCGTCCTAATAACTTGACCACCATCGAATTTCGCCAGGGATTGTTAATCCTATCCATTAAAGCAGCAGAAACGAATATATCAATACCACTCGACCACTTATCAATTGTAATATCATGTTGCTCCGATTCAATCTCATGATAACGTTGCAAGTTGACACAATCCTGATATGAAACAAGTCGACGTTTCTCAGCACCACGATCACTATCCAAGTGCACACGATCCGCCACTGCTTCTTGCGGAGTCCGATTATCACCCGTCTACATGCCCAAATCACCATCATCTTCCGAAACACCCGCCACTGCAATAGAGAGGTGAGAGCGTTGAGAGCGTTCTCCCGTCACCATTAGAAAATATATTTATCTTTTAACTACAAACTTTAATAACACCTTCTTTTCTACCTTTGAAAAGAAACATATCTTTCAACCCTGCATTTTCTTTTACATTTTTATATTATTATTTTGTTTTTCTAACATTATAGTTCATGATATATCTTGTTTCTTAATTATTATTGTTATTTTTATTTCTTTTTATCTTTTTTATCCTTTTTTCTTTATATTTTGCAAGGTTGTTAGTTTAATATTGGATGGACAATTCCAAAATCATGAAAAATCATAACCAAAAAATTGTATTACCTAGGGAAGTGCCAAACTCAAGTTTCTCATTTATTATATTTACATATTGTGTACATTAAGGACAATGTACAATTTTAAGTGTGGCGAAGAGGCTAATGATTTTAATAATATTCTTAAGTTTGTTATATTCTTTGTTATTAAATTTTATTAACTAATATCCTGAATTAGTTGAAATCTGTCTATGAAGACTTTATTTCATCATTAAAAATTAATTTGAATTAGTATGCAAAAGGATGATAGTTAGTATAAAATTGCTTTTATAAGTCATACTGCTAGTAATGGTTGCAAGTTTACTAAAAATTGCATACTATTTACACATATATAACCAATTATTTTTTATGAGCTTTTGAGCCTAAGAGCAAAATTCTTAAATTTTTTAGCTCTTTTAAATCTTTCATATGTGTTATCCTAAATAGTTGAATAATTCTAAAACTTGTTTTTATTGTGCATATCAAGACCATAATTATTAAATTAGAAGCATTGAAGTGATAAAGACATTTAGATTCAACATTTTTTAAAACCTATTTCTTTGATAATTACCTTTCCAAAATTTATCTTTAGGAATAACCAAGTTTGAGCTTACGCCATTTTCTTTGATTAGAACCCACAGTACTAAACTTTAAGCTATATTTCTTTAAAGCCTTTTTTCTATTGTTTTGAAACTTGAAGGTTATTTATATTACTTGAATCTTTAAAAGTTGAAAATTTGAAAGGTCCAATATTTCTTTAGCTTTGGTCTATTATGAATGCTGGACTATGCTATGAAAAAAGTTGAGCATAGAAAAAGAAAAAATATAGTGCCAATGAATTTATTATTAAATGACCTATATATTATGAACAAGTTTCTTGTAATGTTTTCCTTTGTAAATTCCCTTCAAATTTATAACATATTTATTATCCCAATCATACCATATGTAAGCCCTATTACAACCTTATAAAGACCTTTTGATTTTTGATTCTAGTTTACATATATATGATGGAGATGTCATAATATTGCCAGCTTATGGTAAGAATTATACTACATATTGATTTGAGAGTTTGATACTTTTCACCTTAAATACTTGAATGCATTTAAGGAAACCTTGGTTAGGGTGTAAAGACTCAAGTTTTTTATTTCAATAAGATTATTGATATGAATATTATTAATATTGACTTATGTAATTAGTTTTAGGATAACTTTATTATACTTATATGTTAATTTAGTCAATATGACATGATGATTTGGAGTATGGAAGGATAGGTTAGGACTAGTAAAGGATGGATGTTGTAAAGTTAATAATTTAGATTATGATTTACTTGAGGACAAGTAAAAGCTTAAGTATGGGGATGTTTGATAGGTTCATATTTAACTATGAGTATACACCCATATTTTGCTTGATATTTTAAATTTTTGTTACTTATTTACTAATTAATATACTCTAAGTGCATTTCTAGGTTATAATTTCCTTCTTGGAACAAAACGAGAAGAATCAAATGAAATTGTGGTATAAAATGAAGAATTGAAGCAACTAAGGACCTACACACCCATGTATAAAGATGGTATAAATCATTATAAATGTGTTAAGATTAAAGGTTTTAGGTTATGGTCATGTGGAGCTACACGCCTTCGTATACTAAGATATAAGGTCGTGTATGTTACCTATATAAGTCTCTGTGCTTATGTAAATCATGAATTTAGGTGTTTTTAAATATATAGGTCTCTTATACACCTATGTAAGTGGCAATGCATATCCTAGAAACCCTAAAATTTATTCTAAAAGGACATGAGCGAAGGTGATTTGGAGAGAGCCGACTTTTGTAGAAAATTTGAGATGTAAGACATCTAGAGAAGTGACGATTTTGAACAATTGATGTGGTAAACATAAAGAATACATCAAGATATCCAACGACATCAAACCTCAATTTGTAAGATGATTCAATAAAAGAAAAAGTGATATTTAGAATATGATTTCTTTGTTTTCTATTTTTTTCTTTATGTTTATCTTTGATTTCATTTTCTATGATTAGTAACTAAACTCGTTTAGTGTCTATGTATGCTAAACCCTAGTTTGGGACTACAATATGTTTTAATCTTTTATTTAAAGCAATTATACTGATTGATTATTTTGATTTAATAACATGTTATGCTCTTGCTCTAATATATTTAGAATATTAGTATATGATTTGATTTCATATGATTGAGATTAAGAAATCCTTTTGTTTGAATAGATCTACCATAACTGAAAGGAGTTGCATGCAAACCTAGAGATCGGCTGAGATAAATCATCTAAATTAGGGTCAAATCTAATAGTGGAATTTATAAATCAATAAAGCAATCTTATGGATTTTAACTAGAAAGACTTTTGTTAATCAACTGATGGATTAGTTATTAATAGTCTCAAGATAGTTACTAGTGTAGGATAAGAATTTCTATGGTCCAAAAATTAATAATATGCATAATAAAAGGTTAATAATATTTGAAGATTCTTAAGGGGATTTATTACTTAGACACCACTATTTGATATATATTTTCTTCATATTTTACTTGTTCTGATTTCATAGTTATTCAATCCAAATATAGTTATTAGTTTTTTTAATTAAAATTCTTAAAATTTAATTCATAGGCTAGATAATAGGAAAAAGTTAGTTACTAGTATTTGCAGTATTTGTGGGATCAACTCGTACTTGTCTGTGCTAGTTACAGTTACGTCGTGCACTTGTAGATAATTTAATTATTAGTATAAAAATGACCAATATGTTATTCTATTAGTTGATTCTTTTGTGGATGGCGTCAAAAAGAGTCTAGAAATTGTGATAAAATATTCTTTTATCTAAGATTGAGATTTTCAAATATTTTAAAAGAAGCTCTTAATGTCTAGAACATGAAATTATTAAGAATGGGATACTATGGTCCTTAGATTTGGCTAAATTATACATCTAGCATTTTCCCTTATTTATATTAAGACTGGAGATTAGGCTCAAAAAGTTCAAGAAATCCCATACTGTTTGTATGGATTTATCATGTCCACTTTGATTCAAAAGATCATTTGTAAATAAGATATTGAACAACCACAACCTTTTATATTTGAGATGGAATTTAAAAGTATGCCTTGAATCAATTTTGTAAACAACTAATTTGGTGTACTTAGATGTAAATAGTAAACAAATAAGCAGAGATATGGTCTGCTTTTCTTAATCAGCTTGCCTCATTAAAAGATTGAGTAGGTTCCCTATATATTGACTATAACTGCAAAAAAGGAAGTGGAGAATCAATTCTTAGTCCATGAAATGAGCTAAGCAGGGAAGCCAAAAGTAACCAAAGAGATAAGAATAAATATCTAACTAATTGAAATTAATTCATTATTAAATTTAATTTCAAATAGTAACTCCTTGTAAACTCGTTATATTTATAACTCTTGAATGGTTCTTAAACTAAAAGCAAATTATCTCCAACGTTTTTTTCTTTTATTTAACACTACAAGAAAAACAGCATTTAGGAACGGAAAAAAAGTGCCAAATCCGTCCCAATTTCGGTTCCAAACCCAAATAGGGATGGATTTTTGGACCGAAAATTATCCTTCGGTATTTGGTTAGTCGCAAATCGTAGGGACGGAAAATAATCCGTCCCAAAAACACAAGAACCGCAAAATCCGTCCTAAATACCATTCACAATATCGATCCCAATCAAATTATTGTATTTGTTTTGAGACAGAAATTTTCGTCCTTATATTGGTACGAAATGCAGTTTCCAACAAATTTTGAGACGGAAAATTTCGTTCAGTTGAGAACAAGTTTGGGACAGAAATTTTCGTTCATATGTTATCTAGAACGGATTTAGGGATGTAAATATCCGTTCAGCAGATAGCATTTCAAACGGAATATGCGACGGAATTAGAGGCTAAATTAGGGACAGATTAAGGGACAAGAATTTGGGGACGGATTTTGGTACTGAAATTGGTTTGTTTTAGCACATTTGGGGACGGATTTAAGGACAGTATTCCTTTGTTCGGAACTGATTTAGGGACAGATTTTTCTTTTATTTTCAATACATTTTCAAATTTATTTTTATCTTCTAAGAAAAAAATAGAGAAACTTATAAATATCCTTAACATTCAACGTCATTCATAATATTATGATAATAAATGGGATGAATAAATTTTAAAATAATATATAAAAAATTTATAAATATCCTTAATATCCAACATCATTCATAATATTCAAAATTTAAACATCTAATAATAGTGACATACATGCAACTCATATCATAGACAATATCCACAATAGTTTCCAAATTATTATCGAAATTATTGAAGTCACAAAAACTATGGAGTCCTAAAATCTTCCCCAGCATTGTTAGCACGAGTGGTCATACTGGTAGGGGAGTGGTCACCCATGAGCTCCCTTAGTGACTATCGAGACCCCCCCAGTTGATGCTTGAGCAGGAACTGGCATTGGAGGCAAGGTTGTTCTCATTGATTGAAATGCAGTCTGGATCCATTCTTTAAATTATTCAAGCTCAGCTAGTTATGCCTTCAATTGAATCACTTCTTCTTGTAATTGGATATTGGAAGAAGTCTTACAAGACGATGTACTAGCAGAGGAAGCAAACTCCCCAGCAAGGTTGCCAATCCTATATACTCACCCTTTACACTCCAGGAACAACTCCACCCACAACTGATCAGGATCGATCATGGCTGGACCATTCGCTTGGCCAACCTTCTCTGAATATGCTTTGTCAAATTTATCCTACATCTATGTAAAGAGCATTAATAATATAACTATACTATTAAATATGAACTATTAATAGAAATCTTACTATTAAAACCACTT
>JAOSBN010000179.1:26756384-26770590 GCA_027563595.1 Erythroxylum suave
CGTTTCACTTGCTGGAGAAGTGGGGAAATCATAGGGACGAAAATTGGGACGGATTTAGGTACCAAAATAGGGACCGATTTACGGATGAAAATTGGAACGGATTTAGGAACAGACAAGTTGGCCCCAACATCGTTGTTACGGTTTTAGGGATGGAAAAATATTCCCTAGAACTTTGTTCCAAATTTCGTTCGATATTTGGGAAGGAAAAATTCCGTCCATAATAAGCCATCTGTAAATCCGTCCCAAGGTGAAAATTCGTCTCAAATTTCGTGCCAAACTCTCCGTCCAAAAAACAGTCGCAAATTAGTAACTGATTTGGGGACCGTTTTTCTTCTTTCGAATATTTGGTCCAGAATTAGGGACAGAGTCTTATGAACTTTATTTCGCGGGTTTTGATGCCAAGCTTTGCAACTAATTTAGGCACGAAAAGTTTGGTTGGTATGGATGTAGCGAATTGTTGGGACGGATTTGGGGACGGTTTGTTTTTTTAATCCATTTCGGTCGCAAATTCTATCCCTAAATCCCGTCCCTATTTGCGATTTTTCTTGTAGTGTAAGCTCCTTGACTTGTATTGATGAAGCGCTCTATAATGCTTCTTCTAATCTTGACTTGCATTTTAGATATGACTTTATAGATTACTTTGCTAGCACGACACTAGGTTTTAATCATTCATGGAATTAATTTAGGCATTTTAGGGATAGAGCTAATATGAGTTTTTTAAAGCTTTCCAAGCAATCAGAAACTTGAGCAGAAGTTCTTGATTACTTTGGCTACCATTTCTCTTATTATTCTTTAAAGAAACCTGTATCAAACCATTTGGCCTTGAAGCTTTATCGAGGTTCATATTGAATAAAGCTTAATGTATCTTTATAATGTTGAAATGATTTGGAAGAAACTCCTTGTAATATTGAGATAAGGAAAAATGGATGGACTTCCTTAATTCCATCAAACATAGATAATTATTATTAGGTTTTCTAAGGATATTCTTGAAATAAATAAAATTCAATTGCTTTAGCATGTCTTGCTCCTAAATTGTTTCTCCAATCTATTCTAGAATTGCAGATGCCTACTGTAAGTGCATTGACTTAGTTTGGAGCAAAATGCAGAAAAGAGCATGGGGAAGTCGTCTGGAGCATTTGGTTGCAGCGAAATGCGACGATTTTTGCACGTATGGAACCAGACTAGACGGATGTTTTCTTCAAAGTGATATGCACTGTTACTCTTGGGATCAAGGTTGCAATGGCTAATTTTCCATATATACATAGGATTACTAATTTTCCGTACATACATAGGATTGGACCTAATTAGATCAGTATATGGGCTGTTAAAGTGGCCGAATCAATTAGTTAATTAGTCAGTTATTTGCTATGTACTTACACCCTATTGTCTAAATCCATCAGCTTTAGGTGGAGATTCATTATCTGCAGTCCCAAATTGAACGGAGATTGCATGCAGACCTCTGTTCTCTATGTACTTTCCTAGCCACAAACTCTGTGGTCCTTTTCCTAATAAAATTCTTGATTCATCAACGGTTACTAAAAACAAAAGAAATTTGGTTAGAGAGGAAAAGAAAAACAAAGAAATCTAGAGACGAGTTAAAAAGCAGTGACAATTTAAGGAGGTAACTTTCATTAATTAATTACGGTCCCTGCAATATCTAGGATACTTTATTTGTGAACAGATCACCTATTTTATTGCTTTGTTCCTATTCTGTTTTATGAGTATCATTAATCTAATAACTAGGACTCACAAATATTAGATGAATAAATGCTTATGAAATAAGATAGAAATAAAGTAACGAAACAAGTAGTAGTGTGAAATGCCAAATCCCTTTATTTGGCACTCAAAAAAATAAAACATCTCATTTGACAATAGCATCTTCGTTTGATTTGATATCTAAAATTCTAGCCTAAAACAAATATAAAAATGAAAAGCACCTAACAAAGAAGCCCCAACTTTAACTTTCCGTTCCCTCCGAGTCTCGTATCATTTGCCAACTGTTCAAACATGCTTATTGCTCGAGATCCAGAAATTTCAAGCAATCGTAATTACATTATTAGAAAGTAATTTACAAAATTTAGATTCAAAAGCTTACGTGGCATATTTTTACTAACCATGCGATGAATATTCA
The DNA here is from genome assembly GCA_027563595.1 of Erythroxylum suave. Lineage (NCBI taxonomy): Eukaryota > Viridiplantae > Streptophyta > Magnoliopsida > Malpighiales > Erythroxylaceae > Erythroxylum > Erythroxylum suave. The sequence goes on from JAOSBN010000179.1 coordinate 26,758,516, forward strand.
ATTAAAATCACATCAAAATCCTGATGTTAAAGTTGATATTACAAAATTCTAAAAATAAAATTATAGCTCATATTGTAGTAGCATTAATAATAATTATTATAATATAAATATTAAACATATATTGAACTGATACATTATTTTAAAAGAATTTTAACTATTATTTTTTAAAATTATGCATAATTCTTGTTTTAATTTAAATATTATTTTATTGCCGACTTAATGGTTCGCATAGTCGTTAGTTTCAGGTTAATATAGATCAACTAATCTCTCAGTACTGGCTGTAAACATTACATAATTTGTTCTTGTCCTTTAGACTTGTTCCCACTTCTGCATTTATCTTCCCCAAATTTTTTCTTGAAGGAAAAGTTCCCTTAGACAAACTTGTGACTTTTGATTGATCTTTTCCTTGCACTTACTAAATTTTTCAAGGAAAAAAGTTTCTAAAACACATGCACACACGTATTTGTCTTCGTGAGATGAATTTGCTTCTTCCGAATGATAGCACAGAGCAGATCTTAGGCATGTTTCATTTTTCCTCCATTGGTTTGTCCAACATAATTATTCCGATCAGCCGAATCACTTCCAATAGTTAGATTCTAGTGTCGAAATATACAACTATCAGATACTTTGGCGCACATTAATAGTTTTAAGTTCTTATCTACGGGGTTACATAAACGTTTTAAGTTTATATACACAATCCGATAAAAACAAGATTACTTGCAGTTTTATGATTTGTTGCAATATTTACTGTATGAAAAGAAAGCTAAAGCTTCTTATCAATCTATTCTGCCTTTAGGAACCATAATAAGATTTGGATTCGTTGATAGGAATATTAAGAAAATTTTCTAAAAGAAGAATAACTTCATTAATAAGCCAATTAATTTTATATATATAGTTAATCTCAAAGACGGTATGGCTTACTGATTTGACTTGCCAGATCAATAATTTGGGATCCCAAAGTTAGATAAACAGCAACCATAATATATATATATATACAGCAGCCATGATAATTTAGCAGATCTCAGTTATATCAAGAGCAATCCCAAGAATGGAATTTGAGTCCACTCAATCAAACATATATAACTGAATTATTGCATACCTTAATGCATCAGTCATTCAGGTACTACATCTAATTCCGTAGAAGTCCTTGAATCCCTTCGCAGATTAAATCTATATTGCAATTGCTGAAGAAGGAAGAGTATGATCCTTCTCCAGTCAGGGAGACTTCATTACCATCTTTTCATAAAATTAATCCTTCATCAGTCCAGAAATCAACATTTGATTCCTCGAGAACTTTCATTGAAGTGAGGCCAGTTCCTGCTGTACAATTTACTTCAGGCACAGAACTATAGCCACAGCACAACGGAGAAAGCTCTTCCCAAAATGTATCCTGAGAGGACAAACAAGAGATTCTCTCTCCCATTTTTTCCTGAGAAGTAGCAGTCGTAACAGAATTTTCAGTTTCTAAAATTTCTACGTGGTCGACTACAGATTCTGAGTTTTCACTCGGATCGTCTTTCTTCTGAAACGCTGTTTGCATTTGTTTATGATGTTTCTTTAAGTTCGTATGCCAGTGGTTTTTGATTTCGTTATCTGTTCTTCCAGGTAATTTCTTCGCAATCCTGGACCATCTGCAGGAGAAATTAGTTGATGAGCTATAATCATGTGCACAGAGAAAGTTTAAACACGGCCAGTGTAGAATTATTTCTGAAGGTCTCTTGGCCTCGAAAGTTCTCTAAACGATCTAAACTTATCGAAAGCATGAAGGCAATTTCGTGGAATTCGGCTAGCTATTACGTATATATTATAACATGTACTAGACGTCATTTAAACATGGAATAAGCTAGAGAGATTATGTTTACTTATTTCCATGTTCCCTGTGCATTTGAATGATCAAATCATCCTCTTCTTTGGAGAAATTTCCATGTTTTACACCAGGGCGGAGGTAGTTGAGCCACCTAAGTCTGCAACTCTTCCCACACCTTGATAAACCTGTCACAACGTAATTTAAGCTTTATTTACTTGCACGGAATTTCACAGCTTTTGAGTGTTGGGAAGGAATTTCAAGCAAGGAAAATAAAAGAACGATGTTAGGGCAAAGCAAGCGAAAATACTTACCTTTGGAATACATCGAAAGTCAAAAGCCTAATGCTTCTACCATTACTGATAGATCATCGTGAGGTAAAATCCATTGGTTGCATACTTCCTTCTAATTCTAATCCTTATGACTTGTCTATTTTCCACGATTTTCATATATAGATATATATATATGTATTTACTATCATCAGTAAAACCTAAAAATTGATCACGGCAAACTGATGATGCGTTTATTAAATTTATGCTATCTTATCTAAAATCCTAAACAATATAAGTGGAAAGGACCGGGTGGGGGAGAAAACTGCAAATGGAAACGCTATATCTGTCACTTTGTTGATCAAGCATAAGCTTGCAAAGATGCTTGCCTATTGAAGACTTGCACTGCAGAAGAAAACCTAGGAATGTTTTCAGTTTTAGTGTGGACTCTAGGTTATTACTCCTCATAATTGTTTAATGAGCAAACAAAACTCATTCCATACCCGCAAACTTGGGAATTTTACGCCAATTCCAGCAGCCATATCTTTGTATATATGCTCTCAACTTGTCATCTTCTTCTCGACTCCATGTACCTTTCTTGAGTCCATTCTTATCGACTATAGCTCGTCTGACCATGTCTAAGATGAGGCTTTCTGTATAATTTCTCGGAGTTGAAAGTGCTGCCAAGCTCAGATCAGTTCTTTCACTTTCCATCCATTTTCATTTATATCATAAATATTTCGAACCCTGAACGTGTTCAAACTAGCAATCTCTAGCATTACTACTTTTTGGTGAATAAGAGCGGGCTCAAAAAAAGATGTCATGATGCTAACGTCCTTCCAAATGTTGGGGTCAAGGTCCTCCGACCGAAAATCATCCATCACGAGCTCAGGATTTTGAATTCCAGTCAATTTCACATGTTTTGAATTCTAGTCAACAGTGGAAGGGCTTTTTGTGACTATTTGCTTTATCGTGTTGTTTTAAATTCAGCTATCAGCACTAACAATATAACATTTTATTTTAGTTGGTTCCTACTAGTCCAATTATGATATAGATGGGATTTTAAGTAGAAAACTCTTCTGTAGATGGGATTTTAAGTAGTTAAACGAGGAAACAATATCCAAGAATAAATAAGAATACTCAAAGATTTTAGTGAACTAATTAATATTTAGACAAAGGAAAAAGTGAGAAATCATTTAGTTTGTCAGGATTTTCCCCAACTAGCACGTAACAAGTATCTGTAGGAGGTACAGAGGAGGATTTTTGGAGCTACATTCGAGAAACAATATAAGTAATAGGATTCCCTTTACTATTAATCAAATGGATTAAAATGTTGCATCACTTACACTTCTTTCAACATTGTTATTAATGGAAAACCACTCAGACATCCCCTCACTTATTCATAATTTGCATTGAAATCCTCTCAAGTATAATAAATAAGAATATTAGAGAATGTAGCAGCTTCACCTATCATTAAAAAATAAAAAGGTCAAGATCAAAAATCTTTCCTTTGTGAATGACCTTATTCTATTGCGTAGAGCTGATGAAAGCTCTATAATATTACGCGTAGAAACACTAAAACATTTCAATGACATGTCCAACCTTAAAATCAACCTTGAGAAGGATTGCATCTTTGTTTCATGAAACAACCCCATTTATGCTCAGTACCTAGCCAATATTATAGAGAGAAAATCTTTTTAAGTATCTTGGGTAATTACTATTATAAGACTCATTGACAAAGACTTTCATACCCTTTATGATTTAATTAAAAAAAGAACTAAAATTTGGAACAACAAGCACCTTTCTTATACGAGTGGATTGTAATTAATTTCATTGGTTTTGAGCTACATCGATGTACGTTACTGCTCCCATATTAGATGCCCTACAACATCATCAAAGTAATAAAGAAATCAGTTAAAAACTTCTTATGAGTAGAGACTCAAATAAATCTTCAATGGCTAAAGTAAAGTGGATAGAAGAATGAATTATTAAAGAAGAACAAAGGCTAAGGATGAGCTCCATCAAATTTGTCAGCAGTAAGCTCTTGACTAAGAGGATATGGAAAAGAACTCTTTCTGTGGCGTTTTAAAATAGTTACAAAAGGTGAAAAAATGTCGCAGAATATCTTCTGTGACGTTTTTAAAAACGTCGCGGAATGTAGTATAGGTAAAAAAATTTTGCAACGTTTTCGAAAAAATATCATAAAAACACTGATATCATAAAAACACTGATATTTTGCGACATATTTTAAAACATCGCGAAAAGATTGGACTTTCCGCGATGATTTTCTGTGACGTTTTTCGAAAAAGTCGCGGAATGTTTTCCGCGACGTTTTTCTTTTATTTTTTATTTTTTCATTTTTTTAAAAATAACTTTAATTTAATAATTATTTTTTATTTAATAATTGTTTAACTTTGCAAGTACCATTTCGACGCATGCATTTAACTGTGCATGGATCTTTTCAAGACCCTTTTTCTTTAAAAGCACTTCATGTTTTATCAGTCCTATTCTTTTCCAAATGAATCTTTTTAACAGGAAAAGTAAAGCCAATGAATTATTGATGGGCAAAGTATAACAATATTATTAATAAGCTACATAAGTAGCCTTTGCTTAATTGTGTACAGTAGTTTCATGATGAATTATACACTTGAGCTGCTTGCTTCATTCCACCCCCTACCCACTGTCACAGGTTAATTTTATAACAACTAGACAGAAACACAAAAGTTGACGTTTTCTTTGACATAATTATTTACAAAGGTTGGCGAGATGCCGCTTTCTTTTAGCTTTCACCTAAACAACGCCTCGTTGCTAGTGTTACCCGTTGCATGCTTTTTCTTGCTCTCTTCATATTTCCCACCTAGGGAGTCAAAGATTATGCCAGCACCTACAACTGCAGCTAAGTCAATCGTGTAGTGACCCCTCGTGCCTAGCAACCTAATGACTTGAAGGACATTGAGCAAATCAAATGTCCATGCCATTTCCCACCTATGTTCTCTCCTTATGCCAAGTGATGCAATCACTGCTCCGGCAACATGTCTGGAGAAGAACAGAAAGAATGATACATTCCCCACCGAAAAGTCCACTCCCGACCCCAGAAATTCCTGAGAATGACACCAAAAACTAGAAAAAATCACTGCCATTTAGAAGTTGTGATAAAAGGAAACTGATTTTTATACAGCTCCTAACAATTAATATGCTAGCTCATGTGTATTGCCAAGATGGGATTTGATCATTCCATTTCTTCGTCAAACATTAATATCAGACTTGATATAGCAGTAAGCGAGATGGAAAAAGATTCATAAGAAGCAGTGAATTTTAGTGGAAGTTGAAAGTTATAGTCAAAGAAAATGCAGAACATGTTAACTGTACCACAGGAAGCGGAAGTTGCTTGGAGTAACCAAGAATTCCATGGCAAGTGAACATGAACTAAGTGGAGATTGTAGCTCGGGGTCTGCCCTCTATTAGCCGTGCCCACAACATAAATATTGCCACAAACACCTAACCATGAAAATCAAAATTAAAACACAGACTGACCATATTTATGATTTCTCCTTGCATTCCTCCTCATACAAGCAAGATTGACCATATTCCAACTGACGGTCAAGGAAGTTTTTCCACTTACTGGATCTTTTACCTTCCTCCTCCTGATTTCAAGAATATATCATATAAGTGACAGAGAAACAAAACGTTTGTACTTCCAACACTCTTGGGCAATTAATGTCAACCATAGATGCATCCTAAAATACAGAAATACCATTTGAAGAATACTTCTTCACGAAGCATGAGCATAACATAGGAAGTATACTTGCACTATTTATAGAAAATTAGTGTCTCTTTAGAGCTGATATTTTGTTTTGGAATAGTTGGTTGATTGGTTAATTCCACTTTTATAATTCTTTGCAAATGTAAAGATTTTTAACAATAACTAGATTTTCAGTACTATACCAACTTGGCATAGGGCAGATTGGCTAAATTGGCTATAGCTACATCAACTTCCTCAAAACACACAATAGGGGATTTGCTACCCAGTTACCTTGTAGATGCTCAAGTACTCTCTGTATCTTTCTATGTGTTGAGGTCTGAAAGCAAATCCATAGGATTCCCTGTATTAAACAATAAAATTTTGAATGTAGTTTTGATCAATATATACCCAATTAAGTTCTAAATACTGCAAACACGCATGGCCACAAACGAGAAGCATGGTTAAACAAAATATAACATTTCAAAATATAAAATGTGGAAGAGGGAAGACAACTCATGTCCAATCTGACTTGCCTGGATTCAACCTCCAATGTACGCCTACTTAACAAGGACAACAACATACTTTACAAAGGCTTCCAATTCTACTGCCCATAGCTTTCTGCCTATTTTCACCAACAGCAGAGTTCTAATCCTCCATTTTACTTAATAGTTAAACTTCATACACCTAAAATGCACCCCTCGGTCACCTATCCCTTAAACACATAACGATCACAAAAGAAGATTGCATCTTTTTTAGTTTAACACGATCAAATGAAACCCCAAAACTTTTAGAAAATAAATCAGTCCCCAAGTATCAATTTCATCTCAAAAACTGCATGAAAGCAGTTGATGCTAGCAAAAAGATTAAGTTCATAATTATGAAGAATCACAGTTTCTGCAGATGTAAGTTGCATATGTCACCTAAATTTTCTTCATACTAACAAATACTTCACAACATACCTAGTAAAGAATGTCCTACGAAAGAGAGATGAATCCGGACGTGGTGTGGCCTTCCTGACTCAATCTCAACCTGTTGAAACAGGATAAAGCATATTTGAATCTTCAGGAAAGAAGAGGAGGCCCAACCCTCATATTTCTAGAAATTTCCAGAAGAAATCCCTAGATTTATTCTGGTGAAGGGCTTACCTGGACCAATGTGCGGTTGTCATGTACATGTCTCTCAAGAACTTCAACTTTGCTCAATTCTGGCTTACCTGTTTTTACCAAAAAAGAAGGATGGACATCGATCCTTTGGAAGCGATGCATAAAATTAATGAGTACCTTGGGAGGCTTAAAGGGGTAATGGGGAGGGAAGTGAATAGAAACGAAAAAGACACCTCCAACATATGGGCTATCTGCAGGTCCCATGATTGTTGCTTGCCAATGAAACATATCCTCAACAACCAGACCTAATAGTAAATTATAATTAGCCAGCATAGATTCAACGTAAACATAAAACGGAATGTCATAAAATAAAAAAGAATCTAAAGATTCTTGAAGTATATCGGCACTGCAAGAGGTTGGAGGATCTTTCTGCGAATCTTTGAGCTCCTTTAAGATGCATTTGGAAGCCATCCTCCAAAAAATCTGAAATCCAAATCATCTAAAACACCACACGTAATGAACAAACAACCTAAAACAAAACTACCAAATACACGCCATAATCAATAAGAGAACAAAAAGGAAGCACACAAGACCAGAGAAACAGACCTAGAATCACCAATCGAGAGAGAGAATAGGAGAAGAAGCCAAAACTTAAGTCACACATGATTAAATAGAGAAAGAGCGACGGCGGATGGGAAGAAAGGAGGGAGTGGCTTCTGTTTCTGGAATTTTCCTTTCTCTACCTTCTGCTTCTTCGCGTAAGATCAATGTCCCAACTTTTCCCTTTTTTTTACTTTTTGAATTTAATTAAAGTTTGTTGTAAAGGTGTCGGAAGCAATAGAGGGAAAGAAACCACAGCCGGTGTGCTGTTTGGGATCGTTAGAAGCCATATCTCTACGAAACAAACCCTATTCAAACACAGACTCTTCTTTTCTTAACGGGTATTATAGAAAATGAAGTTACAGCTAAAATCACAGAAAAGGGAGAGACATTGGAAGCCAACAACGACGTACCTCTAGCTAGTAGCGGCAAAACCAAAACGTGGGGGCAGGGGGGGTGCAGAAGTGGTAGATAGTTTTAAGAAAACAAAAAAACCCAAACGACTTGGTTGTGTAAAATAATGATTTAGTTACGTTTTCTTCGACAAAACATCGTGGATTCCATTTTGCGACATTTTATGAATAAAATGTCACCAAAAGTATCACAAATTTATTATGTTTTTATAAAACGTTGCAAAAAAATTAAACTTTTTTGTCACGTTATCATACTACAAAAAATTTATACAATCTGCGGTATTTTATTGATAAAATGTCGAGAATTATACATATTTTTCGTGACGTTTATCAATTGTATAAATTTTTTGTAGTGTGATAGGTGTAAATTATAGTAGGTTTTCTGGTTTTAAAGTGTGTTTTTAGTTTTTTCTTATGACAATCATGTATTTAAAACTTAGATTTATATTTTTACTTGTGCTTTTATATGTTATATTTGATTGATTGTTATTTAAGGCAAAAATTTGATCTTAATTGTATGTTTCAAAGGGATGTTTGATGAGTTCAATAATGAGTGGAGAAAGGAAGAAATGAAGAAAAGAATAGGAAAAAGTTAGGGAATAATGTCTGGCACGGTCATGCATGATGTGTTTAGTAGGAAAAAGTAAAGAAAGATGAAGAAAAAGCTAGAGAATAATGTTTGGCATGATCATACATGGTGGGCATAAAGCGACAGTAGGTTGGAGAGCCTTTGGCATGATCGTGCATCCCATGCATGATCTTGTCAGAGAGTTAAGCAATGTTATGCATAATCCTACATGGGATGCATGATCATGCAAGTAGCTTGAACGTTGTAGATTGCATGATGTTTTAATATGCATTTCAAAATTTTTTTAGCTTTTAATTAATTGATTCATGCATGTTTAGGATTAGAATTGTGTTAGTTAGTTAGATATTTTTGTTTTGAGTATTATATGGGTTAAAGCATGCTATTGAGCTTTAATCTTGTGTGTTTGAGGTACTTTGATGTGTTTATTAATGTTTGACATCAGATATTGAAGAACGAAGAAGATTTTAAGGAAGCCTGGTAGAGGACCTAGGGCAAAAGCCACAATTGTGGCAAAGACTCTTCCAGCAGGCCACAATTGTGATATAGTATTGTGGTGCCAATTTTGATAGACTAATTATGCATCTTCCTAAGTTCCTTAATACTTATTACCTGATGAGAGCTTAGATCTTGAAGATCTGAAGCATTCACAAATGCTTTGTTGTTGAAGGTGTGGATATTCCACCTCCGACACCATCTCCATCACTACCACAATCACCATGATGGGTTTTGCTGCTCTAACCCTTATCTTTTCATTTCTGTCTTTATTTTGTTCTTATGTTTTCGTATTATTTATTTTGATTCCCATCTTGTATATTAATTGTCTTCCTCACATTAAGGACAATGTGATGTGCAAGTGTAGAGAGGGTTATGTTATGTGTATTATATGTTTTATTTTGAGTGTGAATTTTGTAAATTATATGTTAGTTTTGTTTAGGTTTTCATGAGTAGACTCGTGTCAATGTCTCAACGGCTAGGGCTTAACAGAATCAGTTTAGCTTTGAACAAAGTCTTTTAGGTTGCTAAGATTTATTAACTTGTGAAATTAGTGTCCTAGGTTGCTTTGGTTAAATATGCATGTAAATTAGGATATGATGTTAGTTCATTCACCTTAGGAATTTGACATATTCATTTACAATTTTAGCTCAATCGAATAAGTAGCATCATTAGTATCTTTTTATAAGAATGATTAGCTAAAGAAATAAGGTAGGCAAGAAAATATATTAAAAAAAGGTGTGCTTTTTGTTTAATAAATAAATATTCCATTGGCCCTTTTTAAAACAAATCGGGTTATGAATAGAGCTAGTAACAAGTTGAGAATGTGGTATAGCTAAGTAACCCAGGGGAATTCATCATAAATGTTTGCTTTAGCGTTAAAAGTCTATAATGACATTCCAACTAAGCCTCTTAATAAAAATATGACCTAGTTGAATAATCAGGAGACATTCATCACAAATGTTTGCCTTCGCGTCAAAAGTCTAAGTTCATGCTAATGAAAATTAACAAAAATGGTGCGTTGTTTAATAATTCCTACTAATCTTTGTGAATAACATGACTTCTTATGAAAAGTTACTTAAGGATAATTGCAATTTTGATTGAATAACTAATTATCAATGTTTGTATGTGAGTGATATGAGTGAACGAATTTGGCATTAATTCTTAATTAATATGTATACTTAGTTCGAAGTACTTAGACATAGACTTCACAAGTTAATAAGTTATAACAATTTGAATGATTGTGTTTATAGTTAAATTTGTTTTGTGAAGTTCAATGCCATTGTATCATTAGTGCGTATGTGTGTGTTGTTGTTTGATACATTTGTATTTGTTTGTTTTGTTTTTTCTTGAGGACAAGCAAAAGTTCAAGTGTGGGGATGCGATAGTTATAGGTTGCATCATGTTTTAATAGGCATTTTATTAGGTTTTTAGTTGTTAATTAATTGATTCTTGCATGTTTAGGTTTAGAATTGTGTTAGTTGGTTAGATATTTGTGTTTTGAGTATTATATGGGTTAGAGCATGCCATTGAGCTTTAATTTGGTATGTTTAAGGGGCTTTTTTGTGTTTGTTAATGTTTGATATCAGATATCAAAGAACAGAGAAGATATGAAGGAAGCCTGGTGGATGATCCAGGGCCACAATAGTGACAGAGACTCTTCTAGTAGGCTACAATCGTGGCCTAGACGGCTCTGGCTTACACAAGGACAAACGTGGATCGGCCTCTCGAACTTAATTTTTCACAGGTTATTTTGGACTTTGTGGTCCATGTAAAACCTAGTTTTTACCCTAATTAGTAAAGGACTACAAAAGAGTAGAAAAATGACCTAAAAGGAGGGCCTCTATTTGTCACTTTGGGAAAAAAGCTAGGGAAGAGGAAGAAGAAAGAGAGAAAAGAGGAGAAATAGGGTGGAGCTTCAACTGCTACTTCAATCTCCAATTCTCTAAATTTTATTTTCTTATTTTCATCTTTTATTTCATTCCTTTTATGTAAAAGATGGAATTGATGATGATGAATCTTGGTTCAAGGATGTTCTTACTTCTTTTAGGGATTTATACATGATTTAATGTTAATTTAGTTGCTTTTATTGTTAATGACGTTTGGTGTTGTGATTATTTGTTTTAATAGAATGCTTTGGTAATAAATTGATAGATTAAACCGAATGTAAAATGATTAGATTGGTTAATGAGAGTTAAACAATCTAATAGACCATGTAAATATTCAAATCGGTAATTATACCAAGAGAGATCTCGTGTGAGGACCCAATTGTTTATTGAATGCTTAAGAACTAATTAGGTTGTGGGTTATTTCCTAATAAAGAAATTACATGTTTGGTAATTCAACTTAATTAGGGTTTATGATTTAGGCCTCAATGATTACAACTCCAAACAAACTAATCTACCTTTCGAAAGTCTAAGACCGACACCCCTTTAACTCAAAAGTGACCAAATTATCATTGATGATAGGATAAATCCCCTTCCTCATAATTTGTTAATCTTCCTTGTTTGAATTTCAAGTTTCAATTGGTGGTTGACAGTCGTGAATTGCATTGTGTTTTAGGGTTTAATTTGTTAAGTATTTAGTGATAAATTGAGTGTTGAGTGTGTGTTTATGTGTTAATTGCATTAGTTAAGTGTTTAAGTGTTTTTTTATGGGTTAGTATGAGTCTTTGGGCTTAAATGTTATTCTTTTGAGGTACTTTGATGGGTGTTTCAAGGTCAACAGTGAAGTACGAAGAAGATTCGAGAAGTTTCAGGCCAAATACATAGCCTACGATCGTGGCACATCATATTACGATCGTGACAGAGAAGGATGAGCTAGTAGCAGCTAAGCTACAATTGTGAACTTCGGGCACAATCATGACAGAGAGTTTCTAGTCAGGTCACCATCATGCACATTAGGCCATGATCATGACAGAAAGGTTTGGGCGCTAGGCTACGATCATAGCCTGCGCCGGGTTAAGACAAAAACTTTTAATTCTCTTTTTAAACAATTTCGACTTCGAGTTAAACTTAAGGCTACCAAAGTATAAATAGTACAATATATGACAGAAGAAGAAGC
>JAOSBN010000179.1:26770690-26787810 GCA_027563595.1 Erythroxylum suave
TAATTCCATTCCAAATGTATTTTCTAGTTATGTCAATTTTATCCATTTATAGAATTGAAATAGGTATTAAGAATAGGTTGTGTTGAATGTTGAATTTTGTTTATACTCACCTTCATGTTTTTAATTGTTGAGATCAATAAAGTTTAATTGATTATGTTTTCGTTGATTTAATTGTGATTCAATATCTGCTTGTAATAATTCGACAATAAACTGAGATGGTGAGCTGAGTGAAAATAATCAATTTGAGTTAACTAGAGTTAGGTAAGTTGATAGATAAGAATTGGATCAAACTGATAAAGTCGTGTAATGAGAGATCAAGCATCAATTCCTAGTAGGTTAATAAATAATTTTAGAACTATTTTAGGTTGTGGGTAAATTGTGACTCGAGAGATCACAATTTCATAATTTAATTTAGGGATTATCATTTAGGGTTAAGAATTATAACTCAAGAGAGAGTAATTCACCTTTAGACCATTTAGACCTATTAAGCCAATAATTGCATAATTGATTAGGTTTTCATTAATTTCGGATTAAAACCCCTTTTCGCTCATTTTATGGTTTCTAGGTTGATTTTTGGATTGGTTGTGTGATTTTGCTACTTAGTTGGATTTTTGCATTTTAATTCTCAAAATTGAGTGTTTACTTGCTTTATTTCTGTATTAGTTGTTATTTAGAATTATTGTAGTTTAGTGCGATCTTAGATTTTAGGACTATATTACCCTCATCATGGGATCGATACATTAAATACTACGTGAACAACCTGTGCACTTGTGGAATTTACCAAGGTTAATAAATATTAAAACTTAGAGTACGTAACCTTGTGATCAAGTTTTTGGCATCATTTCCGGGGAGGCAAAATTTAGTTCTATAGTTTAAAGCGTTAGATTAGTTTTTAATTTTTATTTTCATTTCTTTCGCTTATTTAGGAATCGTGCTCTTGTATGAACATAAGAGTCAAGTTCGAGTCGTGCAGCTGAGATAATAGATTTAGACTTTACACGATTAGTACGAACCTTTAGAAAAGTCAACAATGGCTAAGGAATTCCAACAGAACATACAGCAAGGAGCTAACCAAGGACAACAACAATAGATTCTTATGGATTTTATGAGGCCGGTGTTCAACCCTTCAAACCAAGGAGCGGCTAGGCTGCCTGTTCAAGCGGTCTCATTTGAAATTAAGCCAACCCTCGTAAACATGCTTTAACAGCATGTGCAATTTTACAAATTGGCGAATAGGCACATCGTTAGCTTCCTCGAGATCTGCGATACTTTTTGATATCACTAGATGTCGAAGGACACGGATTAGGCTATTTCCTTTCACACTTAGAAATAGAGCGAAGGCTTGGTTTTATTCACTAAGCCCCACTAACATCACAACACGGAAGCAGCTTGTGTGTGCCTTTCTAGACAAGTACTTCCCGTTAATGAAGAGCACGAAGATTATAAAGGAAATTACCAATTTTCAACAAGTTGATGGGAGTTAATTTACGAGGTGTGGGAGCAATATAAGGACCTGCAGAGGAAGTGCCCACATCGCAACCTAACCAAGGAGTTCCTTCTGTAGACTTTTTATATTAGAGTAAACCTGCCTACTAGAGGCATGATTGTTGCAGCGTCAGAAGGATATTTGGTGCGAAAGAGGGTCGATGAAGCAGAAGAGGTGATAGAAGATATGGCGAGCAATAACTGCTTATAGGCAAATGAGCAAGGTAGGCAACCTACTTCTTTTAGAAAGTAAAAGGGAATTGTCGCAATCGATTAGTGACACAGATGTAAGCTAAGATCGATAATTTGATGCGACAACTTAGCAATATGGAGGCATCATCATCTTCAGCCTAGGTTAAAGCTATGTAAGTGAGGTGTGAACTTTGTGGTTAGCTAGACCATGACATTATGGATGGCTACTTGATGAGGGAGGACAGTCAAGAGCAAGTGAACTATAGGGGGCACAGTATGGACCAGGAGGGGGTAACAATCCCTACTCCAACACGTATAACATTGGGAGGAAGAATGATCCTAACTTCTCTTGGTCGACCAACAATAATGGAAGGCAGTTCAAGCCTCTGGGGCAATTGAGCTTTCAACAGAATAAAGAAAGCTCGATCAAAGTTGGATAAGATTTTGGACAAGATAGGAGGCTTGAGAGCAAATTCAAGTAAGTAACGAAGAATTATTCCTTGTCCATACACAATGTAGAAGTCTAAATGGGCCAATTAGCGGAGGCTATGTGACTTGAAATGCTGGAACTCTTCTAAGCAACACTAAGTCCATTCCAAAGGAACATATCATGGTCATCAGTTAGACCCAGGACGGAGAAATTGAACGAGTGCATGAGGAGACAGAAGAGAAAAGAGAAGGGGAAGAAGACCTTCCAAGTGAGCCCATGACCAAGTAACCAGATTGGTATTTCTGTACCATTTTTTTGTTCAATGGGAGTTATATGGAAATACAAAATTGGAGAAGTTAAAAGAAATTGAGCTGAACAAGGTCAAGACGAAGAATGTAAGGAGTGACCATTAGAAGATGACCCTAAAATAGCGAAGAAGAAAGAGGACCCAGGGGCTTTTTCATCCCCTGTAGTATTAACAAGATCATTATAGTTAGGGAATTTGTAGATTTAGGCATGAGCATAAACATGATGCCCTACACCTTCAGTCTAAAATTGGGATTGAGAGAAGTTAGTGCCTACCAATTTTTTAATCAAGATGGCTAATAGAAGTTTACATAAACCGTTGGGAATTATACAGGATATGCTGATAAAGGTTGGTAAATTTACCTTTCCCTTGAACTTTTATATTTTGGATGTCAGCAAAGATGAGGACACCCTAATAATTCTTAGACAACCATTCTTAGCCATTGCGTGGTCAATTATTGATGTTGATAGGGGTGAATTAGCTCTGCAAATAAGGAAGGAGAAATTAACCTTCAAGGTGACCATTAGAGAGTACGAAGCTCCTTCACCTCCAGTGGATCTCAAAGAACTCGAACCTCAAGGAGAATGGGAGAATATAAAGGATCCTAGAAATGCTTTCTGGAAGAAGTGCTCGCGAAGGAGAAGGCGAGGCAAAGAAAATTGCAAGGACGACAGTAACTGTAGTATGGTAACTAAAGTTTAGACTCTTTGACTAACGGCGATGCTACCATCAAACCAGTCATTCCAACCACTTTGAGCTTAATGGATCGTTAGGTTACCGATGTTAAAAGAAGCAATACATGGGAGGCAACCCATGGAAAATAAATAGTTTTGTTGTTTAATTTTTTCCAAGAACATTTGAATTCTGTAGTTAGGTTTATTTTCTTTTTTAAAAAGAAATTGAGAAAAGAATAGGAAGTCGGAACTATGAGGATGATTGTGCAAGCACGAAAAGAGAGGTAAAAAAGGGCTACAAAAGAATCAAGTAGTGGAAGTGAAAAGATTGGGAAAAGAGCAAGTGAAGCAAATTAGGAAGTGGTGATATGTCATATGTCACAATCTATGCAGTAAAGGGGAGGACGTAAATTTTTAATGAAATGTTTACCATTGTACTCTTTTTACCACCTATTTATTCAGTTCTAACTTCACTTTCACTTTCACTTCAATTTCACTTTATCTCTCTAAAATTCAGGCATCCAAGCACTCTCACCTCTCACTAAAAATTTTAACCTTCTAGATTTCCTCCAATTTCAACCCAATCCTGCCATATGTCAAACAATCAACTCGACGGGAGCCATATGGATAACAGCAAGTTGTAGGCCGAGGGAGAAGGAACTGAGCAGGGGACTTCGGAGCACCATTCCCTATCTATACAGTGGAGGAAGGTACTTATTTCTGATCCCTTTGTGTTAGACAAGTTATAGTGCCTAAATACTTTGATTTTGATACATTAGATAGGCTAGAATTATGTGAGTGAATAGAAAACCTAGATGAGAGGATCTAGTGGGCCTAGTTCATATGATTCCAATTCCTTATTTTATGGGGAGCTTACACTGGAATTTTTCACTTCCCTGACCTACAACCCTAGGTATCCAAAAGAATTGTGGTTTTGGTTAAGAGGACGAGTGTACAAATTGATTGTCATTTGTGAGATGTGTGGATTCCCTAAATCCATTAACATCAATCAACATGATGACTTTCACCCATCTAAATACTGTAATGAGGTTACTAGAATTGAGTGTTTTCATGCTAAGAATGCACATAACAACATTATCAGGTCCTATGAACACTTGCTGCTTCACAAATTTATGTGTCAGCTGGTTTCTGACAAATTAGAAACCAACAAGTGTTCCACCAAGAAACTTTTCATATTGTGGTGCATAGACCATAGTATTCCAGTATAAACATCCATGCATGTGCTATAAGCTATTGTTGTAGCACCCCGTAAGAGGAGCAACAATCTTAGAATGGGGTATATAGTGTCTGCCATTGCGGAATCTTTTGGGTGGATTAGAGTGGACTAACAGTTTACTTACTTGAATTCCTAAACCACAACCATTTATGGCTATCTGAAATCCTTAATTCCCATAATATGGAACTTAGGGACATTAGCCAGAAGACATATGTCAGAATCAGGGCAGGTCAGGCGAGTTCAAGTTCAGCATCGCCTCCATAAGAGGAATCAACTAGTGAAGAATTGAAGGAAGAAGAAGAGGAAGAACCAGGCTAAAAGAAGGTTTTCGATGAAATCTTTGAAATTAATAGAACACTAGCAGAGATGGCGCAGACACAATGATGCCAGAGTTGAGGTATTTAACGGATCCATTGGTATTTCAAGTCTCAAGGCATTCAATTGCCACCACCGACCCCATCACCACCTCCTTCTTTATAGGATTTATGCTTAACCCAATTATTTTAATTTTTCTTTCCTAAATTAACCTTCAGTTCTGTTTTCTTTACTTTTAATGTTTATTATTTTTTGTTTACTTTAATTATGTCTTTTCCTTTCTTTATGTGTTTGTGCTTGTTTTCTTCTCACATTGAGGATAATGTGTTGTTCAAGTATGAGGTGGGATTCTGTGTTTTGCTCTTTTATATGATTATACATGTTGTATGATAGTGTTAGGTTTCATTATGTGAATTGTTTGAATGTGTCAATAGCTTAGATGAAGTGAAATTTATTTAATTTTGAGCATAGCCTATTAGGTTATGAATAATCATTAGCTCGCAAAATTAGTGAATTAGGTTTTCGGGATAAATATACAACTTAATTAAGACTTAGTGTAAATTTATCACCTTTTAGATTGTCATATTGATTCATAATTTGAGGCCTTTCAACTTAAGACGCTTTACTAATATTTTTTTCATGAAAACGAATAGCTAAAGCAACAAGGTAGGCAATAAATTGTAATAAAAAATGTATGTTTTGTTTAATAAATCACTATTCCACTGAACTTTGGATTAAGAATAGAGCTTGTAGCTATTTGAAAACATGAAGTAGCTGAGTAAGCGGATCAACATGATCACAAATGTGTGCCTTTGCGTTAAAAGGCTATAATGACATTTCAACCAAGCTGCTTAACCATGACTTAGTTGAGTAACCAGATGGACATTCATTACTATTGTTTGCCTCTGCATAAAAAGACTAAGTCCTTGTTTAATTAAAAAATGTGTGTTTTCTTAATAATGTTAGGCCTAGGTCTTGTTACTTATCCCAAGGCAACAATTTGAGATGGTCGGGTAACAATCACGTGAGAGGAAAGTGAAAACTTCAATTTGTAAGAAAAATTTCAACGTCAACACTGAAGAGTTCTCTACGGCAAACTAAATGTTTCGCTGTGACAAAACTAGAGAATATTTCCAAGGACATCTCGGGAAAAGTTTGTTATGGTGAAGTTCCAAGGTCGAGCAAATGCACCTTTCAAAAATATACTGTTGAGAAAATTTGACTTCGCTATGGCAAATTTACGAGATCGAGCCAAAAGTACCTTTCGGGAAAGGTTTGCCACAATCAAGTCTAGTTTTTCCGTGGCGAAACCTTCAAATCCGCAACCTTTACCTAACAATTCAACACTAATTTGTATATACAATTTCAACAACCATTAACAATGTAACCAAAAGATAAACATGTACATATAGAAAGAAACTTCTTCAATTATTAATCCCATTATGAAAACAAAATGGAGTTTAAACATAGCTTTAGTTACATATCAACAACCACATCAATAACTTAATACAAAATACAGATGGATGCTCATGTTTGATATACTTATAAAGCTTCCAAAAAATAGTTGTCGAACTAACTTAGTTACTGAATGTAGCTATCTTGAAGTTGTGGATGTCTTGCAAAGATCAACAATCTTTTTATTTTGCAGCTGAGGAGTGAAAAATAATAGGTTGAGCTACGAATCTCCGTGGCTAATATATTTATAGCCATTGGTAATGCGCCACACTATAGATATACATCTATGTCTCATTTTAATGTAGCAATCCAATCATCAATAGTTCGAGTTCAAAGACTCGTAGTTAAGCAAAATGTTATCACATAAGTCATATTATGAATAATTAACCATCAAAGCATAACTCTTAATTGTGTATTACGCTCAACAATTCAAATGAAATGCAAAAACAAATGGCTTGAGAGTCCCATAGGTTGAAATGGAGAAACCAAAGTTTACACCATAAACAAAATGAGTCCGTTTCTTAGGAGCTTATATACCACAAGTGGTCAGCCGGGAGAAGGCTTAAAGTCAACCTGCATATGATGAACGAAATGCTATCTCTCTTGCCCAAACACAAGCAACTTTTATGCTCAATTAATTCCATCACATATTCATATTTTATTACTCCTTATGCTATTTTCTCTTTTGATTATACCAAATGTCATAACATCTTTCAAGCATAACAAGATAATGAATCAAAGTGCATTTTTCCAATAAACACCACAAATCAAAATCAATCAATCAAACATACACACATAGATAAGAAATTTACCCATTTGCACAATAACTATAAAAATATTACCCAGCTAATTTGGTTAGAAATCGAACTCAAGTTTGCCTTTTCTCTTGCTCTCATATGGGATTTTCTTGGTTCCCTTCAAACAAACCAATTTTCATTAAAACTTCAATAATTAAGATAATGAATTTGAGCTTAGATTCAACCTACCCATAGTTTATCTAAGCTAGCAAAACTAAAACCTAGTTTAGAAATGCATGAAAATCAAAATGGGATTCTCTTCTTTATCCCTTTATTTCCAACACAAACTTAATTCTTTAGTCCCTTTTCTACCCAAGCAAGAAGAAAAGATGATGGAGATTACCTAAAGCAAGTTGATTTCTCTTCTCTCTTCTTCTTTCTTCTTTTCCATAATTTTCTTCTTCTTCTTTCTTTCTTCCCCATGTTTTTCTCTCTTCTTTCTCATTTTAAGACTACTTTTATCTTGTCTTTCCCAAGTTTACCCTTCTACATTTAATGTAATGTCTATTAGCTCCTTTAGTCTATTAAACACCATAGTATGCCTATTATACTCTAGCTTAATTCTAACACTTCTATTTCATAATTCTAGTTTCTACTTATGCTTGCTAAATCATGGACTAAATTCCAAAAATAAACAACTAATTAAATAAATAAATAAAAAATTAATTAAATAAAAAATTTGGGGTCCAAAAAATAAACCTACCAGACTTGTAATAAGCTTGAATTTTCATGAAAATGTACTTAGGAAAAGTTAGAAAGTCTGAAGGACCAAAGAATTATGAATGTGTGTGTACAATTAAAAAGGGTAAATAAAATAATACTTGGATCTTGATTAATTTGTATCTCTAGCTCAAAGCCCTTAGACATAGATTTTTCCTGTTAATGATTAGATATAAATTGTCAGATTATGTTCAAGGTTAAATTTATTTCATGACATTAAAGTCGTTGTCTCATTATTGCATTGTGTGTTTTATGGTCGTTGCGTGTTGTTGTTTTGTTTGCTTAAGGACAAGCAAACATTTAAGTGTGGGGATCTTAATAGTTGTGAAGCACATTGAGTTTTAGGGTTTAATTTGTTAAGTATTTAGTGTTAAATTGAGTGTTAAGTGAGTGATTATGTGTTAATTGTGTTAGTTAGGTGTTTAAGTGTTTTTTATGGGTTAGTATGAGCCTTTGAGCTTAAATGTAATATTTTTGAGGTATCTTGATCGGTTTGTTAGTGTTTCAGGATAAACAGTGAATAACGGAGAAGATTTGAGAAGTTTTGGGGCCTATAATCGTGGCACAACAAGCCACCATCGCGACAAAGAAGGACGAGCAAGCAGTAGCCAGGCCATGATCTTGCACTTTGGAAATGGTCGTGACAGAGAGCTTCTAGTCAGGCCATGATCCTGACAGAAAGGTTAAGGCGCTGGTCACGATCGTGACCTACGTTGGGTTGAGACAAAAACTCAAATTTTACAAGACTTTTTGGACCGTTTTGACCCCGAGTTAAACCTAGGGCTGCCAAAGTATATATAGAACAATATGTGACATAAGTAGAAGATGAGAGAGTTGTGCAAGAGAACCTTCACATAATCCAATTCCTAGAAAAAACCTAGAGTGAATCTAGAGATTGAGGAAGGAGACGAAGGAAGAGAGACACGAAGACGAAGTTTGATGCAACTTACTTCCCAAAACAGGTAGTTTCCCACTATCATTACCTTCACAATTCTATTCCCAAAGTCTTTTTTGGTTATTTCAATTTTGTTAATGTATAGAATTGAAATAGCTGTTGAGAATAGGTTGTGTTGAATGTTGAGTTTTGTTTATACTCACCTTTGAGTTTTTAATTCTTTATATTAATAAAGTTTAATTGATTGTGTTTTCGTTGATTTAATTGTGATTTAATATCTACTCATAATAATTCGGCAATAAACTGAAAGGATGAGTCGAGTGAAAATAATCAATTTGGGCTAGCGAGAGTACGTAACCTTACGACCAGTGGTGCTCAAAATTAAATTTTTGCATTAATTTAGAATTCATTTTCAATAACACTTTTGGGACTTAAACAAATTAGGATTCGATTTGTTCACTAATTCCTCATGAGATCGACACTTTATATACTACAGTACGATCCATACGTTTGTGGAATATTGAAGGTTTTATAAGATTAAAACTTACACAATAGAGCTTTTCTAGGTCACGAGTTAATTATACTTTTGACAATTCGAGGCTATTTTTGGAGCAAAAGTATATGGAAAAGCCCCAGATAAAACAAAAAAGAATCAAAAGTATATAAGGAAGAGAAAAACACCACTTGACGGTTGGGAAAAACATAATAAGATGAGATCAAAGGAGCAAAATCTCAAGAATAAGAAACTGAAGTTTTTAGCCAAAAGTAAAGAAAAGAAGACATCCAAATCCAATTTTCTACAATTTTTCTTATTTCCTTATTATTGTTGGATATTAATGAAAATTCATTAGAATATATAGGTACATCTATGGATTGCAAAATTCCTTTTAGGAGTTACTCCTGATTTGTTTTTAAAACTTCTCATTATTGACTTAATGAAATATTATTATGATGTTTATTGCTTTATCTTCCATTTGAATCGAGAGGTTAGTTTGGATTACTTGTGATATATTGCACAACGAAATCTTGTACCTCAATCGACCTATAAACATCAGACTAATAGGAAATTGAAGAGAGATATCATTATTAGTTTTTCATACGATTGCTTCAAAATCTAGTTGCATAGTTAAAAAGAGTTTTTAATAGATTGAGAGATTATAATTCAATTTCTATCTATTTTAATTTTGGTTACTTAATTAGATATCAAGAGAGGATAATTATAATTATTAGGTATATAAGATTAAGTAGTGATAAACTAAGAAGATAAAGTGAAAACAAATAAGGTTAAAAGTAATTCATAGTTATCATTATTGATCAATCAATCAAATTTAACAGTACTTAATTCATTGTTAGTTATTAATTCTCTATTTTTATTTTAATTCTTTATTATTCTTTATATTGTTTACCTTAAACAAAGTTTATAAGATTGTTGGGTGCTAAATATAATGTGATGATACTTTTTATGTTATGAGTTACGATATGTATAGTTATAGTAAAGAAAATTTTTGATTTAAAACTTTAACAAATTTTTTATGTCGTTGTCTAATGACTAATGTGCTTTAAGTTACCTCGCTTTAAGGAATTTATCACACTTTTTTTTATGTAATTGCAAGTGCATGAACATAAGAGCTATGACGATTTAAGCAAACTAGAAGACACATAAGTTTTTGACATCACCAAGTAAAAAAACGAAGATTCGAAAAGCAAGACACCAAGAAGCAATAGAGAATAAAATGATGGATGAAAGGAGTCAAGGAGAATAGCAAAGAACCCTTATGGACTTCATAAGGCTAGGGATCAATGCTAACCAATAAGGTATAACGAGACCACTAATGCAAACCAACACTTTTGAAATTAAACCTTCACTCTTGAATATGCTACAAACTAATATCCAATCTTATGGACAGGTTAGTGAGGATCCTAATGCTCATTTGGCTAATATTTTGGAGATTTATGACACATTTAGAAACAATGAGTTATTGTAAAATGTAGCCAAGATAAAGCTCTTTCTATTTACATTTAAAGATAAAGTCAAGACAGGGTTGAACTCTCTCAACCCAGAGAAAGTGACAACATATGAGTAGCTGGTACAAGAATTTTTGGATAAATATTTCATTTTAAGAAAGACCACCAAGATCATAAAGAAGATTGCCAATTTCTAGCTAAGCGAAGTGGAGTTATTGTTTGAAGCATAGGAGAGATTCAAAGAGCTATAAAGGAGTTGTACTCAACATAACTTATGCTAAGGGTTCCTTTTGTAAACATCTACAATGGTGTTACTTCGGCCAAGTGAGATACCATTGATGCAGTAGTTAGTGGTTTGCTGATAAGGAAAACATTTGATGTAGCACATGATTTATTGAAAGAGATGGTAAACAAAAACTATCTATAGATGTTAGAGAGGAGTAAACAATAACCAAACTTTATAGATAAAAAGGGAATGTTCTTTATTGATTCAGTGATAGCATAATAGGCTAAAATAGAAAATTTTGCCAAATAATTGAATTGATTGAAAGCTACTCCTTCCAACCCACTCAAGGATTTTTAATATAGATGTAAACTAAGTAGACATGATAGTCATGTCTCATCTGATTGCTTCCTAGTGGAAAACATCAATATGGAGCAGCTCAGCTATATGTGAGCACAATAAGTTCGAGGTAGCCATAACCCCTATTCCAACACTTATAATCTTGAGTGGAATAACCACTCAAAATTTTCATAGTTTAACAATGTTGTAGGGAATCTAATGATAACTTATGGCTCATAAGAATTTTAGTAAGATAGGCTTGATTCATTGGAATTAAAGATGGACAAGTTAATGTAAATTTTTTTATTCTAAATTCGTGATCCGAGATGAGAAAAGGAAACCAAACTCAATCAAGTTGAAAAGAACCATGCATCTTTCTTTTGCAGTCTAGAGGTTTAAATGGGCCAATTAGCCAATGCATTGTTTTTATAAAGTGTGGGGAGTCTCCCAAGAATCACAGAGTCTAATATAAGGGAGCAACTAAAAGTCAAGTTCCTTAAGGATATACTATAAAAAAAGTGAACTTAGGACGAAAGTCAATTGATCACCTTGACTAAATGTTGTACTCTATAATTACCAACCATATGCATTCAAAATTGAAGAACATTAATCTTATTCCTTTGTCAATTTTCAGGAAATAAGGCTAAGAGATATGAAGCTAAATTTCATGCTCATCTAGTTAGCAGATTAACCTATAAAGAAATTATTTTGTGTGGTGGAGAATGTGATAGACAAAGTGGATGAATTTATCATTTCGATGGACTTTATAGTGTAAGAATTTAAAGATGATATCACTAATTCTTAACTAACCATTTATGAACATAGGAAGAGCATTGGTAGATGTCCACAAAGTAAAACTTATTATTCAGATTGGTGATGACCAAGTTGAATTAAACATGAATAAAGTATTTAAGAATAAAAAAGTAACTCTTGTATAAATATGGATATAGTTGATGAGTGCATAAAAGATCAAGAGGAGTGCAATATAAAAGAAGTGAGTATTAGGGAAGTAAAAGATGAAAGAGAACTAGGAAAGGATAAAATAGGGGTTAAACCAAAGCAAGAGATATTAGTAAAAGCAGAAACACTTGTACTCTCGAGTTGAAGTCCTTACATAGACATCTGAGGTATACCTTTTAAATCAAAGGTTCCAGTTACCTATGATAATTTCAAACTAGCTAAATGAAGAATAAAAAAAGAGAGTGGAGGAGACCATTAGGAAGAGCATGAGACCTATAGGATGGCAACTCTCTAACATAAGAGGCATAAGTCCTACTATGGTGATGCATAGGAAAGTTGTGAGAGAAGGCTAAAGTCTCATTAAAACAAAGTGGTCAAGAAAGAATTATTGAAGTTTTTGAATGCAGGTATTATTTAACCTATTTTGGATATTAATTAGGTTAGTCTGGTACAATGTGTGCCTAAGGAAGGAGGCATAGTAGATCAGAGTGAAAATAGAAAGATTATCTCTACTTGTATAGTCAGAGGATGGAGAGTTTGCATTGATTACAAGAAGGTCAACATGGTGACTAAAAAGGATTACTTTCCTCTAAAATTTTTGGATAAAATGATTGAAAGAGCAGTTAGCGAAGCATTCTATTGTTTCCTTAATAGATATTTAGGATACAATCAGATTTTCATTTAATCAAAAGGCTAAGAGAAAACCAATTTCTAACATTTGCCAATAGAAGGATGTTGTTTAGGCTATGTAATACATCGGTAACTTTTCAAAGGTGTACAATGTCTATTTTTATAGATATGATTGAGAAAATTATGGAATTTTTTATCAATAATTTTTTTATTCATGGACTCTTTTGACCACTGCTTGACAAACTTGGACAGAGTTCTTCAATAATGTGAAGAATCACATTTGGTTCTAAACTCGGATCAATGCTACTTTAAGGTTCACAGTGCATAGTTTTGAGACATAAGATATTTGTGACAAGTTATAAAAGTGAATAGAGCCAAAATGGAGGTCATTGAGAAGCTTCCACTACTGAATAATGGAAAAAGCATTCATTCATTTTGTGACGCAAAAAAGTTTTTTCCAATTTTTTAAGGACTCCTCTTCATTATAGGACGTCTAAATAATATATTAATTAAAGATATTCCATTTAATTTAATGATAATTGTTTACTTTATTTTAACAAGTTGAAAAGAGGCACCCATTTCAAGTGGTAAGATGTGTGCTAGGGAAATAAATGGATAAAAGGCTATGTGTTTTTTACTATACAAGTAAGAAATTAATGGTAGCCGAACTCAATTACATCACTATTTACTATATAAGCAAGAAATTAATGGTAACCCAACTCAATTACATCAGTACAAAGAAGGAGTTGTTAGTAGTTGTGTTCATGTCCAATAAGTTTTGATCTTATCTTTTGTGATATAAAGTGATTTTCTATACTGACCATATCACATTGAGGTGTCTTTTTGCCGAAAAAGATGTAAAATTAAGACTCGATAGGAGGTTCTTCTTTAAGAATTTGATATTAAGATTAGAGATAAGAAGGGAGTGACTAACTTAGTGGTTGATCACCTATCACATCTAAAAAGAGGGGAGTTACAATAGAGTGAAGATATCAATTAGCAATTCTCTAATAAATCTTTAATGATGATAAACTGCCTATTGGTCCAATGGTGTACTAACATATCAAATTATGTTATAGGTGGTGTCCTTCCCCTCAATTTGTCTTATCAACAACAAAAAAGGTTCTTGTATTAGTGCACTCTCTATTTGTGGGATGAACTAAGTCTCTATAAACTTGTGCTGATGTTTTGATCAAGACATCTATTCTATAGGAGGAGATGTTGAACATACTAACACATTATTATGATTCTACTTATGTAGGTTATTATGGAGCAAATAAGACTATAGCTTATGTACTAAAATGCAAATTCTATTGGTCTAACATGTTCAAGGACACTTATGAGTTTGTGACATAATGTGATAGAAGCCATAGAGTAGAGAATATTTTAAAGAGATATGAGATGCCACTTTCTAATAGCTTAGACGTATAATTATTTGATGTGTTGGGATTGGATTTCATGGGACCATTCCTATCATCTATAGGGAACATATACATTTTGGTGGGAATAGATTATGTATCAAGATGGCCTGAAGTAATGGAAACTTCAGCTAATGGTGGTAAGGTGGTGCACAAGTTCACCAGAAAGATATTCAATAGATTTAGAGTGAAAAGAGTAATAATAGCTAATGGAGGAGCCCATTTCTATAATGAATCTTTTAAAGCTCTTCTTAAGGGATATGGAGTCTACCATCGAGTGGACACGCTTTGTTAACTACAATAATATTAGAGAAGATGGCCAATAGTTCTAGAAAAGATTGGGCATTGAAACTTGACAATACTCTATGGGCATATCAAACTACCTTCAAGACTCCAAATGGTATGACATCCTTTTGAATTATTTATGGTAATGCTTATCACTTATCTATGGAATTAGAAAATAGGGAATATTAGATGAGGTTTTCAATTTTAATTCGAAGACAACTATTGAAAAGAAACTCCCACAATTAAATGATTTATAAGAGTTAAGGTTAAATTCTTATGAAAATGCCAAGTTATGTATAAAGAAAGTTTTAAAAAAGGAATAAATCGTATAAGAAGAAAAAAGTATTTTCAAGTTAGAGATATGGTTTTGTTATTTAACTTAAAATTGAAATTATTTATGAAAAATCTTAACTAAAGTTGGAGTGGTCTATTTAAAGTGACTTAAGAATTAAAACATAGATTTTTGGAATTAGAGAATGACAAAAAGGAAGAATTCAAAGTGAATGAACAATGATGTAAATCATATTTTGGAGGAGCATATTCACTTCAAAGGGAAGCATTATCTTTTCTTTCTTTTAGTTTGAAACAATTAAACTAAAATGGTCAAACTAGTGACCTTAAAATTAACATGTTATGTTAGTTAGATTTTTCATAATTTTGTGCTTGATAATGTACTATTTTTATATATTTTTAAATGAGTTTGATTAATGAATGTTCATAATTTGAACTATGTCAATTGGTTAGGAAAAATATCCAGGAGGTTGCATGATAATGTAGTTGCATGATCAGGTACTATTGGTGGAACAATAAACCTACAGTCGTGCACAAGTTGCACTTAAATCTCTAGCATGATTGTGCATAAGGTTTTGCCTAAAATGCATGATTGTGCAAAGGGTTAGATGATTATGCATACCCACATTTACCCTTCCACTAGAAAACCCTAGCTTATTTAAACCACTCTTCTTCCTCCATCCTCTCATCTCTGTCTCTCTGGTTGGCATTCCCCCCCTCTCTTTTGTTGTTTTCTTTTCCTAACATTCACTTAGATTTTATAGGGATTTCACACTTTTCCTTCACTTTTACCTTCAAATTTAGTGTTTCTTAACTGAAAGAACATCTTTTTGTGGGTTTTTGAAAGAAAATTTTCTTCACTCTCTCTTTACTAAGTTTTTTTTCATGTTTTTATGCTTATTTTGTAGGTTTTCCCACATAATGACATCAAGAGTAAAGCAAGTTACCTACAAGTCTTAACCCAAAGAAAAGAAGAAGGTATCCAAAAGTGGTGAACATGATTTGGTGGATAATTTTAGCATTTCTTTCCTGATCTTCTGATATGAAGAAGGTAGGAGGTTCCGAAAACTTCAATCCAAAAATGTTGTTGCACCTAGATATTTTGATTTTGAAAATTTCAAAAAATTGTGCTTAAAAGAAAAAGTTGAATCTTTAAGTCCTAGAGTTCATTGGGTTAAATTCATTCATTATGATTATATTGTTTATAAAGAGATAACATTTTACACTTCAATGACCTTTGAGTTAAAAAATGGATTATTTTTAGTTTAGATTTAAAGGACATCCATATAATTTGGATTATTTTATTATGAGAGAAATAATTGGTTCCTTAAATCAAAATTTGTTAAAATTTCTTACTATTCTCATACTACTTCATTATAGACTAATTTTACTGTGATAGATGTGTTTGAATCACATAATGCACCAAATAATGATATTTGGAGTTTTGAACATTTGATACTATATAAGTTCATGTGTCAAAAATTGTTTACTAAAAGTCAGAGTAATAAATGCTTTATTTTACTTTAGTGTATAGAGCGTAAAATTCATTTTTGTCTTAGCTTTTAATTCTCTAGTCTCCTCTATTTTCACCATGTTCAAATCCAACATGTTGTTCAAGCTTCATATAATCTCTGGGTATTAACTCCTTTACCTGAAATGATTCCTATTATCAAGTTAGATGACCATTTAGAACCTATGGCGGATGAGCTAAAAGTTTCTTATGTTTGGAGACCCAAAGGTTAGATTGAAAACAAAAACTCGCTTGGTTTGGCTAAACAGTAGATTTTAAAAAACTTTTTCCGAAATAAAAACTAATGAAAGTGTAAACACTAAATCAACATGCTTTTAATTCATACATAATACAGCATAAGGAAAATAAATAACATAAGAAAAAGATCAAAATATTACCGACTTCTCGCTACAGCTTCGATTCCTAGCTGCTATGTCCTTCTCAACCAATCTGATTTACCACTTGTTCTCCTTGGACAACTTAGTTAATAAGATCCTTTGGTAGAAAAGGAGAAGAAAAATGAATAGCAAACTTTTTGCTATATTCGGCTAGTTAGAAAGAACAAAAGAAAGAGACATTCTTGTTTTGCTATGTTCGGCTAGTTCCAAAGAGCAGATGGAGAGAGCTTCATTCGTTATATCCGAAGAACCGTTTTTTGGAAAAGAGTAAAGACCAAAAAACGCAACTGATCTTTTAGAAAACAAAATTCAAAAGAGTTGCGTCTGTTCCATACAACACCTTGGACGTTATCACTCATAATAACATTTTCATTGCAGTAATAAAAGCATGAACGAATGTGTTGGGAGACCGTGGAGAGAGCTTCCAAAAGCCAAACATCCAATTATTTTTTAATGTTAAAACATGCTCTACGTTTTTCTATCTTTTAAAAGCCATAAACTATTTAATAAAGAGAATCATTACTTCATTCTTTAATCAAAAGAATGCTAAAAACGAGGGCTGCACGTTTATGCTTTAAAAACAAGCTATTAAAC
>JAOSBN010000179.1:26798381-26808893 GCA_027563595.1 Erythroxylum suave
TCCTCCAATCTATTAATGTTCACTATGCTTTTCACTTATTTCTCAAATAAGGTGTTCTCAAGCAAATACATAGACTACTAAGAAAGTACTTATGATCTAATGGACATTGCTATAAAGAAGGAATTAAATAGGGAGATATATGCACTCCAAATAAGTATGGAGGTATAAATCTAATCCCTCTTAAATATTCAACAAGGAAATGTTAACAAAGAGGCTATAGAGGTTGATAAAAGATAAAAAGTTATTGTAGGCAAAATGGAATCATGAATACTACATTGAAGGCAACAACATTTGGACATTTAAGTTAAAGGAAACCACATTAGTCTCTATCAAATTTATGATCAAACCAAAGAAGAGTGGTAGGATGTTTGTAGACAAGGAGGAGAAGCATGGCAAGTACATAAATTTTTTAGAGAATAGTTGGACATCCACAGGACCTCTTTCTAATCAACATGGCTTACTTCAACTAAGGCATACACTTAATATGTACATCTTAGTGAAGGAAGCTTTTTCCTATAAGAATGAAATCATCAATGCAATATAAGAACATCAAACTAAAATTGACACCCTATATACAATGTTGACTAAGGATAGAGTAGATTGTAACATTTAGATGCCATCTACCCCTAGAAAATTCTCTGACAAATCCTGCAAGGAACTGTACGTTGAATGAAAAAGCAAATTGCTTGTTTTATGCTAATAACTGCAAGTTTGTGGGTCGTTACTTGTAATAAAAAGTAGATATCGTTCCACAGAGATTATGCTTAGGAACCACTTAATTCAGGTTGTCTTTTGTTTAAGACTCAAATTCAAATAATAAAAATTGAAAAATAAACTAAATCTAGCAAACTAACAATAAACGAATAATGTAAAAGAAGTGCATAAACTTTGATTTCAAGATTAAAGATTAGAGATCACTTTTTCCTTATCTTATCACCCTCCTACCTTGTTGATTGAATTATGCCTCACCTAATATGTATTAATGTTTCAATAATCCTCTTTCAAGATGTAATCAAATGTCTCTAACCAAATTAAATGGAATTGACTATGCAATCTCTCAATCTACAAAATTAGTCTACCAATTTAGCTAGTTATGAAGCTATCCTTTAGGTAATTAACTAATTAGTCAAGATCTCTCTCTAATTAATCAATTAACTTAGTAAATGCAGTTCTATAGGGTGCTAACTCTTATTGTACAACCGTACACAATTTATCTAAATCAAATTATTAATATATTGTAAGGTTAAGCACAACATTTATCTAAAGCATCCGTTCATTCAAAATAACAAAAGTAGGAGTTCAACAAGTAGTTTAAAAGTAATCCCTACAAGAAATTCAGCCACTCATAATAAGGACAAGTTTTACCATATCTATATTCTCTATAATACAAAATATACTGAAAAATAAAACTAAAACAAATGCAATGGTAGCTTTCTTCCTTTTTTGTTTTTGAAAATCTAGAAAATGGAAGCTTGATGGAAGCACTTGATTATCGGTCCTAATTTCTACCTTTTTGTCATCAACATTTGATGAAAATCTGAATGGCGGCTAACAAATATGTGTATATGTAAAAAGGGCTTTTAAAATTTTTCGTCTTTTAGTCAACAATGTTTTTCTGCGGTCTGAAAAGACCGAAAAGTTCCTTGAAAACTTGAGTTTGGAAGGGTCCCCCCATTTATCCAGATGCTGGCGATGATCATGGCCTATATGACACAATCGTGGCCCTTAAGTAAGATCTCTATCATAATTATGGCGTCTTTCCTGCGACGATCATAGGGTTGTGTTATAGTATCATACCACTATCATAGAGCATATACTCGAACCTATTGACAAATATTTAAGAACATACTCTACAAGGATGGCACGTTAAGACGATCAATTCAACTCATGAAAAAGTTTTCAGCCATCAAACAAATCTTAAGCAAAAAAATATTCATTTTGGTCCATTTCATTTACAAACATATCTATTCATAAATGTTATTACATTTCAGAATTCACACATATATTGTACAACGGTTGAGAAATACAATTCAGATACAAAATCACTAAAGAAATTTGCAGGTACATTTGATCCTGACCACTAACTTATGTTCAAATGTAGTAGCTACTTCAACTAGATTAGCTAGATCTCTTTTCAACCTAAAGACAACGTTGCAATTTTGATGAGTTTGTGATCTCAATGAGTGAACCATCATTGATGTGCTCACTCATATTAATCATAATCACAATTCACAAACAAATTTTATCATCAATTATTGAATATCACTTTATATTTCATATACTCATTTTAGAATAACTTGATCACTTATCTCAATGAGTCATCTCAATAACATGTACATAAATATTGCATATCACAGTGTCATCACAATTCAGTAATTCATTAAAATCGTTCACACAATATATCTAAAAATATATATTTGAAAATGCATATGCACATGTGCATCCACTTTCATTTTTATTTTGTTATGATCGAGCACCTTTTTACTATCCCATATCCTTTGTGGATACCAAGCACATTAATATCTAAGCTTGTGGCTCTTCGTGCACATTTTGAAGCTTTAAGCTCTTTTTTACTTGTCACTCCGGTTACAACTCCTTTATTTAATCATGCATCATAATGTGATGGAACGCATCAATTCCCATTATATACAATCATTATATTTCATTCATCGTGCATATCCATTTTAACTTTATAACTTGTATAGTTCCATTTTGCAATTAGGTTTATACCTCAAGTAAACTTGATTATTCTAAATTTATCAATCATACAATCACTAATCTTTTTTCTAGCATTATAATCACACAATATCCCAATTCTCATTCATTCATACCTAATACATCTTACTCATATCCTTTGGATCATAACTGCATTCCTAAAGACCCCTTCATTCATATAATACTCATAAATTCCAGATTTTTGAAGCATTTATAATTTATCAAACAATCCATTCCTTATGTTATAACCTCAATTATTAATCTAAACTTTGCAAACCTTTAACCAATTAATCAAACATCAAATTATGTTCATTTGAAGCCTCAATCAAGTCCAAATGCACCAACGTAAAGTAGCTTATCCTTAGTTAGTTCAATAATCACTTAAAAGAGAAAAGTTCAAGTCTAATGCCTTTCCCATGATCGTGGAGGCCTTCCCAAAATCGTGGGATGTGTCATCCTAAAATTTCTCCTCCCTTTCCTTTAATTTTTTGTTCCATATTTTAACCATTACATATAATATCCAAAACATATTCTTATGGTTCATCATTTATACCTCAATTTCTCTTCATTTTTACCTCAATTCTAACTTAAAATCTTTCATACAACAATTCATAAACTATTATTTATAATTTACACAAAAATAAAACATGATTATCCATTCTCATTAACTTCCAGAACACATCCTCAACACCATTTTCAATATCAATCCATCCTTAAACCATCATCATATACGCTTTGTTAAAACAAACCATAAAGAACAATATCTTACTTGATCAACTCCAAAGCTCCTTAAATCTAAGTTAACCTAGTCCCTCCAAGCTTACATGATCATCACCATATTCAAAAACAAGAAGGTAATAGAAATGGGTTTTTTCAAAAAGGAGAAAACAATGAAATCTTGGAGTGGCAAGGTGAAGGATGTTAAACAAAACTCAATGTTATGAGTGCGAGGGTGAGAGTGTCATGAATGAGAGAAAAAAGAAGAAGAAGAAGATAACATGTAATAAAATGTAGAAATGAAAGATGATCTTTAAAGTGTGTATAATGTGTGGGTCTAAGGTGTGTGGCAACTGTTATGACGCTTGTCACTTACCATATGTCATATGCTTATGAGTCCAAAACCCATTCTCCATGCCATTTGTCACCCATTTATTTAATGCTACATATTACTTGTTTCTATTATCATGTGTCACTTATTTCTACTACCATGTATCAATTTGTCTTGCCACTTGGCATTTTTCCTAGTCCAAACGTACACATAAATTGATAAATCTCCTAATTGTAATAATTAATTCTAAGTTGCTAATTGTAATCCACCAATTCTTGTCATTGGTAAACCAAAGTAGAAGACAATGGAAATGAACGTTCATATCATATTCATTATGCTCAGTCATTTATCACATTCATATTAGTTTCATACATAGGAATATGTCAATTAAGTGCAATTTATCTAACTCACTATTTAAGTGTTTATGCTAATATTATGCATTTGAATACAATCATAAAATCATGTCATAATGTATCAAATTCATTCTATATGATGCCACTCATGAGACTCAGTACTTTAGCACTTTAAATCTTTCGACAATTTGAGAGATGGGATACTACAATTCTCTCCCTATTTAAGATATTTCGTCCTCAAAATTCTAAACTAACTAATTCCACAGATGGGTTAATGTTGTCTCATGTTTTTCTCAATCTCCTAATTGACTTCTTCTCTTGAATAATTTTCTCCAATCATTCGATTTCCTCAGATTCCTTAATGACTTTTCCTGATGTCTGACCATTCTTACTAGTTTTTTTCCACACAACTCAAATTATTTGCAATTCTTGATTTTCTGAACTAATAACACAAACATCAAATCTAACTTGTAATTCTTGAACATACTAGCATGGAATATATCGTGGTCCTAAGTTCCTCTAGCAATAGCAATAGTGTTATCTCAAATTCAAGAACTTAGTAACGTATCTAACTCTAATATTTACTTTTGGTACATTCAATATTCATTCATTCCAAAAAATGGAACATTTGGTTTAATATAATACAATTTGGTGAAAGTCTTCATTAAAGAAGATTTCTCTCCTCAATCATCAATCCTGTTCATGAAATCCTTATCAGTAAACTATGTTCATCATCACTTTTAGCCATTCATAATATCTTAATAAGATCAATTATTATCATATATCACTTGATCATAATGTTCTATATATTAAAGCTTAATGAAGTAATAGGCATGTTCATTTACTCTTATTTTTTATTATGTACATGAAGATCATTACATCTTATCCAAAGATTTATTTTTGAAAGGTAACCAATTCATATTTTACGTTGATGATACCTTTATCTCAATTGATTCTAGATAACATTTGAGTGTTATATAACTATACAAAAGTTTCTTCTCCTTAGTAGTTACCATTTCAATATATCCATCTAAATCTATGCTTCCACTACGTTACTCTGAGTCATCTCAGAATTTTAACTATGAGGACTAAGACTGAAGAACATTCAATATGTCATAGATCACTCGCTATAAAATATCCAAGCATATACTACATATGTGCTTAGTAACATCTTTAGTTAAGGTAACCACATTATTAGATGTTACTCACAATAATTGATCAATTTAATATTGAGGCCTTCTATTATATCTTTATCATTTATTTCATCTTTCAGTTATCATCAATTTCATCTTACGTATATATGTTTTCAATCAATTCAGAAACATAAGATACGTAACCATCATAAAATTCTAATCTCTAATTCAATGGATAACCTTACATTAAATCATAAACTCTTCACACGATAATTATACGACCATTCTAAGTCTAAGTTCAACCTCTCAAGGTCATAGTAAATTTTGTTTTTTTCCAAGTTTGCGTGTACACTTTAAATCTTATCATTTCCACTTGTATCTTTTTTTTTCTTAGTTAATCCACAAAAATGTATTTACGTCCATATTAATTCAAAGATATAAAAGCACAGTACAATACTGATATCATATTCGATGATACAACCACAAACACAAATACATTGAGTCTCTGTCTACCATATCAAACCATATAGTGTCTCTTATTTCAAGATATCAACAAACTCTCATTTTCTCATACTCTGATAGTTCATCATTTTATAATAGTCAAGACTTTTAATGAATGTTCATGCATGTGACTTATTTAATTGCAACTAAGATTGGGGATCAGTTACCACTACATACTATGACATGTTTAAGATTCATGTACCTTGACATAAATTATAAAGACTGCTTATATAAGGTACTAAGTTGGGCTTTAATACCATAATGTAACATACCATGGAGCATATACTCGAACATACCAACAAATATTTAAGAACATACTTTACAAGGATGGCACGTTTAATCGATCAGTTCAACTTATTACAAAATTTTTAGGCATCAAACACATCTTAAGCAAACTAATATTCATTTCAGTCCATTTCATTTACAAACATATCCAGTCATAAATGCCGTTACATTTCAAAATTCACACACACATTGTACAATAGTTGAGAAATACAATTCAAATACAAACTCATTGAAGACATTTGTAGGTACAACTAATCCATACCACTAGCTCATGGCAAATGTAGTAGCTACTTTAACTAGATTAGCTAGATCCCTTCTGAACCTGAAAGACAACATTGTAATTTTGATGAGTTTGCGAACTCAATGAGTGTACCTTCATCGATGTGCTCAATCATATCAATCACAATGACAATTCACAATCCGATTCACAATCAAATTATATCATCAATTATTGAATATCACTTTACATTTCATATGCTCATTTCAAAATAACTTGATCACTTATCTCAATCAGTCATTTCATTAACTTGTATACAAATATTGCATATCATAATATCATCACAATTCAGGAATTCATTGAAATCTTTCACAAAATACATGTGAAGATATATATTAGTAAATACGTATGCACATGTGACTCCAATCTCGTTTTTATTTTTGTTGTGACCAAGCGTCTTTTTACTGTTTCGTATCTATTGTGAATACTAGGCTCATGTCATAAACTATCCCGTATCCTTTATGGATACCAGGCTCATTAATATGTTAGCCTATGGCTCTTTGTGCACAATTTTAAGTTTTAAGCTCTTTTTTATTGGTCACTCCGGTTACCACTTCTTTATCTAATCACGCTTCATAATGTGATGGAATGCATCAATTCTCATTTTATGTAATCAATATCTTTCATTCATCATGCATAGTCTTTTTTACATATTCATCAAATCTAAGTCTGGCATTCAATATGTAATTGAGTACACATATTTTTCCAGATTCACAAAAATTTTTGAAGCACTCCAAATACAATCTCAATTATTAAAATCATAACAATAACAACTCAATAACTGAAATTTAATAGAGCAAATTAATCGTAGTAAGTAAAGATCAAGGTTGAATCACAGTACGCTCCAAATAAGTTATTGCCTTCGTGATCTGGCAATGTCTTGACGTTGACGATCAAATTTTGTTTTTATCTTCAAGCAATACACACCTATTTCACATTTTCAATTATATGATTATTCATCATTTGCATGTATCTATGTCATGTTCAATTTATGCTCAATTAACTCTTCCTAGGTATGTATCATTATTCATAATTCTTGACTAAACTTATATGTTTTTAGATCATTCACTTTATATCTTGTATAGTTCCATTTTACAATTAGGCTTACACCTCAAGTAAACTTGATTATTCTAAATTCATCAATCATACAATCACCAATCTTTTTTGTAGCATTATAATCACAAAATATCTCAATTCTCATTCATTCGTACCTAATACACCTTACTCATATCCTTTGGATCATAGTTTCATTCCTAAAAACACCTTCATTTGTATAACACTCATAAATTCCATAATTTTGATGCATTTATCAAACAATCCATTCCCTATGTTATAACCTCAATTAATAATCTAAACTTATCAAACCTTTAACTGAGCAATCAAACGTCAAACTAGATTCATTACAAGCCTTAATCAAGTCTAAATGCACCAGAGTAAAGTAACGTATCCTTAGTTGATTCAATAATCACATAAAAAGGAAAGTTCATGTCCAATGCCTTTCCCACGATTGTTGAGGCCTTCCCATGATCGTGGAATGTGTCATCCAAAAACTCCTCCTCCCTTTCCTTCAATTTTTTTTTCTAAATTTTAACTGTTACATACTATATCCAAAACATCTTCTTCATAATTCATCATTTATACTCAATTCATCGCCATTTTCACCTCAATTCTAACTGAAAATCATCCATACAATAATTATTAAACTGTTGTTTATCATTCACATAAAAATAGAACATGATTATTCATTCTCATCAACTTCCAGCTCACATCATCAACACCATTTTCAATATCAATCCATCCCTAAACCATCATGATATATGTTTTTATTAAAACAAACCATGAAGTACAATATCTTACTTTTTTTTAAGCTCCAAAGCTCTTCAAATCATGAGTTAACCTAGCCCCCTCTAAGCGTACACGATCATCACCATATTCAAAAACAAGATGGGAATAGAATTGGGTTTCATCAATAAAGAGAAAACAACATAATCTTGGAGTGGCAAGGTGAAGGATGTTAACAAAACTCAACGTTGTAAGTATGAAGATGAGAGTGTTGTGAATGAGAGAAGAAAGAAGAAGAAGATAACATGTAGTAAAAAGTAGAAATGAAAGATGATCTTTTAAGTGTGTGTAATGTATGGGTTTAAGGTGTGTGGCAAGTGTTGTGATACTTGTCACATGTCTTATACTCATGGTTCCAAATGTCTTTTAATGACTAGTCCATTTATCTCTCAATTTCTAAGCCATTTGTAACCCAATCTCCATGCCATTTTTCATCCAATTATTTAATACTATGTATCACTTACTTTTAGTACCATGTGTCACTTATTTTTATGACCATGTATTAATTTTTCATTCCATTTAGTATTTTTCCTAGTCCAAAAGTACACATAAATTCGTAAACCTCCCAATTGTAACAATTAATTCGAAGTTCCTAATTATAGTCCATCAATTCTTGTCATTGGTAACCCAAAGTACAAGACATTAGAAATGCACATTCATATCACATTCATTATGCTCAGTCATTTGTCACATTCATCTTAGTTTCATACACCGGAATATATCAATTGAGTGCAATTTATCTATCTCACTATTCAAATGTATATGTTAATATTATGCATTTGGATACATTCATAAAATAACGTCATAATGTCCCAAATTCATTTTATATGTTGCTACTCATGTGACTTAGTAGTCTAATACTTTTAATCATTCGACAATTTAAGAGACAAGATAGTACAATTATGGTTAGGTTCCCTTCAAAACTCCTCTGTTCGTCAATATTGAACCTGAAATAGTAACAAACTCATAAAGGCATCTTAAATACACAACATTGAAGCTCAAAGGCATGCTCTAACTGATAAAACATGTAAAACACAAATATTAACGAACTTACACAACCTAAACACATACAAAATAATCAAATTAACAATTAAGCACACACCAAGCTACAAATACGATTGAATGTACAATTATCAATATCCCCGAAGTTAAACTTTTGCTTGTCCTCTAGTAAAAATCAAATATGACCAATAAAATTATATCACCTCATTTTCACGAAGATTAAAGCATGCAATCCCTTAAACTTTGGTCAAGTCAAGTGTCAAGCTACTACACACATCATGCGTAATTTTTAGTGGTGCACATAAGCAAACTTAACTTATGAAACCATCTCTCAAAGATAAGTACAAACTCAGAATAAACTTTCCTTACAGATTTCACTCATTTCTCTCAAGTTCTTGATTGTTAGTGTTTCACTCAAACTTCCTATAAGAAACCACACTATCATAGGCTTTTTAATACACTAATTGTCCTTTATAATGATTACATTCTAAGATAGATCAAAATGACTTTGTTTTGGGTGGTAATGTGTCTAAGGTTAAGGTGGGTCAAAAAGGTTTTATATCACAAGCATTTATAAATTACTAATTGTACAAAGGGATGACAAAGATAAAATTTTGAGATATGAAAATGAATATGATTAGTACACTGCACTTATTGATGCTACTACATGTTATTCCTTTTTCTTTTCTTTCATTTTTTATTATTTGATTTTGTTCTTTTATCTCTTTTTTATCCTAATTATGAAATAATGAATAGAAAAAGCAATCATATGCAATGTGCTTTAAGAGTAGAAGTCCTAAAATCTACTTAGACCATCTCAAAAAGGAAAAAAATTGTAGCCAAAAAATCCCAAACTAAAGTATCACTTAGCACTTTATTAACTTGTGATTGGGCAAGATAATGGGGTTTGTGGGTTTTTAAATGTGATGATTTCAAGAAACAAAATGTTAAAGGCTCAACGGGGCTAGCAAGGGATAATAAAAAGATAGGTCATTTAAGTCAAGGGTTAAAACAAAAACGGCCTTAATTATTTCCATCGAGCATGCATCCCATAGATTTAAAAAAACTCAAAGCAAGCTCTGAAGGTAACTACCTAAGGAAGCATCACGCAAACAAGGAAATAAAATGACTATAGAATGGAGTCATAAAGGCTCAATTCCTTATATAGGCTTAAATGAAAATCTAATATGCTGCTATACACTACCTCATTGCTCAAGTGTCAGGTTCTAAGTAAGCTTAATTGAGCCCAAGTTTATTACATAAATTGGCTACACTTTTTCTATCTTTAATGTACTTTTTGACTCTTAATTTGTGATTTTTGTGCTTTAGTTAGTCCTTTATATGAGTTCACACTTT
>JAOSBN010000179.1:26808993-26822854 GCA_027563595.1 Erythroxylum suave
ATCGAACAACCTAAAATAAGCTCGCTAGATTTAATAGGACAGTCACATTATAAGTTAGGAAAATAGATTAATCAAGGCAAAAACCATATCAGCTCAGGTCATTTAACCAAAGTTGCATTATCCTTAATGATTTAACACCATTAGTTGCCACAAATGAATCGAAAGCACAAAAATTAGTTATTGTATTCAAGATTCTAGCAATGGGTTTTCATAAAAACAACCTAATGAACGCATTCACATCATCTTTATACAAATAGCCAAATCAATATAAATAGGATAACATAAACAATCCCCAAGGAGAGGATGATTCAACATTACATAATGAAGAATTTCTCAAATGTGATGTTTGGCTTTGATCTTACCTTTAAACCCGATTGAGGATGTTTAGCCCTCTATGGGTCTCCAAAGAATGCATGCCCTACCCCTCTTTTTCTTCCAAAACCAACCCATGTTATGTTTAGCCACTCAAATGTCATTTTATATTAAAATTTAGGATTTTAAAAAGTCATACAATTGGAGACACAGTTGTGTATCCAACCGTATATGTCATAAAAATGAGCCCAATTTGTGTACTTATATGGACAAATAAGTAGATACAAGGCCATATATCTCCCATGTCATGTTGAATTGGTGTTCTTCTTGCAATTTCTTACACAATCCTCACCCTAACCTATCTCCTTCTTATTACAAAAAGACAATTGAGTTTGAACATCAAAAGGATGGCTCAAAGAATGTGCTCTTAACTCACTTTAGCTCTTGAGCTTCCAAATTGTACCTAAAACTAACTATGAACCAAAATGAGTTTCTTAAACATTTCAAAACATTATTCATTAAGTGTTACAAAATAAATGTATAATCCATGTAACATTCCACTCCCATAGAGCATGCGCCTAAACATACCAGAGGATATTTGAAAACATACTCTATGAAAATGGTACATTAGGACAATCAAACTAACTCATTAAAGGCATCAAACATATCATAAGCATTATAAATGTTTAATTCTTACCATTTCATTGACAAACATAAAAGTCACATGTCATTATAATTCACAATCTACATATACATTACACAACATTAGTTCGAGTTCAATCTTAATATTAAAAAAATAACATGAAATGGGATGTTAATACATAAGACTCCAATTAGGCTTCTTAAATTCAGCTGATCAGACCTTTGACCCATTCTTGTCCCCAAAATACAAGTACTAGACTTTTACTATATCACCTTAGCAGTTAGAACTCCTTTGAGCCTGAAAAACAATGCAACAATTTTGAGGTAATCACAGTGAGTGAACCATCATCGATATATTCACTTAAGTCAGATCATAAAAACAAGTATATCAAAGTTTATTTTACTCCCACAAGCATATCTTATAAACTAGCATTGCATATCACAACACAACATCCATTAACTTCAACTGTAATTCACTATTTCAAAACAATTTAATAATACATTTACATTTAATCATTTGATATATGTAAGGATGTATATCTAAATGCACATTTGTTTCCATTTTCATTTTGTTTTGTTATGATAAAGTACCTATCAACCTAAGTTATTGTCCCATATCTATTGTGGGCACTGAGATCATTTATGACCCTTATCCATTGTGGATACCGAGTCTATGTCATCTGAGCTTGAGGCTTTTTTTCATGATCTTGAGCTCAAATCTCTTTTCCCACATTGGTCACTCTAGTCACAACTCATTTATCTAATCATGCATTCAATGTGATGAGATGCATCATTTCATATGCTATGTTTTCATTTCCTTTCATTTTTGTTTACTCATGCCACATCTATCAAACTCCTTGAATGTAAGTTCAGAATTTATCAATTAGTTGTACAAATGTTCCATATTATCATACAATTCATGCAGAAGCACATATAAATGAGTTTACACATCCAGAATCACTCACAGTACGCTCCAGAAAAGCTATTGCCTTAATGTTTTGGTAATGTTTGGATGTTAACCATCACCTTACACGTCTATCGTGATACAATACACACATAGTCTACAAATCACTAATTTGTTTAATCATATGAATATTCAATCATGCACATATATATGTGTCACGTTTCAATGCATGCTCAGTTGACATTCCGGGTATATATTCCTATACAAATATCTTGACCAGTCAAAAATTATAGCTTGTATACAACAAGTTTGCAATCAGGTTTATACTTTAAGTAAGCTTGATTTACTCAAAATTCCTTAATCATATATTCACCAAACTTTTCTAGCAATATATATTCATACAATTACCCAATTCTCATTCACAATTACTTCATGTTCTTGATTGCTCATTCATTCATGCCTAATACATATTACTCGTATCCTTAAGATCATGTTTGCATTCATAAGAATACCTTTATTCCTTCATCACATCATAATTTCCATATTTGGTTACATTAATGCCAAAACAGCACATTCTTTAAGTTATGAAATCAATTAACAACCCAAACTTATTAAGCTCTTTAACTAATTAATCAAGCAACAATCCAGGTTCATTTTAAGACTTAATTAAGACCAAATACATCAATTTAAAAGTGACTTTTCATCAACTAGTTCAATACATACACAAAATAGAAATTAACAATCTAGAACTAGGCTCATGATCGTGGAGGATCTAGCAATGATCATGACAAAAGTTTATGTAATAGGCCACGATGGTGCGTTGAGGGCTACAATCGTGTACTATCTTTCTCCCTGAGTTCTCCACAAATTTCACATGCTTAGAGACATCACTGCCATTTGAATTTTTCCAAACTTCATGTCCTATAATGCTACTTCATTTCATGCTAGTCTAACTTCCATATTGGTTATATTAGATCTCACAAAAATCTACTCATTTGCTTCATTATCATTCACTTTATACCATCATACATGCGGTCCTAACTTTTCAATTTTCGAAAACACCTTAATAGCACCTATCTTTATCATAAATTCCTCATCAATTATACTTCAAATCGCAACTTAAATCATCCATATAATAGCCTATA
This sequence comes from Erythroxylum suave, assembly GCA_027563595.1. Taxonomy (NCBI): domain Eukaryota; kingdom Viridiplantae; phylum Streptophyta; class Magnoliopsida; order Malpighiales; family Erythroxylaceae; genus Erythroxylum; species Erythroxylum suave. Next base: position 26,811,997 of record JAOSBN010000179.1, read on the forward strand.
AACTACTGTTGTCATGCATCCAAAAATAGAATAAAAGTTACCTCTTTTTATTTATCATTTTCTAACATAATGTCAGCACCAATACCACATTCAATCTATCCCTAATCAATCATCATAATTTTTACTAACACATTCCACAAAGATCAATATTTCAATTACTTATTCAACTTAAATGCCACCTTAATGTATCAAGCCTACTTTGCCTCACATACATGCAAGATCATCTCAAGAACAAGGTGGGAGTAGGATGGCTTCAGCAAAGACAGCACATACAACAATGTTTTGTTTCTATAACAATCTTTATGAAGGTCTTTTTGTATGGATTTTGGTGTAGCAATTTAAAAAAATTAGGCAGAAACATAGAGATGTGAGGGAGAAGTAAGTTTCAATAATAAGAGGAAGAAGAAGGAGAGAGTTTCAGTAGAAAATAACAAGTAAAGAGACTCTGTCATGTGTTTGTCGTATGGTATGAGTAGAGGATGAGTTTAAAGACACTTGTCAACTTTCCAGGCTAGCTACATGTCCTCTCTTTAGGTTGCCAAATGTCACTTAGTTCCTAGGCCATTGGTTAGTTAATTCTACTACCATTTGACATTCAATTTATAGGCTTAGTCATCCCAAATTTCCAAATATCAACTTATCTTGCTACTTGAAATTTTTCCTACTCTCAACGTACATTTTAGTCCATCAATCTTCCAATTGTAATAATTAACTCCAAATTCCATTAATTCTTTTTATTGGTAAATCAAAATACAAGACATTATAAATGCACAATCATGTCACAATTATTTAGAAACTTTTATACCCCGGAACATGTCAATTGTTGCAATTTTTCTAAATCAAAATTCGTATGTGTATGCTAATATTACATATGTGAATGAAATCATGAAAATCATATCCTAAATGCTCTAAATTCATTCTAATATGATGTAATTCATGTGACTAAGTAATCTAGCACTCTAACTCTTAGTAGTTTTGGAAGCTAACTATTATAATTTTCCTCTTCTTGAGAAATTTCTAACTCTCAGTAGTTTTGGAAACCAACTATTACAATTCTCCCCTTCTTAAGAAATTTTGTCCTCGAAATTCTTACCTAATTGATCAAATAGATAGGGGTACTATTTTCTCATGTTCTCCTTAGTCTCCCATGTAGCATCTTGTCTCGAATGATTCCTCCAAAGGACTTTAACCAAAGGAATTGCTTAATCCAACTATTTTAATCGTTTCCTCTATATAACTCAAATTATTTGCAATCTCAACCTCTTGTGTTAGTAATATATATGTTGGAATTTACTGATATCTCCTGAGTATACTAACATGAAATACTTTATAAATCTGAGACATTTTTTGTGGTAATGCTAATTTGTAAGCCAATGATCCAACTCTTTCAGTAATCTCATAAGGACCAATATATCTAGGGCTTAACTTTCCCTTTTTATTGAACTTTTAGCACTTCTCGCCAGGGTGACACTCTCAAAATACCTTATCTCCTACTTGGTACTCCATATCTCTCCAGTGCTGATCTGCATAAGTCTTTTGAATGTCTTAAGCTGCCTTAATCCTACTGTGGATCAATTTTACCTTATTAATAGTATCGTGAATTAACTCAACCGTTAACTATCCTTAAGCCTTCTTTATCCCACTACAAAGGTGCTTAGCACCTTTTTCCATATAACGCCTCATATGGAGCCATACCAATACAACTATGATAATGATTATTGCGTGCAAATTCAATCACAGCTACATATTCATCCCATGCTCCTTGAAACCCCAAAACACAAGCCTTAAACATATCCTCAACAATCTGAATAGTCCTCTCACCCTGCCTGTCTATTTGAGAATGAAACGTTATACTAAAATTTAACTTTATGCTCAATGTTGTTTTTAGGCTGCCCTAAAATCTAAAAGTAAATATGGGATCTCAATCTAATACAATAGACACTATTGCCATATGTAACCTCACTATCTCATTTCAACCTAATTGATCTAGTGTGTTATTCTCCCTAATAGGTAAGAAATGAGTTAATTTTGTTAACATGTTAATAACGACCCATATGGCATCATGCTGCCTTTAAGTTATCGACAAACTATAATAAAATCCGTTATAATCCTCTCCTATTTCCACTCTGGAATAGGCAATAAATGCAATTTGCCAACTGGTGCCTGACCCAAAAAGAAGGAAGCTACATATGAATATGGGTTCAACTTGTTGACGGAAGTCTTCTTTTGTTTCTCAACGGTGAAGTAAGACCATGATCATGAGCTTATTATCCTAAGTTAGAATAAGCTGATAGGATCCCCCTTTTTCTTTTCGCCCACATATCGCCATGTAGGAGGGACATGGGGATGTAAAAAAGGAAAGAGGGGGATGGGATTTCTTTCGCTTTTGGCATAGCGGGCCCCTAGGGGGAGGCTCACATGATGGGCTATTAGCTTAGTGATAGAGCGTGACCCTGATCATTGCATCGTTGTGCTTGGGCTTTGAGGGCTCTTAGCCACATGGATAGTTCAATTTGCTCATCTCTGTCTAACTCTAAGATGTGGATCATCTAAGGAACATTAGCATAGAATACTTCCCCTGTTCAAATCGGGGTTTGAAACAAAACTTCTCCTCAATGGGATAGATGGGGCGATTCTGATGAGATCCAATTTTCTAGTCACTCGTGGGATCTAGGTGATAAAGAGGGACCACCACAGGTCCTCTATTCTCAAGAATCCAAATATCCCTTATCAATGTATAGACAGCTATCTCTCAAACACAGTTTTAGGTTTGGCCTCAATGGGGTGATAGAGGGATCATACCATTCGAGTTTTTTTTATGTTTTTCCTGTAGGGCTGGATAAAGCTATAATCAATAGAATTTTCCTAACCCTCCCTTCCCGAAAGGAAGAACGTGAAATTCTTTTCCCTTTTTATAGGGGCCAGAAGATTGGATCTAGCCGTAAGAAGAATGCTTAGCTGATAAATAACTCAGTTCTAGGTCTTCGACCTCCTCAGTCACTACAAATGCCTTAATTAGTGCAATAGGATGTGTCTATTTATCTATCTCTTGACTCGAAATGGGAGCAGGATTGAAAAATGATCTTATAGCATCTAAGGTGAGGTTGGAAGGGTCTCTTAACGCCTTCATTTTCCTTCTCATCAGAGTAATTTCAAAAAGACTTGCCTTGGCAAGGAAGAGGGGGGAGCAAGCACATTTGGAGAGTATAGTATAATAGAGAATTGTATACCACATTCGGGAAAGATTAATCACTCTCGAAAAGGAATCTATTGATTCTCTCCCAATTGGTTAGATAGTAGGTGTGATGATTTACTTCATGGGCAAGGTCTCTGGTTCAAGTCTAGGATGGCCCAACTACGTCAAAGAAAAGAATAAAAGAAGAATCTAACTCCTTCATGCATGCTTCACTTGGCTCGGGAGGATATAGCTCAGTTGGTATAGCTCCGCTTTTGTAATTGGGTCATTGCTATTATGGATTGGATGTCTAATTTTTTGGACGGTAATGATAATATCTTGTACCTAAACTAGTGTCTCTCCTACAGTTCCCTCATCTCAGATCCCGGGGGAAGAGGATCAAGTTGGCCCTTACGAATAACTTAATGTACTATCTCCCTTTAACCCTTTAGTGAAATGTGACAAAAGGAAGGAAAATCCATGGATCGAACCCATCATCTCCACCCTTTAGGAACTATGAGATCACCCCTAAGGACACCCTTGGCATCTAGGGGTCGTGGACCCTGTCTAATAAGTGGAACTCATTACTTGTCCATTCTCAGGTTAGGCAGTAAAGGTCAGAGAAGGGCAATGACTCATTCTTATTCTTAAACCAAGATTCTTAAGACCAAAGAGAGGGACGAAAAGGGGGGAAAGCTCTCCATTCCTATTTTTCCTATAGCTAGATCCTCCAGAACCACAAGAATCCCTAGTTAGAATGTGATTCCAACTCAACACCTTTTGAGAAGAGTTGCCTTTTGGAGAGCACAATATAATGAAAGTTGTAAGTCGTATTTTCGAGGGGGGAGGGGAGTTATTGTCTATTGTTGGCCTCCATGATAGAATCAGTTAAGTGCCCAAGAGGTAATGGTTTACCCTGTGGTAAATGTCAGCGGTTCAAGTCTGCTTATCTCCAACTCATGAACTTAGCCAGTACAAAGCTATACGATAGCGTCCAATTTTTTCCTATTCGGTAGTTCAATATATGATTTATCATTCATAAACGTTGATAAGATCCTTTCTTTTAGTGTAATAGCATCTTAGGATGGCATGACCTTAACCTTAAAGTTAAGGGCGAGGTTTAAATAAGGAATGGCTTACGGTGGATACCTAGGAACCCAGAGACGAGTAAGAGCATAGTAAGCAATGAAATGCTTTGGGAGTTGAAAAAAAGCATAGATTCAGAGTTTTTTGAATCGGTCAACCTTTCAAACTACTGCTGAATCCATGGGCAGGCAAGAGACTACCGGGCGAATTCTAAACTTTTTAGTAATTAGAGGAAAAGAAAGCAAAAGCCATTCTTGTAGTAGCAGTGAGTGAAATAGGAGCAACCCAAACTGTGAAAACAAGGTTGTGGGAGAGCAATATAAGTGTCGTGTTGCTAGGTGAAGCAGTGGAGTGTTACACCCTAGATGGCGAAAGTCTAGTAGCCGAAAGCATCACTAGCTTACACTCCGACCTGAGTAGCGTAGGGCACGTTGACTGGACCTCTAGGGGTAAAGCACTATTTCGTTCTGGCTATAAGAGCGGTACCAAATTGAGACAAACTTTGAATACTAGATATGACCTCAAAATAACAAAGGTTAAGGTCGGCTAGTGAGACGATGGGGGGTAAACTTCATCATCGAGAGGGAAATAACTCAGATCACTAGCTAAGGCCTCTAAATGATCTCTCAGTTGTCAAGGAGGTAGGGTTGCAGAGACAGCTAGAAGGTTTACCTAGAAGCAACCACCGAAGATGAACGGGGCTAAGTGATCTTCCGAAGCTATAGGATGTAACAATGCATTGGTAGCGAAGCATTCTGCCTTAGAGGGAGTAACCCTACCAGGAAGCATATCATATGCTACCACATGTGCTTCCGCCAAAATTTCCTCTCTCAAATTGTCAACATCTAGTACAAATAATATATGATTCAACCACTATGTATTATTTGTTAACTCAAACTCAAAACTCGGATTCTGTGTTTATCTTCTCTACAATCTTCACTACTTCTGGGTCTTTTCTTTGAGTTATTCTAATCCTTTCATGTCATACAGATCCAAGCTTCAATGTAGCTAACTATGTTTTATTCTATCCCAAACTTAGCTTAATATTCATTGCTCTCAATTGAACTAGATTTGGTAACCTCAGTGCTTGAGTTCATGCTACACTGCTATTAGATTTCCTGTTAAATGCATTAGTAATAACATTAGCTTTAACTGGATGATACTCTATTGTGTAATCATAATCCTTAAGCATCTTAATCCTCTTCATTTGTCTCATATTAAGTTCCTTTTGACTAATCAAATATCTTAAACTTCAATGATCTATAAAAATCTGAAATGTTTCGCCATATAAATAATGTCTCCAAATTTTCAAAGCAAATACTACTACAGTAAGCTCTAAATCATGAATTGGATAATTGAACTCATGAAGCCTTAAATATCTCGAAGCATAAGAAATCACTTTACCATACTACATCAAAACACACCCTAACCCCTAGTGTGAAGCATCACTGTGTACAACATATCCTCCAGATCCAGATGGAATAACCAAAACTGATGTCATAGTTAATCGATGCTTTTATTCATCAAAGGTCTTTTGACATTCATCAGTCCATCGGAATGGAATGTTCTTCCTTAAAAGCTTTGTCAAAGGGGCTGAGATCAATGAGAACCCCTCAACAAACCTCTTGTAATAACCTGCTAGCCTAAAGAAACTCTAAATCTCTGACACATTTCTAGGTGCTTCCCATTTCATCACGACTTTAACTTTCTTTGGGTCTACCTCTATACCTTATCTAGACACAATATGACCCAAGAACACTATCTCTAATCAAGCTAAAATTCACACTTATTGAACTTGGCATACGGTTACTTCTCTCTTATTATCTATAAAATTAACCTCAAATGCTCAGAATGTTCCTCTCTACTGCTTTAATACACCAAGATATTGTCTATGAATACAATAACAAATTTATCTAAGGTCAGAATACTTTTTTCATCAATTCCATAAAGGCCACAGGAGCATTCATTAATCCAAAAGGCATCATCAAAAAATCGAAGTGTCCATATCTGGTTCTAAATGAACTTTTTGGTACACCAGCTTCTGTTATTCTCAATAAATAATACCCTGATCTAAAATCCAGTTTAATAAATACCTGAACTATTTGTAACTGATTGAGCAAATCATCTATTCTTGGTAGGGGATATTTATTCTTCATTGTAACCCAATTTAATTGCCTATAATCAATGTACAATCTTAAAGTCCCATCCTTCTTCTTCACAAACAAAATTGAAGCTCCCCAAGATGACATACTAGGGATGATAAAACCCTTATCTAATAACTCTTGCAACTAAATCTTAAGTTCTTTAAGCTCCACAGGTTCCATCCTATAAGAAGGAATAGATATAGGAGCAGTACATGAGTTAAGGTCAATTGTTCACTTCGTTTTCCCATCTGGTGGTAATCCCAATAATTCAGTGGGAAAAAATCTAGAAAATCCCTAACAACAAGAATATCGTGTAATGTCTACTCAACTCGGGTATCAATCACATAGGCTAAATAGGCCTTACATCCACTTCGAATCAATATAAAAGCACTCATTGATGAAATCAATCTGGCTAGCACTGCTTGACTAACACCTCGAAATATCACCCTTGGTTGAGTAGGGGATTCAAGAATAACTTCCTTAGTGTAACAATTCATCACCACCCTATTAACAGTAAGCCAGTCCATACCTAAAATATGGTCTATCTCTCAACTGTAGCACTATCAAATCAGTTTTCAACTCAGGCTGGTTAACCTAAATAATATACCCCCTACGTACTTCTCCAATCACTGTAGTACTACCTATTGGAGTCCTCACCTCTAAGCCAAACTTCAACATCTCTCTCTCATAATGCAATTTAGATGTCAGATGTGAGGAAATAAATGACTGTGTAGATCTAGGATCTCACAATGCAAATATCTCAAAATTAAAGACATGTAACACTCCTGCAACAACATATGGGGAATTCTGTGCCTCCTGTCTCATAGTAGCAAAGATATTGGCCTAAGACTGTGGTTGGTTACTCTATACCTCAGTCCTAACACTAGGACCTGCTGAATTAGCTTTACCCCTACCTCTGCCTCTCTGTCCTTCTCTACTGACTCTGCTCTGTTGGAAAGTCATCTCCATCACTAATCCTTCTCTCACTCCAAACTGTGCTCCTAAAGTTGTTGGACAGTCTCCAATCTTATACTCTGAGGAGCCACAGCTTAACCAAGCTCCCTATACCCTCCAACATACTCCACCGTGGCTTTTTCCATAATATTCAGAATTGAGAATCTATTTTGTTTATCTACCATAAGTTTATCCTCTAAATGTCTAACCTATACCACCACCAGAATGACCAAAATGCTTTTAGGTCTAAACCCTGATTATCTTGATCTTGACTGTGATCGCGATGCTCTATTCTGGCATTTACTAAATTTCATGCCAGAGTCAACTTGAAACTCACCATACCTCTTAGAACTCAACTCTTGTCTATACACTCCCTGTTCATTCTTCAGTAACTGCTCAATCCGAATTAAAGCAGCTCATAGCTCAATAAACCTATTCAGATTTTTAATAGTCAACCTTGTCTTAATCTTCATATTCAATTTATCCTCAAGCTGCCTACATTTATCTTCCTCAGTCAACATCAGAGCAGTAACGTACCTCAACAGTTCAATGAACCATACCTCATACTCAGCTACTGTGGGATTTCCTTGTTTCAGATCAAGGAATTCCATTATCTTCCTATCCAAATAGATCTTTGGTTTATAATTATCCTTAAAGACCTTCAGGAAGTCCCCCATGCCAATCTGTAAGGTCGAGCATAGCTATCTAGAACTGTCTTCCACCATTGATAGGTTGGACCTTGAAGTAATAAGACTATATAGTCAAACTTCTAATTAGGCTCACAATTCATTTGATCAAATACCGTCTCTATTCTCTCCAGCCAAACCTCTGCCTCGGTAGGGTCTGTATTTCCATAGAAGTCTATAGCCCACTGCTTCCTAAGTTTATCATACCTCCTTGCTCTCCTCTCAGAAACTCTCTGAGGCATTCGTTCAAACTAATGCATAGAGAACTCTCTATTGGTTCCTATTGACTCAAGATTAACTAATTCTGGAACACGATCTCGTACAGCAGATGACCTATAACAAACAGTAATATATGATCACTATATGGGTCTCTTTTATATGCCACAATGAAATGCTCATATATGTCCCTAAGGATGCCAAACTATACTCTAATACCAAAACTGTAACATACCCTCCAATAGAGCATATGCCTGAACATACTAGAGGAAATTTGAAAACATACTCTACGAAAATGGTACATTAGGACAATCAAACTAACCCATTAAAGGCATCAAACATATCATAAGCATTCTAAATGTTCAATTCTTCGTATTTCATTCATAAACATAAAAACACATGTAATTACATTTCACAATCTACATATACATTACATAACATTTGTTGAGTTCAATCTTAGTACCAAAAATATAACATGAAATGGGATGCCAATACAGAAGACTCTAATAGATTTCTCATATTCAACTGATTAAACCTTCAAGCCATTCTTATCCCCAAAATGTAAGTACTAGGCTTCTACCATAACACCTTAGCAACTAGAACTCCCTTAAACTTGGAAAACAATGTTGCAATTTTGATGAGTTTATAAACTAAGTGACTGAACCATTATCAATGTTTTTTACTTAAGTCAGATCACAAAAACAAGTATATCACATTTATCATACTTCCACAAGCATATCATGTAAACTAGGATTGCATATCATAACACATCGTCCATTAACTTCAACCATAATTCACTATTTCAAAACAATTCCATAATGGATTTCAATTCAATCATTTGATACATGTAAGGATGTATATGCAATTGCAGATGTGTTTTCATTTTTGTTTTGTTTTGTTGTGACCAAGTGCTTATCATCCCAATTTATTGTCCCATATTCGCTATAGACATCGAGATTATTTTTGACCTGTATCCATTATAGATACCAAGTCTATGTCATCTAAGCCTCAGTTTCTTTTTCATGATCCCGAGCTCAAAGTTCTTTTCCTATATCGATCACTCTAGCTACAACTCCTTTATCTGATCATGCATTTCAATGTGATGAGATACATCATTTCATATGGATGTTTTCATTTCCTTTCATTTCTGTGTACCGATGCCACATATACCAAACTTCTCAGATCTAAGTTTGGCATTTATCAATCAATTGAACACATGTTCCACATTAACATACAATTCATACAGAAGGAAATATAAATAAGTTCACACATATGCTCTAGGAAAGCTATTGCCTCGATGGTATAGTAATGTTTAGATGTTGACGATCAACTTGTGTGTCTATCATCATACAATACACACATAGTCTACAAATCACTAATTTGTTTAATCATGTGAATATACAATCATGCACATGTGTTTATGTCATGTTTCAACGCATGCTCGATTGACTTTCTGATTATGTATTCTTATACAAATATCTTGACCATTCAAACATTATAGCTTGTGTACAACTAGTTTTTAATCAGATCCATACCTTAAGTAAGCTTGATTTACTCTAAATTCCTCAATGATACATTCACCAAACTTTTCTAGCAATATATATTCATACAATTACCTAATTTTTATTCACAATTACCTCATTTTCCTCAATGCTTATTTATTCATGCCTAATACATATTAGTCATATCCTTAAGATCATATTTGCATTTATAAGAATACCTTTATTCCTTCATCACATCATAATTTCCAAATTTGGTTACATTGACACCAACCTAGAACATTCTTTAAGTCAGGACATCAATTAACATCCCAAACTTATCAAGCTCTTTAACTAATTAATCAAGCAATAATCTAAGTTCATTCTAAGCCTTAATCAAGTCCAAATACACCAATTCAGAGTGAATTTTCATCAACTAGTTCAACATGTACACAAAATAGAAATTATCAATCTAGAACTAATCGCATGATCATGGAGGACCTTGCCATGATCATGACAGAAGCTCATGTAACAGGCCACGATCATGCACTAATGGTCACAATTGTGCACTATCTTTCTTCCTCAATTCTCCACAAATTTCACATAATTGGTTACATCACTACCACTTGAATTTTTCCATAATTCATGTCCTATAAAGCTACTTCATTTCATGCTAGTGTAACTTTCATATTGGTTATATTAAATCTCACAAAAATCTACTCATGTGCTTCATTATCATTCATTTTATACCATCATGCATACAGTCCTAACTTTTCTAAATTTGAAAACACCTTAATAACAACTATCTTTAGCATAAATTCCTCATCAATTATACTTCAAATCCTAAATTAAATCATCCATATAATAGCCCATAAACTACTATTGTCATGCATACAAAAATAGAATAAAATGTACCCCTTTTATTCATCATTTTCTAGCATAATGTCAACACCAATACCACATTCAAGCTATCCCTAATCAATCATCATAATTTCTACTAACACATGCCATAAAGATCAGCATTTCACTTAATTGTTCAACTCAAATGCCACCTTAATGTATCAAGCCTACTTTGCCTCACATGCATGTAAGATCATCTCAGGAACAAGGCGGGAGTAT
>JAOSBN010000179.1:26835555-26851594 GCA_027563595.1 Erythroxylum suave
ATCCACAATATATATAGGACAGTAAATGAAATGAGCCCGATATCCACAATAGATACGAGACAGTAAATAAGTGCTCGGTCACAACAAAGTAAAATAAAATGGAGTCATATGTGCATTTGCATATACATCCTTAAATGTATCTTATGATTGAATTGAAATGAATTATTAAATTGTTTGAAATATAATTGAAAAGTAAATGAGGATGTTTTGTGATATGAAATGTTATTTTACTTGATATACTTATGAAAGTATGAAAAACTTGATGTACTTGATAAGGTATGATGAAATGTGATATGACATTCAATATTGGATAATATGTAATACTTGTTGAATTAGGATATGACTTGTCTATGTGTATCTGACTTCAGTGAATACATCGATGACGATTCACTCACTGATTTCACAAATTCATCAAAATTGCAATGTTAATTTTCAGGTTCAGAGAAGATCTAGTTAGACTAATTGGAGTATAGTTACTACAATTGGACATGAGTTAATGGTCAGGATCAGTTATATGTACAGATGTCTCTAGTCATTATACATCAAGAAAGCATTTTTCACCTATTGTCAAATGTATAGGTGAACTCTAAAATCTAATGATATTTGTGATTAAATATGATTGTGAATGAAATGATTCAAAATGAATGTTTAAAATGCTTTTGATATGTAATGCCTTAAAATATAGTAATGCGATCGTCTTAACCTACCATCGACATAGAGTATGTTCTTGAATAATCGTTGATACATTCATGCATATGCTCTATGCGAGTGGTACGTTATAGTTAGAGGCTAAAAATTTGTGCAATTATAGTGGTTGAGATGGACCAATTTTGCAAACGGTTCGTAAGATAGGATTAAAAAAAGATTAAGCTTCATAATAAGATACAAATTAAAATTAATGCTTTATTATGATTTATATATTAATTATTTTATAGAATTAAAGTGATATTAGTTTTCAGGAACTCAAAATAACAAAAAAAAAATTCATAATTATTATGCTAAGATTGATATTAAATCTCATCACGATTTCCCAACACTTTAGCCATCAATGTAAGGGAATCGTAGTGGTTAACTGATGTATCAATCTTGCTTGATAAAACAAGACAGAAATTTGATAATCAGGTACGGAAATTTCCTGTCGTCAGAGGATCATGGTCATAGGCTTCACCAGCTTTAACGAATCTACCTTTCACACGTTTTCTTGTATCTGCCCTGGCTTTACGAGAAGCGTACCTTATTTGTTTACCAAACCTGCGTGACAAGAATAGAAAATATGAATAACGTCGAGGCTCATGAAGATATAAGTAACATCGTCAATCTTCTTTTAGTAACAGACGTTGCATGAAATTTTCCTTCAAAAATGTCAAAAAATTAACGTTATCTTTTCAACAGAAAATTCTATTTTATTGTCTACAAATAATTGAAGTCTTTTATCAGGAAATGAATGATAAAGCAGGGATGTTTACATAATATGAATTTTAGGACTTACGTGCGTGTCTTTTTCTTTTCGTTGTATCTCATTTTTGCCTTGTGCCTTGCCTGTGGGCAACTAGCCTCCAAATTAGATTCCCATGGAGATTCCCCAGTTAGAAAAACCGGTGATAATCCACAGTCTTGATAGTCAGTAGCACTACTTTCACCAGTAATATTGGATAGTGAAAGAGATATGCTTGAATGAAGTTGTCCACTGCCAATGGGTAAGCCCAGGTTGATGCTTTTATTGCAATTAGTAAGGCAACCAATATTCACATGAGGTGGCCTTACAGCAGGCGATGATTGAAAAGAGATTGATTCATGATGTCCTGATGATGTTGCCTACTCTCCACGAAGTTTGATTAATAATAAGAACAAATAACAAAACCATGCATGACGCAGCCGTTATACCACTTCAAAAAACAAAGAAAACTAAAGACACAAAATATCATTGTATACTCTTTTTCCGATTCGCAGTTATTTTAAATAATTTAAATACGAAGTAATTATTTGATACAGATAGTTATATGTAATGCAGTTTTGTATGATTCTAAGGCAGAAGAAATAAAAGAGTGTCAAAATCTCGTAACATCAGCGAAAATGGGAGTACTCTACTGGATGTCCTTATCGTTGTCAAAACTAGTAAAAGCATGGAGTACACATACCAAGTTGAAAAAGGATTTGACAAATTATTAGAAATGAACAACCAAAGTCGCAAGTGAAATGTGTCGTAGCAAAACATATCTTATACGCAACCGTGGGTGTTCCATAAATATACTACAATATAAGAAGATTAAAGCATCACCTTTGATAAGTTTGTCTCTTCTGTTATCAATGCCTGTTCAACGTTGTGAAGAGTACTGTAATTTTGTTTCGGTGAAATGACAGTAGGTGAACTAAGCCATGATTCGAAGTCGGAACAAGCTTCTACGTCATTCAACTTACTATTAACCAGACCAGGCAAACCATCAATATAATTTTGGTTCAAACAATTCTCAAGGCAATTCTCACTCGTAGGAATGGCGGAAACCGTCTCCCAACCTGGATCATAATCACACGGGGAAGGTATCTCAAGAATAGATGACCAAATCTTTGAAAAATCGGCCATAGAAGGGCACCCAATATAATAATTCAACGCCCTGAGTCGATGACCCAAACTTGAGCACCCATTTGGGCTACAATCACAGCCTTGACAAATTGACAAATTGTCATCAAAGCAACGAATCACGGCAGGATGTGACATGCACTTATCGCACAACAGTGAACGAGGATGTTTACGCGACAAAGAGTTGGCAGAATGCACTTGTCCATCACAATGCAGGCATAATCTCGCCAAGTCTGACTTACAATAAACCACTGCTCTTGCTACTCCACAAAACTCACAAACAGGTTCCACCCTTTCCTTATTACCCTCCTCTAATCTCATCACCATTGGATTATTCATACCCATAGTTCTAGCTAGAAGATAAACGGCTTTGTTCAAGATCCAAATGCGAATCCTTGGATCATAACAAAGCCACTGGCAGCTTCAAAATGCATCGAGGGCCCTCATTTCATATGTTCATAAGAACATCAATTACCAGAAAGAGAATGATGAAAATAGAATCAGCTAATATGAAGTAATAAGTTGGCCATTAACAAAAGGAACGAGAATGGATATTGCCGCAAGTAATCAAAGGACAGAAACAGAAAAACAAAACCAAGCACTTAAACGAGAGAAAAAGAAACCTAGACAAGGCAAGAGATGGGAGTACAGGGCTTTTAAACCATTCTGTCAATTTGTGACACTCCATTTAATGCGAGAAAAAGAGTAAATTATTAATTCACGTTTTCCCTCAGATTACCTTGTGATCGCCACATGGCAAAAGGTGGGCTTTGTAATTGATACTGTGCTGACACGGACGAGCATAACATGCAGTAGGACGATTTTGGTATGGCCAGCCTCATCGCTCGGCTCAGTTTTCGGTTAAGGGCAAGAGATGATCACAAACTGATTGTCAAATCATCCCTAAGATCGTGGAAAATTGAAGTGAGTTTGTAGTTTCATTTCTCGAGATCTCTGGTAAAGTAATGGGTAATGTATTTTTTATTCTGTGGTGAGGAAAGTTTATGACATGGCAAAGCATTCCCGCTGATTATAACTTTTCATTTTTCCCATTGATTATTGTTTCGTGACTTCCAAATATTAATTCTAATTTAAGTCAAAATAATTTCACTGTTGTTTCCATCTTCTGGAACATACTTGGACGCTAATCTCCACCGCGTGCCCTAAACTCGAAGTCACTCTAGGTCCTGGCCACTATTGCGCGTAAAGTTTCATTCTTTCGTATGCACATTAAAATCAAACGAGTACAATGATAACTGATCGAAGACCCCCTAGAAAGTAAACAGAAAGCAACCATACAAGGGAACCGAATGCTACTGCAGAATCACTAGTCTAGGATACGATGCCAAATATTGCATATAATCCTCACTTGGCTGATAAAGTAGAACATTTAAGGTAAAAAAATTAAGATAAGAAGTCTTGTGAGTTGGGACTTCTGTTGCAAAAAGTTCTTTTATTCCTCCCCCTTTTGGCATTATACGTGTCACAGTTGATTACCAGCCTAAAAACCGTCATGCTTGTGCATGTGTGAATCTAACTCTCCCTGCCCGGCTAATAAAAGTAGACTAACAATTCTTTTGGATAATTATCCTACATGGCTGGGACATTCATGGAACAAATTGCTTACACTTTCATGCTCTAGACAATAAAGCTTGCAAGAAGAATTGTTAGAAGAGGTCCTTTAACTTGTCTGAGATACTTAAATTTTGTTTAGTAAATTTAATATAATATAAACTCAATTAAAGTAATATAAAAATAGTTAAAAGTGTACGAGTTATAACACTTTGATCTAAAATCCTGGAATTTCATGATATTCTTCTTTATCTCTCCACTTTGATTCAACGGTTGCCTCATTTTTTGTTCCAAAAATAGTTTTTGAGCCTTTTAAGTTCTTGCTAGGATTTTCCCACTTAATTTGATTCAAAAAATAGCCCCAAAATTTCAAAGGACAAAAACTTCTAGTATGATTGTGCCCTTAGAGGCACGACCATTCTCCTGCTATTTCACTCTTTAGCATGATCATGCTCCTTGAGGCACAATTATGTCACTTCAAACTTCCTCCATCTTGTTCATTCTTCAATTTCCTGATTTCTAACACTCACAAGCACATCATACACCTCTTGAAACATGAAGTAAGATCAAATTCTTGCTCTAAATCAAACAAACATTTAGATACATAAAAACAATAACAATAACATAATTCTAAGCGTATCCATATGATAATCATCCAAGAAACATTCAAAAACACGCTTAGACAAAACATAATATAAACTACACCTATCAAAGGTATCAAAGGTGATCCTACTTCACCTTACCTGTTTGCGTCGATTTCTAAAGTACTTACTAGGTTGATTAAAAGAACTAGTTTAAGGAACTTCAGCTTTAAATTCCATGCAAAATGTAAGAAACTCAACATAATTAGCCTCATTTTTGTTGATGACATTTTTCTCTTTACCAAAACTAATATTAAATCCATCAATCTTATCCCAAGGTGTGCAATACATTCACTTCCTTATCTGGTTTGTCCATAAACTCTAAAAAATCTAGCTTTTATCTCTTAACTAGCGGTTCTTAGTTAGCCACAAGGGTATCTGATATCACTAGTTTCAAAATTGCTCAACTTCCTATCGCATACCTTGTTGTTCCTATCTCTTCCATAAAACCAACATTTATGGATTTCAAGCCCTTTATTATTAGTATTAAAAATACAACTGTAATAGTTGTAGGTTGTGTGATGTTGTAGTAGGCATTTTAGTATGTTTTTAGTAGTAAATTAATTAATTCATGCATGTTTAGAGTAAGAATTATGTTAGTTGGTAAGATATTTGTGTTTTGAGTGCTTTATGGTTGGAACATGTTATTGAGCTTTAATATTGTGTGTTTGAGGTGCCTTGATGTATTTGTTATTATTTCAGATCAAATATCGAAGAGCAAAGAGAATTCAGAGGATACCTGAAGCAAGAAACAGGGCCACAATTGTGGCCCATCTGTCACGATAGCGATAGAAGCTTGGTAGGTCTTCCACAATCGTGAAAGAGAGCAAAATTAAGTGCTATGATCATGGCACTATGGACCACAATCGTGGCCTATACGACAATAGACGTATAATGGTTTCTAAAATGTGACTTTTTGCGAGATATTTTGGACTTTTAGGCCTAGGTAAACCCTGCCTTAAAGGGAAAAGAAATAAATAGAAGAGAACCCTAGGGAAGCTCTAATTTCTACCACTTTGGGAAAAATTCAAGAAGAAAGAAGAAGAGAGAGAGAGAAGAGGAAGAGAAGGGACGAGCGGGCTTTTGTTGTTGCTGCTTTCCTGAGCCATCCCAATCCCGTCCAAGTGACATTTTCTTTTCATCTTTGTTATTTTTTGTTTTGAATGTGTAAGATGGATATGATGATGTTGATGGATTTGGGATTGATGATGATGTTCTAACTTTTCTTTAGGGTTTTAAACTTGATCTAATGTTAATTTAGTTGTTTTTGTGTTAATTGATTTGGGTGTTGTGATTATTCATTGTAACTTCATGCTTTAGTAATAAATCGAGAGAGTGAACCGAATGCAAAATGATTGGGTTGGTTAATGAAAGTTAGATGACCTAATAGACCATTTAAATAATCAAAATGGTAATTATATGAAGAGAGATTTCGTGTGAGAGCCAACTGTTTATTAGAAAGCTTAAGAACTGATTAATTGTGGGTTGATTGTTAATCAAGAGATGACATTTTTGGTAACTTGACTTAATTACGGTTTATTAATTAGAGCTTAGTGATTATAACTCGAGAAAAAGTAATCCACCCTTCGATAGTCTAGAATCAACACCACATTAACACAAAAGTGATTAGGTTACCATTGAAAATACGATAAATCCCTTTCTCATAATTTGTTAATTTTTCTTGTGTAATTTGCCACTGTGAATTTGGTACTCAATATTCAATTTCTTTTTTGTTAATTTTACAAATTAATTTTCTGTCAATCATTTTCACGTGTTTACTTTCTGTTCATTTTTTATTTTTATTTTAATAATTCTTTAGGCCTTATATAACTTAGAATTAGATTAGTTTGACAACTCCTTGAGGGATCGACACCTTACATACTACACCCACAACCTGTGCGCTTGCAGTTTATTAAGGGTTTTTAATATTTTAAAATTTGTGATGTGAGCAGGACCAGGGATACACGAGCTAGACTAAGCATACATGTCAGAGGCCCAGGAAGAGAGCTAGCCATTCTAGAAAGGCCCATGACCAGAGTTAGGGCCAAGAGACTGAAAGTTGCTTTCTATATGCACATGGGCTTTCATTTGGAGCGTATGAAGAGTTCTAGGCCTATTTGAGAAGAGTTTAACAGACTACAACCCAAATTAATCCATTTCACTCAAATCCTTGGAGTGGATACACTTGGAGCTTTAAAATAAGAAGATTTGGGCTATTTTAATGCTTCATCACTTAAGCCCAAAAAGCATATGGATCCAGTAGTGGCACGACACATCATACCTTTTATTTATTTTTTGGACTTTGTTTCTTTGGGCTTCCATATATTTTAGCCTAACCTTTTATTATTTAACCTAGGTATAAATATGTGTTTTTTTAGGTCAAAATTTTCAGAACTTTTTAGATTATAATTGTTGAAAAGCCATTGGCTTCAATAGGGAGAAACATTATTCTCTTGTTCTTGTTACCTTTCGAACCATCTTTTGCTTATCAATTGCTTCCCTAATTATGGCGTATCGATTGTTCGTTTCTCTGGGTTTTATTTTGATCATCGGGATTGTTTGGAACAAATTTCCAAGAGGAGTCGTAGAATTCAAACCTTGCGTATCCTTATTTTTTCTTGTTTGTTGAATTTGAAATTTTCATCCTTCTTAATTCCTCAAGGTCAAAAATACACCAAAACAAAAAAACCCATCGAAAACTTCATCAAATCGTCATCAATCCTTCCGCGGTGCGTGTTATTTTGGTATCAAAGCTAGTTTGGAGGAGAATTCTTATTCAACTCCATCAAAATTCAAGAAACCGCAGCCATCACCGTCCAATTATCGTCGTATCATCAATTTAAATGTGAATTAAATTTTGACCTAGGATTTCAATCTTTCTTCTTGTTTTTATTTTAGTTAGGGTTTTCAATTATTTGTTGAAAGCTTTCAGCTTATAGCAAAAAAAAGAGTTGAAAAAAGTTCGAAAAAACAAAAAAAGGTCTGAAAAACGAAAAAAACTGAAAAAAGTTTGCAAAGAAAAGAGTTAGGAAAAAAAGAAAGGAAACAAAAAAAGTCAAAAAATCTTTAAAAAATATGGGGAAAAACTGAAAAAATCGAAAAAATTTCAAAAGTTTTCAGATTTGCTAACTTATTATTGGCTAATGGTTTAGGTTGCTTGTTACTTATTATTTGAGCTACATTTGGGAATATTGATTTGTTGAAGCTATGGTTCTAATTGTAACTTGGATTTTAGAGAAAATAAGAGTGGTAAAAGGCAAGAGTGTGTGAGCTTATTTGAGGGAGTCAATGCCGTGACTTAAACACGAGGGGAGTGACCAGTTCTTGAGTGAAACATGTGAGGGAGTGTGTGAGGTTGTTTATCACTAACCTTGTTTTGCAAGTATATCATTTTATTTATAATGTCACAGGGAGGTAGTAATGATGACAACCAAGGGGGAGATGTAACTATTGCTTTCACTTTGAGAGCCATGCAGTAACAATTTGAGGGGTTCAATCTAGCCTTAAATGAGGTTAGGGGATAATTGGATTAGCTTAGACAAAGGAGACACGAGGAATCTTAAGGTAGGCGTGCAGATGTATGTCGGCAACAACCACCACCTCGGCATCAGTGGACACCTTATGACTAGGATGATATTGGTTTTGATGATGTGAAGGAATATGTGGAGAGGATGCCAAGGAGGAAACGACAAGTTAAATCGATGATTAGGAGGAAAACCAGTTCTAGCTACTTATGGGACTCGACTTAGTCCATAAGGGAAGAGAAACAGAAGGACAGATATGTGATCAGTGGGTTGAAAAGGACATTTAACACCCAAGCATCTAAAATTAAACATTCTAATATTAAATGCTTTGAGTGTTTTGGATGGGGTCATCTTGCATCATAATGTCCTAACATTAAAATGCATTGTGAATCTATGGTTTCTAATGTTGGTTATGTTGAGAAAGTTTATGTTGAGTAAGCTGTTGTTGGTGAAGCACTTGAAGATAGTGCTCGGGTTGAAAATGAGTATGATGAGCAAGTTGTTGTTGGCGAAGAACTTGAAGATAGTGCTCGGGTTGAAAATCAGTATGATGAGCAAGTTGTTGTTGATGATGTACTTAATATTATTGCTCAGGATGAGAATATAAAATTTGATCAACTTGAACCTAAACAATGTGAGTAGTGCTCGGGTAGTGAGTTTGAAAAGAGTGTTGAGGGAAAAGAGGCCCATAAGAAAATAGACATTGGCCCATTGGTGAGTGACTGCACATGTGAGGAAAAGAAAGTGGAATGTGTACGAGAGAAGAACTCAGTGAGAGAGAAGACAAATGAAGAAAAAAAGAGAAAATTGAGCTTGTATGTTAGTGAGAAAGATTTGAGAACTTGTGGAGAGAAAAGAGCACTTGATGTGATTACAAGTGGGGAGTGTTTTATTTATAAAACTAATCCTAACCATGTTTTGCCAAGTGGTTTTAAGTCTTTTTTATAGGAGATTAGTAATTTGTTCCTTGAAGAGATGAGGAACAGGGTGTATGCAAGTCAAACCCACAAGGGGTGTAAGATGGTGATCTTTGACCCTGGTGGTTGGGTTTGGATGTATATGAGGAAGAAGAGGTTTCCTACCCAAAGGAAATCCAAGCTAGATCCTAGAGATTCAAGGACGAATCTTCTTGAGGAAGGAGGGGATGATGTGAGCAGGACCAAGGATACACGAGCTAGACTAAGCATACATGTCAGAGGCCCAGGAAGAGAGCTAGCCATTCTAGAAAGGCCCATGATTAAAGCTAGGGCCAAGAGACTGAAAGCGGCTTTTCATATTCACATAGGCTTTCATTTGGAGCGTATAGAGAGTTCTACGCCTATTCGAGGAGAGTTTAACGAACTACAACCCAAATTAATCCATTTCACTCAAATCCTTGGAGCGGATACACTTGGAGCTTAAAGACAAAAAGATTTGGGCTATTTTAATGCTTCATCACTTAAGCCCAAAAAGCATATGGATCCAGTAGTGGTACAACACATCATACCTATTTATTTAGTTTTTGGACTTTGTTTCTTTGGACTTCCATATATTTTATCCCAACCTTTTATTATTTAACCTAGGTATAAATATGTGTTTTTTTAGGTCAAAATTTTCAGAACTTTTTAGATTATAATTGTTGAAAAACCGTTGGCTTCAATGAGGAGAAACATTATTCTCTTGTTCTTGTTACCTTTCGAACCGTCTTTCACTTATCAATTGCTTCCCCAATTGTGGCGTGTCAATTGTTCATTTCTCTGGGTTTTATTTTGATCATCGGGATTGTTTGGAACAAGTTTCCAAGAGGTTTCATAGAAATCAAACCTTGCATATCCTTATTTTTTCTTGTTTGTTGAATTTGAAATTTTCATCCTTCTTAATTCCTCAAGGTCGAAAACACACCAAAACAAAACACCCATCGAAAACTCCATCAAATTGTCATCAATCCTTCCGCAGTGTGCATTAATTTGCCTCAATAAGTTTTAGGTGTCATCGTCGGGGAGCTATTTAGGATTAGTTAAATTCTTTTAGTATAAGAAAATTTAGCCTCTCTTGTGTATGTACAACTGCACGAATATAAGAGTTACTCGAAGTTTAAGCAAGATCACTAAAACTCTAGCACTGGACATCATCTAATAGGAAGGAGCAATTCGAAGAGTACGATGCCAAAAAGAAGAAATTAAAGAAACAATGGTAGAAGAATACAATCAAAGAAACCAATAACGAACTTTGGTGGATTTCCTAAGACTAAGATTTAATGTTGCGAACCAATGCATCACTCGACCACCAATGCAAGCATCCTCATTTGAGGTTAAGTCAGCTTTGTTGCACATGCTACAAACCAACATACAATTTTACTGGTTAACTAATGAGGATCCTAATGCTCATTTAGTGAATTTTCTAGAAATACGTGATACTTTCTTATATCAAGGGATGTTAGAAGTCGTCGTTAAGATGAGGCTCTTTCCCTTCACATTACAGGATTAAGCTAAGGTATGTTATCATTCTTTAAAACCTATAAATGTCACAACTTGGGAGCAGTTGGTGTGTGCATTTTTGGATAGGAACTTCCCCTTCACAAAGACGACAAGGTTAATAAAGGAAATTGTGAATTCCAACAAAATGAAGGTGATTCACTATACAAAGCGTGGGAGAGTTACAATGACTTACAAAGGAGATATCCTCACCATAATCTACCAAAGGAGTTTATTTGGCAAACATTCTATTATGAAGTCAATCCACCCTGGAGAGGCACCATAGATGCAGCTTCTGGAGGATTTCTTATACAGAAGATAGTTAATAAAGCAGAGGAATTGTTGGAAGAGATGGCAAGTAATGGCTATTTTTGGTTGTTGGATAAAAGTAAACAACAAACAGCTTTCCTAAATCATAACTGAGTCATTGTTGTTGATTCAATAATAGCAATGCAACCTAAGATTGACAATTTGACAAGACAACTGAATAACCTACAAGCCTCTTCATCAGCTCCTGTGAAAGCAATTTAGCATATATGTGAATTATACAGGAAAAATAACCATTTTACGAATGAATGTTTTTCAATGTAAAATGAGAAGATCAAGCAACTCAACTACATGGACACGCAATTTGGTGAATGAGGAACAAACAACAATTATGCTAATAATTACTATCCTTGGTGGAAAAACCACTCAAATTTTTCTTCGTCAAACAATGCAGGAGGTCAATTCCGACCTTAAGGGCCACCTGAAATCCAATAGGAAAACCCAATTCTAAGGACTCTAAATTGTACAAAATCTTAGACAAGCTCATGAACATGGATGAAGCTCATAAGAGACTTGAAGGTAAATTTGAGCAAGTAATTAGAAATTATGATTCTTCAATTCAAAAATTAGAGGTTCAAATGAGTCAATTAGCAAATGCATTGTCTACAAGAAGTGTAGGGAATATCCCGAGAAATAATGCAGCAAACCTAAAGGAGAAACTCAAAGCAATAACGTTTAGAAGTGGGAAGGAACTTAAGCAATTAATAAAGACACAAGCTACATCCCACCTAGTAAAAAAAGACCAAAAAAAGAAGAAAGACGTAGACATGAGTGAGTATCCTCCTTATGTTTCCCCTTTGCTGTATCTACCCAAGATCCCACACCCTCAACGGTTACAAAAGAACAAGCTAGATTCGCAATTTGCAAAGTTCGTGGAGAAATTAAAGACTTTGCAAATTAATCTTTCTTTTGTTGAGGCATTAGAACATATGTTCTTGAAGGAAAAGTTAACAAAGAAGGCAGACTTGGGAAGAGAATCAAATGGTAGAACTAAACGAAAGTTTTAGCTCTATTATCATCAGTCACATGCCTTTTAAGCTAAAGGATCCTAGAAGCTTCACAAAACCCTATGCAGTTGGTGAGTTTGAATTTGCAAAATGTTTATGTGACTTAGGCATAAGTAGAAACCTTATGCTTTTGTTGATCTTTAGAAAATTGGAGTTCAGCGATGTGAAACTAACTTTGATGTTTGTTTATTTGGTAGATCAATTCATAAAGAAATAGTTTGGCGTGGTAGAAGATCTTATGGTAAAGGTGGATAAGTTCATTATTCTTATTGATTTTGTTATATTATATTTCAAAGAGGATAAGAACTATCCATTAATTCTTGGAAGACCATTCATGAGCACTAGAAAAGTACTTATAGATGTTTATGAAGGCAAAGTGCTCCTTCAGATTGGTGATGAGTATGTAGAGTTCATTATGAAAAAATACTTGAACAATTCGAAAGAAAACAACTTTGAAGAAGGGATACTTTGAAGAAGTAAGTTACTTTGAGTATATTAAAGCGCAAGAGAAGGGATACTTTGAAGAAGTAAGTTACAAGGAACAAGTGGAAATGGATATAGAGTTTAAGGAATATTTAGAAGTTCCTACTCTAGAAGCTGAAGCAAAAGAATGGGCGATAATGATTGTAGAAAAAGATGAGCAATTCATCATCTTATAACACAAACTATTTAATTCGACTGAAGATTTATGGGATTTCATTATTCCCTATTTTATTGACAGTTTGTCAGTAAAAAGGGCATTACTGAACTTGATTAGTTTTCTCAATTTTATCAATATTGTCCTTTTGATTATCTTTCGACATGTAGCTTATTTATAAGCTACGAAGCTGAAATTGAGCAACACAGGTGGGCACCAAATGCATTTGGTCTCCAACACCGTCACCATCACCACCTCAGTCACCATAACAAGTTCTTATACTCTAACCCTTATCTTTTCAGTTCTGTCTTTATTTTTTTCTTATGTTTTTGTATTATTTTAGTTTGATTCCCATCTTATGTGTTATCTGTTCTTCTCAAATTGAGGACAATGTGTTGTCCAAGTGTGGGGAGGATTGTGTGCATGTATGTTTTTATTTTGAGTGTGAATTTTGTGTTAGTTTTGTTTAGTTTTACATAATGTGACTTGTGTGAATGTGTCAATGGCTAAGAATTAACAAAATCGATATAGCTTTGAACATAGTCTTTTAGGTTGCTAAACTTTATTAGCTTGTGAAATTAGTGTTCTAGGTTATTTCGATTAAATATGCATGTTAATTAGGATATGATGTTAGTTCATTCACTTTAGGAATTTACCACATTCATTTATAATTTTAAGTCAATTGAATAAGTAACATCCTTAGTATATTTTTATGACAACGATTAGCTAAATAAATGAGGTAGGCAAGAAAATTAAAAATAATGTGTGTTTGTTTAAATTAATAACTATTCCGCTAACCCTTTTTGAAACAAATCGGGTTATGAATATAGCTAATAGCCAGTTTAGAATATGATCTAACTGACAGAGATTCATGAAAAATGTTTGTCTTTACATCAAAAGGCTATAATGACATTTCAGCCAAGCAGCTTAATAAAAACATAGCCTAATTAAGTAACTGGAGACATTCATCACTAATGTTTGCCTTTGTGTCAAAAGGCTAGATTCATGTCAATTAAAAGCAACAAAAATAGTGCGTTGTTTAATAAATCCTATCGATCTTTGTGAATAGCTTGAATTTTCATAAAAAGTTACTTAGGGATAGTTACAACTTTGATTGACTGAATAATTATCAATGTGTGTGTATAAGTGATGGGGGTGAATGAAGTTGACATTAAGTCTTGATTAGTATGTCTATTTAGTCTATAGTGCTTAGATACAAATTTCATAGGTTAATAAGTTAAAACAAATTGAAGGAATATGTTTGTAGTTAAATTTATTTTATAAAGTTCAATGCCATTGTACCATTATTATGTATGTGTGTGTTATTGTTTGGTGTGATTGTGTTTTTGTTGTTTTGTTTTTGCTTGAGGACAAGAAAAGTTCAAGTGTGAGGATGTGATAGTTGTAGGTTGCATGACGTTTTAGTAGGCATTTTAGTATGTTTTTAGTGGTCAATTAATTAATTCATGCATGTTTAGGGTTAGAGTTGTGACAGTTGGTTAAATATTTGTGTTTTGAGTGTTTTAGGGATAGGAGCACGATATTGAGCTTTAATATTATGTGTTTGAGGTGTCTTGATGTGTTTGTTGGTGTTTCAGATCAAATATCAAAGAACGGAGAGAATTCGGAGGAAACCCAGAGTAAGACATGGTGCCACAATTATGGTCTATCTGCTACGATCATGATAGAAGCTTGATGGGTCTTTCATGACTGTGGCTTCATCTTCCACAATTATGATAGAGACCAAAATTAAGTTCCACGATTGTGGCCTGCTCGACATCAGATGCAGATCGACTTCTAAAATGCAATTTTTCAAGGGATATTTTGGACTTTTGGACTCGAGTAAACCCTAATGTTTGCCATAAAGGGGAAAAAGATAAATAGAAGAGAAACAACCCTAGGGGAGCTCTCATTTTTGCCACTTTGGGAAAACTATAAGAAGAAAGAAGAAGAGGAGAGAGGAGCGGGCTTCTACTTCTGCTGTTACTGCTTTCCTAAGCCATCCCGATCTCATCCAAATAACATTTTCTTTTTATCTTTGTTATTTTTTTTCTTTTGAATGTGTAAGATGGATATGATGATAATGATGGATTTAAGATTGATGATGATGTTCTAACTTTTCTTCAAGGATTTAAACTTGATTCAATGTTAATCTAGTTGTTTTTGTGTTAATTCATTTGGGTGTTGTGATTATTTGTTGTAACTTCATACTTTGGTAATAAAACGAGAGAGTGAACTAAATGCAAAATGATTGGGTTGGTTAACTAGAGTTAAATGGCCTAATAGACCAGGCAAATAATAAAATCAGTAATTATATGGAGAGAGATCTCATGTGAGACCCGATTGTTTAGAAGACTTAAAAGCTAATTAAGTTGTGGGCTGATTATCAATCAAGAGATGACATTTTCGGTAACTCGACTTAATTAAAGTTTATTAATTAGGGCTTAGTGATTATAACTTAAGAGATAGTAATCCACGCTTTGATGGCCTGGAATTAACACCACATTAACACTTAGCATTGATGATAAGATACATCCCTTTCTCACAATTTGGTAATTTTTCTTGTGTGATTTTCCTTTATGAATTTGATGGTGCAAATATTTGATTTCTTTTGTGTTAGTTTTACAAATTAATTTTTTATCAATCATTTTCATGTGTTTACTTTTCTGTTTAGTTTTTATTTTCATTTTAGTAATTCTTTATGTCGTAGATAACTTAAAATTAGATTACTTTGATAACACCTTGAGAAATCGACACCTTACAAACTACACCCATAACCTGTGCACTTGCAGTATATTAAGGGTTTTAAATAGGTTAAAACTTGCCTTAACAGACTAAAAGTTGATGCTCTAAAGCTTTATCTTTTACAAACAAATGTTAATTGATCAATTCTATTTTGATATCTTTTCTAGTTATTGGGCCTCGTATGTCATTTTTTCTTATGTAGTCTTTAAAGAGATTGAGAAGCTATTCAAAAATTTCCTACGAAAAGCTAAAGGTAGCGAAAGCTTTAAATTAAAATGGACAGAACTTTGTTTACGTAGAAATTGTGGTGGTCTAGGCATTCTATCCATCGAACTTCTCTGCACAATTCTTCTTACTAAGAGATTCTGGAGATATAAAAGCTCATTATGAGACAAATGGATCCACACTCACTAAACCAAAGATCAAAGTTTGTGGAATATTGGACAATCTTTTAACTCTTCTACTATTTTCAGCAATTTGGTCAAATTCAGAGAAGTGATTAAGAGTAACTATAAACAAATAGTTCATTGGTCGAGTGTTGTAAAACTAAAAACA
>JAOSBN010000179.1:26857026-26868006 GCA_027563595.1 Erythroxylum suave
TAGTTAGTTAATTAATTAATTAATTACAATCTTTTAATGAATGAATGAATTATATTTTAATTAATTATATTGTAGTTGATTAATTATTAATAATATTTTAATTAATAATATTGTAATTAATTAATTAGTAATAATATTTTAATTAATTATATTGTAATTAATTTAATAATATTTTAATTAATAATATTTTCATTAATTAATTATTAATAATATTGTAATTAATTATATTGTAATTAATTAATTAATTACAATATTATTAATAATTAATTAATTACAATATCATTAATTAAAATATTAATAATAATAATTAATTACAATATTTTAATTAATTAATGAATTATATTTTAATTAATTATAATGTAATTAATTAACCCATTCCTTCATAACAATGATACCCATTCCTCTAGATTAGGAGAGGAATGGAGTATTACCCAAAAGTGGGTAATCAAAATAATAACTCTATAATTATATCCCCTTACCAAACTCAATCTTTCATTCCATACCCATACCCTTTTTTCCATATATCCCCTTACTAAACTCAATCTTTCATTCCATACCCATACCCTTTTTTCCATACCCCCCAAACAAGCACCCCCTAAATGTATTACTTTAGTCTTCCTTGCTTCTGATGTAAAGTGGCATCATTTTCTTTTGTTTCTCATATTGCAGACTATTACAGTCTGGCTTTGGGGAATTAATTTATGCATCTTTTCACATTCTACTATCGGCTATGAAAAGATATTTAATCTTGATCAAAATCATCTGACACACAGAGAAATATGGAAGGTAAAGCATTTCATATCCCAAATTCACTGTATCTATCCAGTGTTATCTCTTTAATCACAATGCTATAGCTTGTTGGTATTCCACTTTTACTTTTTTTATTTAGTCATTTAGAGCTCATCTTGTTTTGATGATGTAATCAATATTTTGCTGAAAAAAGAATGAGTACAAGTGGAGGTATTGCTAAAATGTGATGTTTGAATACTAATACATATCTCTTAAAGGTGCTTGAGCTTCAGTTTATCTACCATCATTTGCATTCTGTCATGTAAATTTTAGTTTGTATTCTGTTGACGATGTTAACATGGAAACCGTTTGATTCTTGTTGTGGAACATGCTTTTATTGTAATCTACTTGGATGTTTGCAGATAGCTATGTGGATGACTATCATTGTCCCTACTAGCATGACATCTTACCTTTACCTTTATTCTCACGGAGAAGTATCGTTGGCTGCATCACAACCAATGTAATAGATGCTTCTATATGTTTTTAATGATTATGGTGTCTTCATGTCATTGACTCTTTTTTTCTTATATAATCTTTAACATTTTGGTTTCTTTGACATGAATAGTTAACCAATCTTATTAAGGATTCTAGTGAAATGCTATGTTATTTACTTAATTTCATTTATTTTCAAGTTCTAAATTTCTTGATATCTGGGTAATTTATGCTCTTATTACTGGTATAGATTATGAATGAACGTACAAATATTATAGGGATTGTAGCATGATTGTATGCGTTGAGATATTATCTCCCTACCATCTTTAGGCACTAATCATGTATATACAGGATTATAGTAAATACAAATCATGCCATTATTCGTTATATGGTATCAGAGCCATACTTGGCTATTTGAAGATTTATGTTTCTACCTAAATGCAAAATTTCAGTGTAATTTTGGTGTTCTTCTCCGTGTCGTAGTTGCAAGTTCTTCGGTCACCTATTTAAGGTGATGTTTGGCTCTCACTGCTGGCACCCTTGGACTCGTGTCACTAGAGGTCCCGCTTGTGAGCCACACATGCCACTAGAAAGTCTACCATTTGTCCCAGTGTGAATGCACTTGTGATAGAGTTGTTCTACCCTGTCACCTCTCCGACATCACTTCTCCCTTTTAACTCGCTTGGGTATTTGATTTGCCACCTCCATTGACTTCCTAGGGGGCACTATTTCATCACTGTAGCTTGATAACAAAGACTTACGGTCTTTGCTCAGAAGTATTAGTGATATTGTCACCCTAGGTAACTTATTTTCTATTAAAATTGATAGTGAGGTTATTGGAAATTGCTGGATTCTTGCTGTGTGTTGGCTTAACACTTGGTCTTGTTTAGTGTGGTATACTAAACTCTTCATATTGATTTGCCAAATAGTTTTGATATAATTATTTGCATATAGTTGCTTCATGTTCAATGACTAATAAACACGAGATATGGTTATTGATTGTATTCCAGTGATGTCTAAAATCACTGACCATAAGTTGACAGGTCCTAGTTATCTAGATTGAAGCAAAATAACTAGGATTTATTTGTGCATTATTTTCAAAGATGACCATTTGACAGATGATCTGTCTTTTGGTGATATAAGAAGGGAATGGCTAGAAGATAATGCCAAATTTTTCTAGCTGATTCGAAATTCGATAGATAGTGAAGTGGTTCAATATGATTAATCCCTGGGAGTATGTTAAGGAATTAATGGAGTACTTGGAATTTTTATATTTAGGAAAAAAGAATATTTCTTATATCTATGAGGCCTGTGAAAATTTTTATCGGGCTGAGCAAAAATGTTCAATTTCTTCAATCCTATCTTATGAATTTCAAAAATGCTTATGAAGAACTAAATTTCTTGTTATCTTTTAGTTCTAATATCAAGGTACAACAAACTCAACAAGAGAAAATAGCATTTGTGAGTTTTCTAGTAGGCCTAAATTCTCAATTTGATTAAGCAAAATGACATATCCTTGCCAGTGTGGATATTTGCCTTTACGCGAGGTATTCTCCAAAGTTTTATGCACAGACAATAATTCTATTGTTGCTCCATTAGTTTGGGCTTCAAGTGCTCTTGTGAGTTGGAATAATGAACGTTCCTCTAATTGCAGGAGGTTGGGAAAAGAGGAATCTTAATACAAGAAGTGTTTTATGCAACTACCATCATGAGTTGGTTCATATCAAATGCACATGTCCAAAACTGCAAAACAGTTCAAACAAATCTCTCAACTCGTGTTGTAGCCATTTCTACCACACCTTGCACATCTTTAGAGCAAATAGTCTTAGTCCTTGGAGACTAATTTGTTAAATTTTGTCAATACCAAGAACCCATGCAAAGCTCATCTAACTCTGTCACTGCCATTGCTGAAACATGTAATCTTGATAACTATTTCCTTTCTTCCTCTAACATCCACTGGTCATTGATTCTAGTGCTAGTTGATACAAAGGTCTGCTTGGGACTCGAACTTTCCTCGAATTCTATCGCCAACACCCTTGTACGGCAGTTTCACTTAGCCCGCTTTAAGCAAGACTCAGCTCTCAACAAACCTTCGAAGTGTTTCGCTCGCACACTCGAAGAAGCAATGCTTAAGAAAGCAATAAGAAAGATAGGCAACAAGGAAAAACAACAGAGATACGGCTTAAACCAACCTTTATATTACTTTCCCTCAAAAGAATACAAGGAATGCTCTCTTTCTGAAGTGAGTTGAGAGCAAAGCTCGAATGAGCTATATATAGGCCTCTTGACTTGAAAGTCAAGTTACATTCAGAATCCCACTGAATCTGAACTACCTAATCCCACTCAAATTGATCTACCTAGGATCGAGCTAAGATCACGTCTATCTCTATCAGATTACATCACATGGACCAATTAGATGACGCCCCCATCTAAATAGGACTCTAACTGATAAGATAGAATCTACAAGATAACAAAAAGATAGAGTTTACATTCTACTAGGAAACTAGCATCCTTATCCGCGAAGATCTCCACTATCTTCAGATGTTGAATCCCACATGTAACTCTAATTCTTTGTCATCGCCACATCATCAAAGATCTCCCCGCAATCTCTATCCATTGATGATGCAATGTGATCTCGTTGAAGCCCGCGTAGCACTTCAGCCTGAGCCAACGCTCCCCACAACAAGCCCGTTAGTCGTGGTTTGTCCATCCGACCATGTGCCAAGTCCTTAGTCCGTCAAGACCTTAGCCTGGGTCGAGTCAATCTCCACAAGGTCCGAGACTCTACCAAAATTCGTACCAAGTCCGATCCCATTCGTCCACATTTGCCTTAGAGTTTTCGCATGCCTCCCTCATGCGTGAATCCAGCGAACCTCCCCCTTAAGGCTCCTCCAGAAGGTCGCTGAGATGTGCTCCGAAGTTTAGGGGTCTAACACTAGTGATCATATGACAAGTAATTTTAATTTCCTTATTAACTTTACACCTTACAACTCTGCTCCCAAAGTAATTTTAGCTAATGGTTCTACCTTATTTGCTCTTGGTTCTGGTACTATTCGTCCTTTTCCTTCACTTTTCCTATCATATGTTTTAGGCCTATATGGATTTTCTTTCTACTTAATATCAGTTAGCAAAATTACTTGAGCTATAAATTAGTGTTTTTTTTTCCAAATTACTTTCTTTTTCAGGGTTTTATGATGACTGAGATTATTGGTAGTGACATATATTAGGAGGTCTATACATTTTAAATATCCATGAACTTCGTGGTCTTAACCCCTTTTGAAGCACACCGTCAATTAGGCTATCCATCTCTGTTTGTATTGAAGGAATTATATCCATAATTTCAAAACGTTTGTCCTTAGATTGTGAGTCATGTCAATTTGCAAAACACAAGTGTTTGCCTACTGTTTCTTGAGTCAATAAAACAATCAATTTTTCATTTGAGTTAGTTCATTAAGAACATTGAATTTAAAATTGAGTTTCGATATATTGTATCTCTATTGATGATTTTTTTGAATGGCTTGACTTTATTTATTGAAAAATTGTTTTAGGCTATTTTCCTATTTTACCACTTTCTATGCTGAAATCAAAACACATTTAGTGCTTCTTTACATACGTTGCAAAGTCATAATGGCAAAGAATATTTAAATGCTTAAAAATGGCTTCATTTACCAACCTTGATGTGTAGGTACATTATCTCAAAATGTTATAGCTAAAAGGAAATGATAGACATCTCTTCGAAATAGTCAGAGCACTTATGTTCCATACACGTCCTGAAGTGTTTTTGGGCTGTTGTGGTCTCTATAGTCATATGGCATCATGTGTCTTTCATAGTGAGATTCCTTATCACAATCTCTTTCCTACTAAACTCTTATTCCCCATTGAGTCTCTTATATTTGGAAATACATGTTTTGTCTGTGGTGTTCATCCTCAAATCACAAAATTAGATCCCAAATCTATAAAATGTGTCTTCTTGGGTTATTCTCGCCTTCAAAAAGGGTCTTGATATTATTGTTCTAGTCTTAATAAATACCTTGTGTCTATTGATGTCATGTTGATGGAAAATCTTCTTTACTTTCCTATTTCTTCAACCACTTTTAATAGTTGGAGAATGATGATTTGTTAGTGTACCTAATAGTCACCAAATGTTGCTTCTAAACCTACTATTTTGACACCACCACCTCCACTTGTTCATCATGTCTACTCTAGATGTTATTGATACATGTCAAACACAAATTCCTTCTTTGGCATCAAATCCCGTGGATGCCAATCTTGACATTCCAATTGCTCTTCAAAAAGGTAAACGTTAGTGCATTTATCCAATTTAATCTTTTGTTTCAGATGACCATTTGTCATCCTCTTCATGTTTCTTTGATGCCTCTCTTGATTTTGTATCTCTTCTTAAAATTGTTTATGAGGCCTTATCCTCATTCTAATTGACGAGTGGCAATGATAGGGGAAATAAATGGTCTAGATGCTAATGATACTTGTAATTTAGTGAATTTATCTACAGGGAAAAAGGCGATCAGATGTAAGTAGGTATTTGTTGTTAAAGTCAATCTTGATGGCTCAATAGCTTGACTTAAAGCTCGTTTTGTTGCCGAAGGCTATGCTTAGACATATGGTGTAGAATACTTTGATACCTTCACTCCTATGGCTAAGTTGACATCTGTTTGTTTATTTGTTTCTATGGTAGCTACTCATGGTTGACCTTTTGCATCAATTGGACATAAAAAATTGCCCTCCTATGTGGAGAGTTATAAGAGGAAGTTTACATAGAGCAACTACCTGGGTTTCTCGTGCTTGGTTTTAAAAATATAGTCAAGCTATTGAACAGTTTGGAATGAACAAGAGCAAGTCTAGTCATTCAGTCTTCCAGAAGCTTTTTGCATCTAGCATTATTATTCTTGTTATGTAAGTAGACGATATTGTTATCACTAGCAATGACGCCATGGAAATCTCATCCTTGAAAAAATTTCTTCGCAACCATTTTTAGCTAAGGATTTGGGGGTTTTAAAATACTTCTTAATAGTTGAGATAACAAGAAATGCAAGTGACATCTTCTTATCTCAAAGAAAATATTTGTTTGATTTATCGTATGAAACAAGGAAATTAGGGGCTAAACCATGTAGTGCTCCTATGTTAACCTAATGTGCAACTCACAAAAGATGGAGATTTGTTTGAAGATCCTGAGAATTATAGAAGACAAGTTGGGAACTTGAATTATCGTAAGATAACTCATCTTGATGTTGCGTACTTGGTTAGTATTGTGCGTCAATTTATGTCTTCTCCAACAGTTTATCACTGGGCTACTTGGGAGCAAATCTTGTGTTACTTGAAAGGAGCACTCGAATGAGGTATACTATATAAAAACCATGGTCATACTCGTATGAAAGCTTCTCAAATGCAAATTGGGTAGGGTCTAAGATTGATAAAAAATCTACCCCAAGCCATTGTATTTTTGTTGGGGAAATTTGCTTTCATGTAAAAGTAGGAAATAGAATGTTGCATCTCGCTCGAATGCATAATTAGAATTCAGAGTTATGGCACAATCTATTTGTGAAATAATGTGAATATATCAACTTTTGTCCGCAATTGGGTTTAAAGTCTCAGTGCCAGCAAAATTATGGTATGATAACCAAGCTATTCTTCATATAGCCTCTAATCCTATGTTTCATGAACGAATTGAGCATATTGAAATTGATTGTCACTTCATTCGTTAAAAGGTGCAACAAAATATATAGTCTACAAGATATGTGAAGATTGGAAAACAACTAGAGGATCTCTATACAAAGGATCTAAATGGGAATTAGGTTGAATATCTGTAACAAGTTGGGCTATATAAGTTGGGCATGATCAATATAGGGGAGTGTTACTATTACAAATTATGAATTACTACACAGATATTATAGGAATCATAGCTTGATTGTGGGGATTGAGATATTTTCTCCTTATCATCTTTAGGCACTCATCATGTATACAAATAGAGGATTATAGTAAATACAAATAATCTAATTATTCGTTATAGTTCCTTTTCTATATTTGAATTTTTCTACTCAAGGAAGTGTAATGAAAGAGTCTTATTGTATCCTGATTTGATAGTGGACTCCACATCTTCTAGATTGTTGAATAAATAAGCGATTTAGATATGTGCTGAAAAAGTTGCACCGTTTAAAAGTGAAAAATCATTATATTTGTACAGTGATTAGTCAAGTAGGGATGGATTGTGAAGTTGTATGGTACAAGATATTTGTCTTACATATAACACAATAGGATCTAATTAATTGCTGTATTTTGTTAAAATTTTTCTTTGGATTGTGAAGCATCATGCCCCCTCTCTTTTACCTTGAAGACACACAATGGTTTTCTGATGTTTAGAGGCTAGATTTTTACTTAGTTATAATATTGCAATTATTATTTCCTAAACTGAAAATTGTTTAATCAGTGAATTTACAATGATCTTTAAAAGCTATCAACAATTTAACTAACAATTTGAAAAGATAAGAAATGAGTGTTGATCTCGCCCTAACTGTACATTTGAATTCTAAAATTTTGTCTCTCTAAAATTATAGTGGTATCATCTTTATAATACGATAGCATCATTTCAATTTGATTTGATAACGTCAAAACCAATCTGCATATTGCCCCCAGTCATAATATTGGAAATTGATCTCTAATTATATTAATTTCATTGCAGGTTCTCTTATATGCTGGTGTTGTGATGGTTTTAATATTTCCATTTGATATCTTTTATTTTTCTTCACGTTACTACTTTTTGAGAACTCTTTAGAGGATAGTTTTCCCTCTACAGGCAAGTTCGTTTCGTTATGATATGTGGTTTTCTTTTCTTTTGCCACAAGTCTTATAATTTTCTCACCTTTTTTATGTTTAAAGTTGATTAGGATATATATTTTAACCACTTAATTGTTTAGTTTTTGTTGAACTCAATATGTTTCTTTACTATTAAGGTACTGATACTCTTGCCAAAATTCGTTAAGGAATTGATACATTGGCCAAAAATTGTCTGATAAGTAGAATCCATTGTATTTCTAAACTTTTATAGAAGTTGGTCACATTGCCATAAACATTACTTTGGTGCTAGGAAAATAAAGCTATAATTTCTTTTTGTCAAACAAATTATTTGTTGAATGTAAAATAATCAACTGCATATTTGAAAAAAAAAAGACTGGATATTGCTGTGAACAAAGTATCTCTAATGTGCAAAAGTTAACTTGGAAAGTCTTGTGTGCTAGATTTCCTTGGCAGCCTATTGGCTATTGTAAAGATGAGAAGGTTGAGTTCTGAACACCTAAATCTTATGAGGGACTTTGTACTAGGCTGGCCACTAGATGATAGTGTAATGCCTAAACAGAAGCATATAATTTGGTATCTTGATTTTTATATATTAGATGCAATTCTTATGCACTTTCCAGTTGTCTTATCTGCATTTTACTCTTCTCACAGGCTATTACTTTTTCTGACTTCTTTATAGCTGATATTTTGACATCCATGGCAAAGGTATCTCAGATTTCTAGTTTCATTTTTCGTGAAACTGTTAATTTCGAACGTAATGAAGATTTTTTATTATTTTTTCCCTTAATCCCATCCATGACATTAATACTTTGACAAATAGTCTGCACCAAACAGTCAAGAATATTGGATGACTCCTCAATTTGTAGATGACTTCAGGTGCTTTTTTATGTTTGATTCTAGAATTTGAGACTCATCAATTTTGGTTGATGGTACAATGTTTAAACTGGTCAACTTATCATGC
The DNA here is from genome assembly GCA_027563595.1 of Erythroxylum suave. Lineage (NCBI taxonomy): Eukaryota > Viridiplantae > Streptophyta > Magnoliopsida > Malpighiales > Erythroxylaceae > Erythroxylum > Erythroxylum suave. The sequence continues at coordinate 26,866,019 of JAOSBN010000179.1, forward strand.
ATTTGAAGCCTGCTTAGTGCTGAAGGATATCCAACACTCTAATGTATCCGTAATAATATATTAATCTATTTGGTAAAAGATATAGATCTCCCTTGTAGTTTAAGAATCCTTAAAAAAAACTCCATAATCTTTAAAATTCTCAAAAAAAAAAACTCCTAGTTTTCAGTACTCTAGAAAACTCCCTTCCTTTAGACTCTAGTCAAAAAATAATGATGAAACACATGTAATATGAATATCAGACATGGACTAATCATATGTCACTAATATGGTAGTCCAAATCAGCTCTTAAACTTGGTCCGACCCAATTGAATTCAACTTAAACTATTAATTTAAGATAATTATAATAAATTATTAGTTTGAATTAAATTTAATTAGTTCAATTTGAACTTAAGAGCTATGTTGAATCGTCATGTAAATAATATTTGATTAGTACAAGCGTAATATTAATGATGCATGTATTTTTTGTTATTTTTTAACCGAGTCTAAGGAAGGAGTTTTATATCTTCTACCATTTGGATTAAATAATAATGACTGGAACATTCATATCAGAAGTTCTATTTTAAGTTTGTGGCTGGCACACTTGGAAATAGTAAACATTATACACACTTTGGGAACCCAAAAATTCTTTCTTTATGGTTCCTAGATATATAACCCCTGCTATACTTTCTTTGTCTAACAATGTTCATTTTCCTGCAGGTGTTTTCAGATTTGGAGCGTTCAGTTTGTCGGATGGTGCATCGACAGGTTAATGTCCTCATCATGCTTACTTGTCCGTATAATTGCTCAAGAACTGATTTTAGGCATTTTTATTCCTTTTTCCAACATAAAACTATACTTCTCCTTTTGAAAAATAGAGACATATTGAGGCTCATTTGGATTTGCTCAAATCTTGAATAGAAAGGAATTCAATACAAGGACAAACATAATTTCCCTGAGCATGATGATAAGATTTTGGTTTTGTAGATCTGTGTGTTACTTACCCAACTTCACCTTGATATTGTGTTTAAATTATGCCACTTATCAGCTTTCTATTATCTTTTTAAGGGTTGGAGCCAGAGAATATATCAAGCTTATCTTTTTGAATAATTGTTTGGTTCTTTCAAAAAAGAGATTCTTTGGCTCAACAGGGTTTACTGGAGACTGGAATTAATTCACTTCCATCATTCTACATGTGATTCCCCTGCCTGAGCTGATATCATAGGAGGGGGATATTGTCGGGTGATGTTTTGTGTACATGATTATGTTTTCTGAACGGCGTTACAGTCAAAGAAAACTTAATAGATCATGGACCTTGGTTTGGAGTCTATATTTTTGTTAAGGAGAAAAAGGCATTAGGTGCTGTATAAGTAGTTTGATTCCTTCACAATAATTACTTGGCACCTTGAGTTGTTGAATCTAGGATCTTACTTGTGATATGTTTTTTTGCTTTCAATGGGATAGAATGAATGGTAATTTTGCGATTTTCATTCCATATGCTTCTCTTGTATTGCTTAGATATATTAAAAAATACTGCAGGTTGCCACAATTGCATGGTTTGAAGCTGATTCCGTGTGTGGCAGTCACTCCGTTGCAATTCCTCTTGTTCTTGTTTTGCCCTATGCTTTTTGACTTTTCAATGTCTCCGACAGTATAAGGATACCAAGGAAAAAACAGCTCTTTTTAATGGTAGTCAATTGATCGTTTTACCTCTTTTTACATTTAATTTTTGTGTACTGCAACTTTTTCTCTTCTCACATTATCCAAGTTTGTCAGAAACATTATGAACTTATATTCAATTGTCCTTGAAGCCAAATTGGTATTACTTCAAATATTATTAGTTCTGGGGTTGTAGCTGAATAGAACTGCTATGGTCTATTGTTACCTCTGGATGGCAGTGGTTTTGATTATCCAGCTTAAAGCTACAATGGTTTAATTGATGCAGGAGCAGTTAGTTTAGTTTTCCTAGTTAATATTGGATTTCTTACTATTTAGTGTTTCTTAAGTTATTT
>JAOSBN010000179.1:26868106-26881055 GCA_027563595.1 Erythroxylum suave
ATCTTTAGCAATGTTCTTAACGTTTGGAAATTTTCTGAGGGCCTATAATCTATGATCTTTTATCCAAAACTCCAAAGTTGTACTTTTGGCAAACGAGAGTGGGAAAGGATGCTAAAGTCTGGAAAACTCAGGTCTTCTGTTAGGTCTTATGCAGAAAAAAGAAATCCTAAGTTCCAAGTCTCCGCCAGGTAGATGTACAGAATTTTAAGAATGACTTGTTTTCAGTTTTCTTGATATTGGGCTCCTTACTCCTAATTGCGTTGAACCTCTTTTGCTTTTCTTAATGATCTTGTAATATTGATTCCTCAAATCTTTTCATTATGGTGTTAATCACTTCAGCTTTATGAGATTCTGAGGCTACTGTTACCTAAACAATGTAGCAACTTTAATAAAATCATTTGCTTATGGTTTCAGCTTTAAAATATTCGACCGCAGTGCCACTGATTTTTCTTTCAGCCCTTAAATATCATGTCTTCCCTGATAGGTGGACAAGCTTCTATCGGGCACTGTGGCTTCTCTCTAGTGTTTTGAACTCAGTTTATTCCTTCTGTTGGGATGTGACTCGAGATTGGGACTTGAGGTATGCCAATTGCCTTCATGCTGTTTCACAAAATAACATGATGACTGCCGATTTGAGATTTTCTTGATTTGAAATTCTTTTTACTTTTTGGTGCTGTGGTTCTAAATTTATTTGTTTTGTAAGCTATTAAACAGGTTCCAATCTTTCAGATTTACATGCTATGCAGTAGTCAGATTTGTTCCTCTCCATTGTTTCGTTTCTGTACATGTATTTCTATGGATTTTTCTGCACCTTCAGATCCCAAAAAAAGGATCCTTTATGGCATAGATGATGATGCAGATTTACTTTTTCTTAAGTGGGAATTTCTGATTGTGCAACTTAATCCATTGATAAATGTGTGTTCATAATGTCCACATTATTCTTCAACTTTCAGAGAATTTTGTAAAGAAGATAGTTGGCTTGCTAGAACTTTAGTAATTTCAAGTGCATAAATTTCAATCTATATTTGCAATTGTATGCAATTTTCATTTGCTAGGATACATCTTGCATTATTCCCAATAATGTTTACTGCAATTTAGGTCATATTTAAAGCCTTTCTTCAATCTTTGATGACAATTACTATTGGGCTTGTGAATTAACCTGTAGTTATTTGTGTTTTCCAGTGGCTTCATTCGAATTTTCCAATTTAACTGGCCAAATCTCTTCTCATGCCTCTTGTACGGAAGGAAATGGGTAAGAATTCATATTTCATGGTTGAATAAAGACAATTTGGAAATTCACATTTGTCGTTCTCAGTTCAATCTGGAATTGTTAGAAGAATTTGTACGGACGCATTTCGATTTGCCACGAGAAATGTGTTGCTAGAATTTTGGGTCTTTAGGCACTTACCAGTCTTTCGCCTGGTGACCTTGTTTCTCGATCGAAGGGCATGTGTTTGACAAGACCTTTTGTATTTATTTTCAAGTTGTTACTATAACCTCTTTTACCATGCATCCAAGTCTTAAGTAAATCTTCCATGCTTTGAGTATCCTTCAACTTTGGAGCCGCAGGTCTACTTTTGGGTGATAGGAAGTAATCTAATTCTGCGTTGCACTTGGACATACAAGTTGTCAGCTCATCTCCGCCATAATTACCTCAATGTGTTCATGATAGCTGCCTTAGAGATATTCCGCCGCTTCCAGTGGATTTTCTTCCGTGTTGAAAATGAATGGAACAAAATGACTTCAAAGGGAAATGTTCAGCTTCAGATGAACGAAATCATAAGCGAGGAAGAGAAATTGCTTGATTCTAGCAGCCATACTGTATAGAAGAAACAGTCCTCCTGTCTGGTGAGCTTCATCCGAGTGTTCCAATCAGCAGCCTCCACTTTTTTTGCAGGGAAAGTCAGTCCTTTACAAATTTGCCAACAATCATTTTTTTATTCTCTTTCTATTCGCACAAAAGCATAGGCGGTTGAATGATTACAATAGCTTAGTTTACGTACACGCTTTGATACTCTGTGACAAGTACTGTAGGTTAGTATATATGTTGACATTCTGTGACAATTAATTTCTTTACGTCATTTTGATGAAAACCTGGAGCAAAGAACCATGGCCAATATCGGATTTGTTTCAGAGCCCCCAGTCTTGCTTTCCTCGTGCAATGTTTACTTTCCCATGTTGAGTTCTCGGTCTATTTTTAGGGAGGAAGTCGTTCCACACTCAGAGCAGATGAGCACGAAAGGTTCACATGCGCAATAATCTCCTTAATAGGTACCGACGCAGTATTACGACTTTTTGTGGTGAAACCTTGTAATCGTGTTTTATGCATATCGGAATTTAATTTACTCCCTCCTCCTCCGTAAGGAAGTTCAAATCCTAAATAAAATTTACTAATAAAAAATAAAGAGAATATTAATTCATTGTTGATGTTAATTAAATCTAAAGAGTATAGCATAAAAAAAGAAACCAAGTTTGTTATTGGTATGTAAATTTTATTTGTTTGTATCTCTTGCAAAGTTCCCTTTTGCTCTCATTGTAGTAGCCACAATGTTATGAATATTATAGTAGTATCGATATGGGATTTGGTTATGGTATGATGCGGCTTTAGTATTGATTAATACTAGGAAATATTTTGAGTAATTTTTAAAATAAAAAAAGTCCTTAAATTTTATAAAATTGCAAAATATTCTTTCAATATATTTTGTTATATTATTTTAAAATTTGCATCAATTATATCTAAAAAAGCACAATAATATAAATTTAATATAACAACAATCTCTTTATTTTTATTAATATTATTTTTTGACATATTTGTTGGATCGCTTATGGCCCAGAAATACATATTGCGTAGCGGAATGGACCATAGAAATTTAAGTCTTGTGTCTTGGTTAATCACAATTTCATAACAAAAAACATTTGGAATTATCTCTTGTAGCACGCATATTAGGTTTCATTTCAGATATCTTGATGCTGCAACTTGCGAACATCCTCTATCGATATCCACACGAGGATTAACGATCCGGGCAGTGGCTAATGTGTGCTAGCACCTTCTAAAATACTTTGGAACGTCACACATTTTTTTCTCCCAAAAAGGACGAGTGGCTAGGTGGCTAAGGTTTTTCATGTCACATCTAATGAGATATAAGCTCTCTATTTAGAGAGAAGCCATAATCCTAAACCTATTAGGAATAGGAATATCATAATCCTAAACCCATTAGGATTATAGAAGCCCAATAAGTTTCAGCCCATATTATATCTGATATAATAAAAGCCCGACAACTTAATTGAATCTAACTCAATAAATATACCCACTTATATTTATTCAGTACCTAATAAATTAGATCCAAGAGAATAAGCCCAAATCACATCACTCTTTGTGTGTGACCCTGTAGGCTTATTTGATATTGGCAACGGGCTTGATCACACTTCAAGGCTCATAAGTCATAAGTGGCCTCTAATAAGACATTATGACTATCCAAATCAAATGAGGATTGGTAATCTGATTTAACATGTAACCATGGTTACAAACTCAATCCCTTTGTAACATGATATCAAAATTAATTATAAGGCATAGTACATGTCAACCTTTGATTAATCATAGTTTTTTTTATTCCCAAGTTGACTGACTATAACAAATGACATCGATGACTCCTCATCAATTCATTTGAGCATGGCCATGCATTTCTTCAGTCAAACTTGTCAAGAGGCCCAAATAATATATCTCTCATTTATAAGAGATACAAATCTCATCTACGTCATTTACATTTCTTCGCATGATTCATTTAATATCCAACATAAGACTACTTGTTTTCTGATTAAAGACAACTTAGTCTAATGTCAAAACATTAAATTCCTCATATAGGGAACCATGATGATTTCAGGTCAAAGGACTAAAATCAAATCATATTGAGAATCACTAATGACATGAAACAATGTAATGTTTTCGTTGTGGGTCAGTCCAGTATATATTTTCTAACATATATTTATGTATTTGATTTGATAACTTATATCCATGATCAGTAAAATGTGATCATCAATCAAAACACATACTAGCCTTAATTCATTATTGTTCCACCAATAATGATCAACCAGGGACAATTTAGAATAATATTATAATTCTTATAGTTTTACTATCAAGTCATATATTTGATAACATAAGCCTAATAATATTCATGGAGTCTAAATCACATTACATAAACAATATACATGCATATATAAAAGAATACTTCATAATATACAAATAATAAGTTAGAATGTCAGTGCAAAAAATCACACATGACCATTGGCCTAAGACACGTTACTAGCAATATTTTACATGTGAATTATGACTACAATAAATACAAGAACAATATTTATATAAAGTTAAGGATAATGTAAAATACTTAAAATATTATAATTTCATCATATAATAAAGAATAATTACATTAAAACATCAAATAGAAAGAATAATAAAGTTCATGAATTTATAAGTATTACAATAAGAGTTTTGAAGTAAAACCTACAACAAAACATTTACAATTAAAATTTTATATTTATATTTATATTATATATACAGAAATTCACATATGCATCAAATACAAGTGAAATTAAAAGAAGCGAAGAAATGAAAATTTTAGAATTTTATTCAATCAAATATTCGCTCAAATTGTATTTTGCTTAATTCTCATTTGGTATAAAATTCTTATCATTAAGAGGGGTTTATTTACCACCATGATCAAATAATATGTCATTATTTTTCCATCTAGCATTATCTTCCAAATCACTCTCATTTATCAAACTTGGCTCTTTAGAAACTTAATCCACTAAAAGAGACATATGGTCAAGGCAAATTAGATCTATAATAGTACTTATTCTATTAAGAATCCTAGTAAATAAGTAAAATTAAATTAATAATAAATTACAAGAATTATATTCAACTTAATTTTAATATTAACATACATTTCTCGAAGCTTTAAATTGTATTGAATAAAGATCAAGTTGTTCAATCTTTTGTGTTATAATATATTCATTTTTTAGAATGGATGAATTCAAATGTGTTCTAATTCTTTTGATATATACCCAATTGTACTTACATGTTGACTTAGAATTTGAATTACAAACCTTTGTAATTATAAAATTATACTTTTAAATTTATCCTTCCAAGCAACTGTAAAACAATAAAAGTAACCTTGTAAACAAAATAAAGTGATGAATAATTTCTTAGAAGTAATACAAGTGAAAAATATATATGTGAATTAAGTTTGCTTCTTTAACTAATATCAAATGGCACCCTAAAATCACCATAAGCATCCTTATAAACTTTCATTTGTGAGCTTAGGAGATTTTATATCTCATTTATAACAATTATTATAATAGTTAATAGTATTCTCATACTAACTTTAGTTTTCTTTGTAAAACTTGGTCTAAAATATACACTAGGATTTAAAAATGCCCTAATTGCAAACAATAGAAAGTAAAGATGCTTTTATCATCTCTCATTAATAATTGCAAGGTAAGGTGAATACAAAAAAGATCTATTATTTAGATTAGCCTTAATTGCTTCCTTCACCCTCTCTAATGATATCATAAAAATAACCCATTATTGTCTTCTCATCACTATTAGCCAAATGAAGCACTATTACTAAAGACTGACAAACTTGTATTATAAATTAACATTAAGACCAAAATTATGATTTTTAAGTATAATTTTAGAGATATCCACTTCAATATTAGACCTGGTATACTAAGATATGACCCACTTATCACTTATACAAATTTGCCTAAGCTTTTTCTTCATTAAAACAAACACTAAAGTGATTAAAAAAATTAGTGGCAACATGATGACAAAAATATCTACCACTAGGAAATCCTTTTTTTTTTATCAAATTCAAGACCTAAAAATGATTATAGATGAACTTGGTCATCTTTTTGTTTTTTATGTAGTTTCATCAATAATAGGAAAGTATCTAACATCTCCTATATTTTTCGACATTAGGTCAATGCAATGTGCAGCAAAAGGAGTGCAATAAAAAGAATTATATCTATTTTGCAAATTTTTTCAGCTGTTTTGTAAGAAGAATCATTGTCAATAATAAATTGAATAATATTTTTTGGCCTAACTTTATTAACATCTTTATTAAATATATGAAATAAAATATCAACATTTTTAACAGGTCTATATGCATCAATAGACTTCAAAAACCCAAGTTGGAACTAAATATGTAAAAATTAGCATTTTTATATAAGTTTATATATGAACTTAAATAAGTACTCTAATCATTTTAGATCATTTACACAATCAGATAGAAGTTGATTAATTTTATAAGTAAATGTTCCATAAGTAAAACAAAGACATGATTAGTGATAGTGGCCTAAAATTGTAGACAAAGATGAAATTAAAATTTTTAATGAACTTAAAGGTGTAACTATTAAGCTATTATAAGTCATAAACTCTAAATTACCGTCAACGACATAATTAACAAAATGATTTGTAAATTTAACTAAGAAAGCTATTGAAATGGAATTGAGGAGTATTATTAAACATTCCTTGGACACAATCTATAATATTATTAAATATTATTACTTTTTTGAAGAAGAAAATTTTTAATTTAATAAAAATGCATAATTCATATTCAAGTCTCAAAATATCAGTATATGCGATTTTTTTAATGTTAATTGTTAATAAAAATGTGACCAATGCCTAATTGTCAAACAATAAGTAACTAAATCAGCATAAGCCATGTTAAATTACTATTTAATTCTCAAATAACAAATAATATAACCCACCTCTTGATAGAAAGCAATTTTCTAATAAAAATGCAGCACAATGTAGAACCCATCTTGCTTTCCCTATTGATATGGGTTTTACTTTCATCTCACACTCAACTACTAACACCAATTTTTTGACATTTTCAATATGTAGTACGCCCACAAGCAGTAGAGTCAAGACTGAGGTGAGGTCGACTGAGGAGGAGTGATGAACTGGAAATAAATTGATGAAGAGCTAGACCATGGAGGACTGTGGAGTGTGGATGGTTGATGAGGTGCTGGAATCGGTGAGGAGCGGTAGTGGAGCGAAGGAAGGGTAAGGTAATGGTTGGGTTATGCCATATGCCCTGTTAACTCATTTTTTCTTTAATGGTTGACTTCTAATATATGTTTTCATATAAGATCAGTGTCATTTAACTTTAGCCAATTTGTGTTCTGTTACGAAGAAAATTAGAGGAGAAGGCTATTACAACATCTCCATACTCTACTTAAATCATTGTTGTCTCCTTTTAGTAAACATATCTCTAAGATTATGATTTTGTTATTGTCTATGTTCCATGTAATCTTTGGGACCATATATATCATTTTGTTCGAATGTCGGAACAAAAGTAATAACTATATATTATCAACATTTTTTCTCCCTCTACTCAAATATTCTATTTCTACCCTATTGTTTATTCCCCTCCTCCACCTAAATACAACATATTATTCATTTTTACAATATCATATGGTGGAAGGTACTAGGAGCCAAGTAGTGAAGCGAATGGAACGAGCATCGCGAAATCAGCTCAAGGAAATGTTGGAGTTGCAATTAAAGCTCTAGGATGTACAAGGTTGACAGAGACGATAGATGGTGGAACACTGAGAACTGTTCCAACAATACATTACCATATCTAATTCTGATATATCCCACTATAATCACACTTGAGTCAGAATGTCCATTGAGAAAGCACCTCCCCAAGAGTAATAGACCTGTATTACTCCCATTAGAGCCTTGTTGCAGAAGATAAATTTGCAAGCTAAACTCCTCTGCTACTTTTACTATCCAAACTGGGAAAAAGGAGGTTGCTGTAGAAAAGGAAGCAGAGATTTGCTGCAATTGGATTTTGGGTTTGTTCGTTTAAAGCTATTTTGTTCATAGGAGTGGAATTGGACAAGTTTTTTGATGTGTCGGCATGCTGGTCAAAGATGAAATAGCATGTCAAATATTTTTGTTTTGTTGTTCTAATGTTTCATACCTTTATGCTACTAGAGGTATTGTTTTAACTTAAATAGGTAATATTAGAGGAAGAAAAGTTGGCTTAAAATAGGTAATATTGCAGAAGAAAGTTATATTATGTAGAAGTTTAATATTGGATGTTTTGTATTTCTTTATATAAGGAACCAAATGGAATGTTTTGAGTGTCCAAAAAATTCAAATCAATAGAAAAGAAGCTCTAAAACCTTGTTCCCCTATTCCTTGTTATTTTTCCTTTTTTCCACCATCGGGTGCCAAAATTCTGTTTTTTGTAGAAGTTTCTGCAGAATTTCAATTCAAAGGAACTACAGAGGAACGTCCACACTTACTAGAGGAACTTGAGGGACCATATTCACTACTAATTTGCCCACACTTCTACATGGTATCAGAGCTCCAATTCCTTCGGGACTGTGGAGATCAACTTTGAAATCAATCGTTTAATTTCAACCAGCGCAGCAACCATCCAAACCAGGAACTGAAGAAAATGGTAGCAATAAGTTCAACGTCCTCCTCGATACCGAATGTCCCAATTTTTGATGGCAAGAACTTTCACATCTGGCCTGTAAAGATGCGTTTTCACCTCAAATCACAAGGACTCTAGAAGGTGGTTGAATCAGACATCGGACCACTAGCTCTAAGAGCAAATCCAATGGTTGCCCAAATGCGGGAACACGAAGCTGAACTACTGAAAAAGGACAAAGCCATAGTAGTCCTGCATTCAGCTCTTGATAACCACATTTTTACGTGCATAATGAACATGGAATCACCAAAGGAGATCTGGGATTGGCTAAAGGCAAAGTATGAAGGCTCAGACAGAATCAAGGTTGCCAAACTGTTGACATTATGGAGATAGTTTGAATTCTTGAAAATGAGGGAGGATGAGCTCATTGAAGTATATGCTGATAGAGTTCTGGACATTGTGAACCAGATGAAACTCCACGGTGAGGAATTTGCAGACAAGAAAATTGTCGAAAAAATCCTGATTAGTATTTCTCCTAAATTCGAAGCAAAGATTGCAGCGAAGAAAATGGAGATTGGGAATCTTTAACTGTAGCACAGTTATGCAACAAGTTAGAGGCTCATTAGAAGAGGCTGCACATTATGTTAGAAGAAGGGCTTGAAGGAGCATTTTCTGCTCAACTGAAATTTAACTCGAAATTTAAGAAATCAGGAAACCCACCTGGAGCAAGTAACAGATTCAAAGAAAATCAAGAAGATGGACAAAGGCGAAAGATTCAATCATGTGCACACTGTAGGAAAAGCAACCATCAGATGAATGATTGCTAGCTTAAGAAGAAAAGTAAATTCAAATGTCATTACTACAACAAAACAGGACACACCCAAAAAGTTTGCAAAGCCAAGCAGAGGAAAGAAACAACCTCAGCTTCTCAAGAGGAAGCAAAGGTCACAATAGAAGAAGAAGTACAGTTGTCTGAACATCTTTTCATAGCTTTCGAATAATCAACTGAAGTTACCAAAACCACCTGGCGCATTAACAGCAGGTGCATCAGCCACATGTGACCCAACGAGTTAGCCTTTATTGAACTCAACAAATCCATTATGGCCAAGATCAAGCTTGGGAACAGACAGTTTGTCTACACCAAAGGAAGAGGAGTTGTAGCTATTAAAACTAACAAAGGGATCAGGTATCTTACAAATGTACTTTACGACAGTTTTCTACGCCAAAGGAAGACAAGTTGTAGTTATCAGCCTGCTTAGTGTTCCGCAAATGCTAGACAATAGCTTTGGGGTATATTTCAAAAGAAAAACTTGCCTCATCTTTGATGATTATGATAAGGAGATTGCAAGACTCAAAATGTTAGGAAGCATTTTGTTGATAAACTTGGTACTAGCTACAGGAATAGCAAACGTAGTGAAGGAAGAAGGTAGCCAACTTTGGCACAGGAGACTCGACCATGTGAGTTTCAAAAAATTGTAAGCTATGTCCAAAACTGACCTTGTGCAAGATCTGCCAGAAATCATTGAACCAGCGTATGTATGTGCAGGATGTGCCCTTAGATGACAAGTCAGGAAGCCATTTCCAAAAGGAGGAGTCAATAGAGCCAAGCACAAGCTGGAGGTTGTCCACTCTAATATTTGTTGCCCGATGCAAATCAATTCTTCACCTGTGAAAGTGTGCCAATAAGCATCGACATCAAAATTTGTGTGACCATCTAGAATTTTGTTTTCAATAAATTAAACATTTCACGTAAGACAGAATAATCAAGTTTAAAAACATTTCCACCTAGCCTACACCAAAACAAATCCTTTTTAGGGTTGTGCCTAACTTTTGTGAAAAACTCTAAAGTTGTGGTGGCATAAATAGGTATATCATACCGACCAAATCTATGACATCCTATGTTTGCAACTAGTTCTTCAAGTTGGCGTCTCACTTCTATATTTTCTAACACTTCAAAATCCCAAGACCTAGAAGTGACTATTGCTCTATACCTAAAGTCACGGAAACACACACCTGCTTCTTCTGAATAAATTGAAAATGGGGCTCGATAAGTTGCCGCTAAGTTAGTTTTTCCTTTGTCAGAAACTTAAAGGCGGAACTCGTCAATCGGTTGCCTAACCCTAATCATCCTTGGTGGAGCCATTGTAAGAAGAAAATTGACAAAAATGAGAGAGGGAGAGTGAAATTTGGATTTTAGAGAGAGAGAGCAAAATCTTACCTAAATCCTTGTGTTTTGGAATGATTAATACATGAAAAACATTAAGGAACGTAAGATTAATAGAAAGGGATGAAGAAAATACCAAGAATCTAGATGAAAAATGAAGAGTTTTAGAGAGTGGGAGGAGAGAATGTCATGTTCTAGAGAGAAAGGGAGTGAAATTTTGAAAAATGAGTGAGAGAAGAAAGGGAGGGGGGGGGGCAGACTTTAAGTTTCCTCCCGGATGGAATTCCCACACTTGTGGAAATTTCCAAAATTCCCACGATTATAGGATTACTCTCCAAAAACTTTCTAGAGAGTTTTCCCATGCTCATGGGAATCACCACAATTCCCACGAATGTGGGTTTTCTCTCCAAAAACTTTCTGGAGAGATTTTGCACACCCTTAGGAATCATTGGTGATTTTCATAATTTCAAACCTTCTTCCAAGCTTATATGGATTCTCCGTGATCCCAAAACCTATAAACATATCAAGATAATATCATCAACAAGAAATTTGAAAAGAAAATAAATTGAAATTAAACCAAAATTAATATAAACATCAATCAAATCCAATTCAAACATGATCATAACTAAAGAATTAAAAAAAACAAATAAGTAAACAAAAACAATCAAAGGATAGTTGACTCCCTTAGGTTGCCTCCCACGCAGCGTTTCTATTACCTTTGGTAGCTCGACTCTCCGATTTGCTCATGGCAGTTCAAATGACAGATACGGTAGCAGTGCATAAATTGATCTTAAACTTTGTACATGGTCTACCTCATTTTGGACTCCACCTTTATTATTGTTTTCCTTTCTTCACCTTCTTCTATGTGTTCATTTCTTCCTCAATGCATTCTCGGGGTCCTCAATATTTTCCCATCCTCCTTAGAGTTTAGGTTCCTTGATATCTGTTGAAGGTAGAGTAGAACGATGATTTTTCTTTGATACCTTGAATATTAACTGCTCCTTCCCTACTCTTAGTATTAATTTGCCCTATCAACATCAATAATTGCTTGAGCAGTAGCCAAAAATAGTCGCTCAAGAACCATTGGGGTTTCCTCATCTTCATTAACATCTACTATGTAAAAATCCGCTGGGAAGGTAAATTTATCAATGTGTAGCCGTACATTCTTGATGATCCCCTTCGAAAAATGCACCGTTCTGTTAATTGTTTTTACTAATGTCTTAGTAAGCTCTGGCTCTTCTAGACACAACTTTTGACTGAATGAATACAACATCATATTGATACCATCTCCCAAATCTACAAATGCTCGATCTATCTTAACATGGAATGAAAATGTCTCTTGGGTCTTCTTTCTTTTATGCTACATGTGGACTTTCTTCTGATATGTGCCTAATAACCTCTTCCTTTAGCGATTCCTTTAATATGAGCTTTGTCTAGAGTTAATTTGTTATGTCTGTCATCTTTCTTAACTTCCCTTCCTTAGAATTCCGAGCTACTCCACTTGAAGATGGCTTTTGCTGAGCAAAAATCTGATGTGAAAGTCCAAGTTGAAGTTCCCTAATCAACTCACTTCCTGGTCTACTTGGAAGGACTTCCAATGCTATTTGTTCTTTTTGCTTGTTTATATCTTTCTCCCCATGTTCGCTTTTTTTTTCTCTATCCGAGTAATGGTCATGATTCTTTCCTTTAGATTCACCTCAATGTTGTTTGGTAGACTACCTGCATTTCGTGAAGATAAAACAATAGTTAGTTGATCTACCTGAATTTCCAGATTATGGATAGATGATGCATAATTCTTCAAAATCTGATCAAATTTTGCTTCCATCCTTTTCTGATTTTCCTCCTGACTACATGTATCCTTTTATGATTCTCCTCTTGTGCTACTAGTTTGGACCCTAAGACTTCCATCATCTTATCCATTTTGCTTTCCAACGCTCCGATTTGATCTTGATGGAATCCTGGCGGTCCTTGTGATCTTTGTTGTCCACCTGCATTATTATTTCTCCCAAAAAAGTTTGGGTGGTTTTTTCAACCCGGTTTGTACGTGTCTATAATATGGTTTATTACCTTGCTATGGCTGGCCTAGATAGTTTACCTGTTTGGTACCGCTAACTCCCATTAGAAAACTTTATGTTGAGCTATGGTTGTTCTCCCCACACATCTCACATTATGCTTGCATTACCTTAACTGCTGAGATAGATTGTAGCGCCCCCTTACCGTAGAGTACCCACCAGAACACCCATAGGTCATTCCGGTACATATTTTACGATAAGAGAGAACTACAGAAAAATAACTCTAAACTCCACATGGCATCCCAGTAATAAAACAGTAATATGAAATT
>JAOSBN010000179.1:26881155-26907924 GCA_027563595.1 Erythroxylum suave
CTACATCAACAAACCCAATAACACAATGCATTGTTCAACACTTGATTAAACTATAATCAAGAAAATCCAACTACAAATCATAAATCCTAACTAAGGAGTTCACAACAATATAGTTAAATATGAAAAAACTACTCCCCTTTGAAGCCCATTGAACTCAAGCCATTGCTACATCTTCAAGAGGAAATGGTGATTAGCCAAGCATTGCTTCGGAAGAACTCACAACCGAAAACCCACCAAGAGCGTCCATGGCAGCAGTAGCAGATAATGAATGTGGCGATAGAAAAAAGGAAAAAAGTGATTGATGATGGTCAAATGGAGAGGAAGGGTCGTGAGTGTGTGTTTTTTTTTCCTTTTCTTATCTTCTGTCTATCTTCTCTTCTCTCCGCTCTAACCTAATTTGGTAGGTTTTTAAACGAAGGATGCTGGGTCGGGTCGTACAGTGGGTGATTTTTCCAAAATTGGTCCAGGTTTTCAAAGGTTCACCGCGACGAACTTTTCCCGAAAGGTTTTGCTCTGTTGCTGGTTCCTTTGCCACAACGAAAGAATTAATCTTCACCGCAGCGAACTTTTCCCGAAAGTTCAGCTGGATTTTGTGTGTTTTGCCATGGCGACAGATACGCTTCGTTACGATGAACTTTTTGTTGTGCCTCATTCTCTCGTTAACTTCACTTCAACCTTCTTTCATTCCACATCTTCTTCTTGACTTCCTTTTCCTTGAGTCTCCTACAATTAAAAAAATGGTAGTTTGCAGTATCAATTGTTCTAAGAAAATTAATTAGCACAATGAATACTGATTTGTAACAATTTTTAACTTCAAACTACATAAAATAAAAGCACACACTCAAGAATCAATTTAATCATAAAGGCTAGAGATAGGAGTCAAAAAGTATAGCAAAAGTCATCAAAATGCCGGCAATTTATGTAATAAACTTGGGCTCAATTAACAAGGTATGCAAGAAGTGGACCCAACATTAGACATTTATCGACTAATTGGACTTTTAGATAAGCAAGTAGTTTTAGAAGCGAATGGGGATCAACCTAATATAGTGGAACAACCACCAAGACAAGGCTCATCGCAATCCCAGATGGGCGGACTAGCACAGAAGGAGATTAGTGTAGGATCGAGTGTTGACACCACCTGAACACTAAGACTAGTTGGGGTAGTATATAGGGTAGGTCTTAGGAGTCCAGTGCATTATCCAAGTACACCAAGCAGTGCTGATGGAATAAATGCAGAGACATGAGGCACATTGCAGATGGTAGGACATCTTGGGATATCCATCCCACCTCCACCGTTTGGAGTGACCACATCATTTTTATCTCTGCAGTAATACGAGGCTCCAAGACCTAAGGATCCTCGAACGACTGATATACCAGACTCACCGAGAGGTTAACTGATACAGAGAGTCTGGATGTTATATTAGGGTTTTCTTTTCTTTCATTTATTATTTGTGTATTTTTCTTATTTTATTTCTTATTTTGTTTTGTTTGAAACATTAGTAGGGCAATTTTATTTTATTTTATGCTATTTTATTTTATATTTTATTTTATCTTTTTATCCTTTTTTGTTTATATATTTGAAAGGATGATTGCATATAATATCATATGGACTTTTTTTTACTGAATTTAGAACTTTGTAAATATTAATATTCATGAAAGTGTCAATTTACCTTTCTCATTTTTTGTTCTTTTATTGATATTTAATTTATCTGTGCTTCCATTGTGTACATTGGGGACAATGTAAAATTTTAAGTGTGGGGAAGGATTTCAAATTTCTTAAGCTTATTGTAATCTTTTTTATTAATTCTTATTAACTGATATCCTGATTTAGTTAAAATTTCTAAACTACTTTAGATTATTATTGATTATTGAATTAGATTAGTATACATAAGGATGAAAGTTAGAATAAACTTGTTTTTATAATTCGTATTTTTAGTAATCATTGAGATATTTAATTTGAAAGAAAATTGCATGTTATTTACACACACACATCATTTTTGTGAGAATTTGAGCATAAGACCAAATACATCACTATGTTTAAGCTCTTTTATTCTTTAATGTGTGTTATCACATATAATTTCATGATTCTAAAACTTGCTTTTATTATCCATAATGAGACCACATTTGTTAAATTAGAAGCTTTGAAATGATAAAGGCATTTAGATTTAACCATTGTTATCCTACCATATTTTATCCCTTAGGAGAAACAACTTTTAAGACTTAGCCTTTTCATTGATTATGGCCATATTAATAAGCTTTACCTTACTTCTTGAAATCCTATTCTTATTTTTGAATTTGAGGGATTTATGTTCACTTGATTGATTAAAACTTGAATTATATTGAACAATTAAAAAAAGGTCTAATATTTCTTTGATTCTTGGTACATGGTGAATGCTTAAAAAATAATATATGTTGCAAGAATTAAAAAATAGTGTTAAAGTTATTATAAAAATGGAATTAGATGTGAAAGAAACATGTTGTGAAGAACTAAGTCTGGTGTAATTTTTTTTAATTTCCTTTTACCTAAGCCTCATTAAAACCTAGTTACAAGACCTTTTGATTTTTGTTTCTAGTTTACTTATAGGTGGTGGAGTTATGATTTTATTACAAGCTTTGGCTAAGAATCCTCCTATGTGTGTGGATTTGAGAGTTCCTACACTTTCCACCCTAAACACTTTGAGTGCATCGAGTGAATCCTTGGTGAGGGTGTGAAAATTTGTGCTTTCAATTTCAAAAAAGTTTATTTATGTGATTACTCATGATAAATTGGTTTTAGGATGACTTGAGTCTAATTGTATGTTAATTTGATTGATCTGACATAATGATTTAAGGTGTGGATGGACATGTTGAGGTAATAAGGGATAAATGCTTGTAAGTTAGATGATTTGGATTATGAATTACTTTTGGATAAGCAAAAGCTTAAGTGTGGGGATGTTTGATAAATGATTAATTGATTATATTTATATAACTATATTTAGTGTATTTTTCTTTTTATTTGAGAGTTTCTTTGGTACTTATTTTTATTCAAGTGTGTTTTTAGGTGATAATTGCCTTCATAAGCAAAAATGAGAAGAATTAAGGTGAAATTGAGGCATAAAATGGAATAACTTAAGGGAATTTGGAGATACAAAGTCATATATAGGGACCATGTAAGTCAAGCTTTAAAGATGTTGTTGATTCTTGTGTGAAGATACACACCTGTGTATATAACCCATGTAAGCTTTTGCAGTTGTGTAAAGTTACAACTCAGAGGAAATTTTAAGATATATGGTCATGTAAGTGACCTTGTATATTCCAGAAATCCTAGTTTAACTATAAAAGGAAATTAATAAAGGCTAAAGGTAGAAGAAGTGACAAATTTCAAGAAGACTTCATTAGAGATAAAAAGTGATATAGATTATGGATTCTTTAATTTCTATTTGTTCTTTTAAATATTTGATGTTGGATTTATTTTCTATATTTAGGAACTAATTTTTTTAGTGTCTAGGTATGATGAACCCTAAGTTGGGATGGATATTATGATATAGTCTTTTATTTAATGCAATTTTATTAATTGATTTATTACAATTCAAATATAAGTTTATATTCTTAAACTAATATGATTGGGATATTAGTCCAACGTTTGATTTCATTTGATTAAGATTGAGAAATCCTTTCATTTAAATTGGTCTGTCATAGATGGAAGGAGCTGCATGCAAACTTAGAGATAGGTTGATATAAATCTTCTAGATTATGGTCAAACCTAAAAGTGAAATTCATAAATTGAGTAATGGAACCTTAGGGGTTTTAACTAGAAAGAGGTTTTAATTAATCAACTGAGTTATTTATTAATAGTCTTAAGAAAGATATTAACGTAAGATAGGAATTTTCAGAGTCGAATAATCAATAATTAATAATCAACACTTGTTCAATATCGTTTAATGTTAGTGCTTTCTGTTTCCTAGTTAATTATTCCATTAAAACTTAATTTAGTTAGTTTAGTTTCATTTTCAATTAAATCCACAATCTAATCTAGCGGTTAGATAATAAAAAAGGTTTAAAACTAGTACTTACAATCCTCGTAAGATCGACCTGTACTTCCCAATGCTAGCTACAGCTACACAACGGACTTCTTGTTAAAAATAATATCATAAGCATATGCTAACACGCAATCAATGTTGCATCTCCTTATTAAGATGTTTTACATTCTTGCTAGTGACAAATAACACCGTCAGCTTTGTTGCCTCCGGTGACAAAAAAGGTTAGCAATTAACATCGCCATTGATGAAGGCCCATCAGATGCTCAAAGAGTCTCTTTACACTAACTCTATTAATAGAAAAACTACCATAATCGTAATCAATCCAAAACACCATCAAACTATAACATAACAAGAAACCTAGAGGCATAATCACTCAAATTTTGGAAACTAAGCTCTGGGGACATACGATTGCTATGAAACAAAACAAACATCGAATGCAAGCTTTACACAAGTTTTCTTTTTTAGAAACTCTAAAGTGAGGAGGAGGCATGCATCGTGTTTATAATACCTAAAAGAACATAATTCAAGTTTTCATAAATTGGAAAACTTGTGATATTCATCTTATTGAGAAAAGCACACACTTAATGTTTCCACAAAATCAAGATTTGTATTTTTGGAAACCTTTAAGTTTAATCAAATTGATAATAATCAAGGAACATATTCACGTTAAAGGATTAGAGAAGACTTTAATTCCATTATTAGTTCAACCATTATTAAATCACGGACATAGTAAAAATATTATTTATAATTTCCTGAAGGAAAGATATCATTAATTGAATAACTGGAAAATATGAATTAGAAATAAAAGAATATAAATATGCCAAAGTTGGAATCTATATAACTTTACTTTTAGAACTATCAACCACAAACTGTTCAAATGTCTAGTCATTAATAGTATTTATAAAGCAGGAAAAAAGAATACGTTAAAGAGGAAAAGATAAAGGTGTTATTTTTCCTATGTTTTTATTCTATTTATAGAAAAAGACTTTAGGTTTTTTAATTAAAATTGAATTATTAATGACAAATAAATTCTAAATTAATTATAATTATAATTAAATCTTAATAAAATTAAATATCTCATATTTAATCTATGAATTTTCTTAAATTTAAAAAATAAATTTAATTTAATTTAAATTAATTTTCTCTCTTTAATTGCTTTTTAAATGTGACTATTAAGCTTTTAATATGTAATTATAATTATAATTCATAATTAGATTAGATAAATTAAAACTTCTTTTAATATGTTTCTAATTAAATAATTTGTAATCATAAATCAATATTGATATATAGCAATATGTCATAATCACCCAAATATTAGGAATGTCAAAGTAAATTGATCCATCCTATATATGCATGATTATAATATATAATTTAATCATTCGTCATCTAATATTCTAATGGAATATATGGTAAAAAATTAGTATGTATTCTATTTAAATCCAATTATGTTCATTCTTGCTAATTAGTAATTAATTTATAATTGATATTGAAAACATCATTTTTAAATCTCAATCCATTCTTGCCAGATAATTCCTTAAATTATTGTTACTCAAGGAACATTCTCCCTAATTGCTTTAGGGTTAAAAATCCTCTAGTAACTTAACTAAGCTATCTGCATAGAGTTCAAACTATATCTAAGTACTACTGATTGAGCTATTCTAATTAATTTTCAAAACATAGTAATTCTTATATGAGATATCTTAAGAATTTAATGTTTCAAGGATCAATTATACAACCATCATAATGAGAAAATTTGTTGACACTTAAGTAATTTTCTACTCAGGTTTCTCATGATCAAGTTAGTTCAATGAACTTATTATTTAATAAGCATTTTATGTTTGTTTAAGTATCTTCATATTTTATTATATGAGTACTTCCTACATGAATAAGAAATAAAATGTATGTTAATCTTCTCATTTTATTAAATTTTGATCTTAATAGAACAATGACTAAGAATAATTTATGAATAATACATAACCGAGTCTCATAATTATAATCTCATCCTAATGTTGTTTCTAAAATATATATATCCCATAGACTTTAACTTACGTGTTAGTTAAACAAAACCTGCATAACATAAAGATGTCTTTAATTAATTATGTAATAGAATCAACAATCAACCAGTTGGTTGTATGAGATGAACCAACATGTTAATCTTAATATAATGAACTGATCTAGTCACTCGAACATAATAAGTATCATCAAGGAAAGGAGGTTGGGTGTGACTGGAAATGAATACAGCTATACAGAAGGGATGGGAAGAAATGGAGTGTTGTCAAGAAAGAATCCAACCAAAATCGCTTAACTTAAGGAAGAAATTGAGAAGAAGAATAAAGGAAACTGGTGACGACTTTCAAATAAGGAAAAATCAAACGTAACTTATTTCTAAAGGCTCTCTTATGCCTTTGAGGATTTTTAGTAATTATGGAAAAGACAAACATCCAAATCAGTCTAACGGTCCGCAATTCTCTTCTTCATCCAACATTTTCTCTTATTTTTATCAAAATTTCCTAAAATTTTCTTTTAAATATTTGAGTATCAATTTCACAATGAACCTAATCAATTTCTCTTTTTTCACATTTACTCTCATTTTTTCCTTGAACTAGTTGACTTAAATTAAAATAAATGTGTAAAAACTTCAATTTAAAAATTCTTTCATTAAGAAAATAATTGAATTTTATTATAAATAATTGTCTAACTAGAAATTAATTAAATGAAATTAAGAACAAAATGAATAAAATTTAATATGATGGAAAGAAAATTGAAACTAAGATAATAAAAATAAAATACAAATTAAACGTGAAAAAATGCATTTAGATATAAATTAAAATTTAAGTACATGCAACTGAATATTAGTGTACTTACTTTGAATTTGGTAAATTAAATTATAAAATAAAAGAATGTTAAAAGAGTTTATCAAGCTTAATATTTTTATTTTATAAATAGTTTAATTTGATAATTTTAAAACCTAAAATTTACTTTGAGGTCTAAGAATGGCTTCTTCCAATCCAAACATTAAACCAAACTGATCTAAAGTTTCCAAGCTAGACTTAAAATTTTGATGTGGCTAACTATACAGGCAAATAATATTATGAAAAGAATCTTACATAAAGAGGTCATTTTTTTTATCGATCTCTTGAACCTTTTTTATTATTATATCTTGTATTTATTTGTATTACATCCCCCTTATTATTTTAGTTATTTTTTTCAATTGCTTGTTCGTTATATTTATTTTATTGGTCTTAGTTTATCTTTTCTTTTACTCTTTTCTTTTTACTTTTTATCCTTATTTTATTATTTATTATTTATTTTATTTTTTGTTTAATTATTTGTTTAATGTTATTATACTATTTATTAGAAATGTCTTTTAGTTTTTTATTTTTTTATATTATTAATATTTTTATCTCTTTATCTTTCTATTTTAGATTGTTAATTTCTTTATTGTTATTCTATTTTATTGTTATTTTATGCAGTTATTTGCTCATATTTTTTCCTTTTACGCTCATGAAACAATATTTCAAAAAAAATTTATTTTATTTTTCTTTCTTTTCTTTTCTCCTGTTCTATAAGTCTATTGAAAATAACCCTTTTACAAATTTAGGCTAAGGCTATATACTTCTTAGCCTCCTCATATCTCGCATCTCAATTAAAAATATTAAAATATTATTAATTGTTGTCGATGTTGTAGGACTTCATGATTTGATGTAACTTCAAAGCAAACCTTTCCTTTTTATTAGTGAAGTAGAGTGGCTTCAATATGTTACTTATGGTCCAGATTTGGGGGCATCTTCCTCCCTTTCACTATTTCTAGACATGTAAGTTGACCTCTAACCAGCCAATTAGTCACATGGAATTCGGTAAGCTAACAATTAGTTACATTTATTTAGATAAATATATTAAGTAAGACTACCAAGCTTACCTAAGCTTGGATTACATTGGTCATACCAAGAGTAATAAAGATAGTTTAGCGAGGTGTGGTTCAATCTAAAGAGGCTATCAATTCACATCTACATCAAATTCATATTTAGCATGTGTCAATTCTCAATATCCTGGAAGTATCTAATCTCAATTGAATGATAAGCCAACCTATCGAGATATTCTTCTAAAACAACTCTTAAGTCAATAGGAATCTATTTTGATTTTGTTAATAATCTCCTAATGACTAGATGTTTTTGTATTATATATGTAAGAATATCTTATAAAGTGTTTATGTGTGAGTTAATAATAGAGAATAAAATTTAATTCTCTAAATTCTTTTTTTTAATTAAAACTCAGATGCAATTTTTCAATTTGGTATCAGAGCGTTAACGTGTAAATCAATCCTTGCACACGTATCTCCACTAATCAAAAGATCGATCCCTATCTAACCATTTTCTGTAAAAACAAAAAAAATACCCAAGCCTTGTTAGCTGAACAATGGCCAACTACACCTCAGTCAATGTAAATGCATTAGTTACGTTGATACTTACCACCAAGAATTATCCTCTATAGAGATATGCAATCCTTTGTCTTGTTCAGAGCCAAAAATTGATGGCTTTTCTGACTAGAGTTAAACCATAACCTGACTTTCTTGAAGGAGTCGATGAGAGTAATCCTGCCAACATTGGCGTAGTGAAGGCACTAGAGGAATGGGAGCTGATTGATTTGACTACAAAAGGTTAGATTCTTGGCTCTTTATCAGATGATGTGATAGGTATAGCTTTTGGGCTTGACACATCAAAAGCTATTTGGGATGCACTAAAAGATGAACTTGTGCAATCAACTAAAGAGCATATTTCTGATTTGGAACAAGAGTTACCCTATCTTAGGAAGGACGGGGGAGAGTCCTTGGCTGCTCATTTGAAGAAATTCAAATGTATTTGTGATAACCTGGCTATTGCTAGGAAACTCGTTGGAGATAAAGCCAAGGTACACACATGGCTTTTCAATCTCGTCCTAGATTAAAGCCAACCATATTAAAGGCTCCTCTACTGTCATATAAAGAGATCCTAATACAGCTTAATACTATGAGAGTCCCAGTAGCGTTAAGAAGCCCTTACTAGTGTTAAAGTAGTGCTCTAAAGGTAATCACCTTTAGCACTTTTGTATAAACTTTAATGATTAAAGCGAAAGGTCATTTTCATTAATTTGATATTCATTAACATATGAATTGATGTTGATCTTAAATAGAATTAGTGAAATCCATGATACAAAACATAGCATGAAAAAACTTGTGATTAGATCATGATAACAAGATTCCTATCATGTGCAATTATGTTAGTATCTAAATAATCCCTAGTCGTAGGATTAACAAGAAAAGACATTATTAATCCAAACAAATTAGCACATGTTATACTCCTTGATTTGATCAAGCAGTGGATCTTGCAAACTGTAAGCATGAGATGTTTAGAGTAAACATGTGGATGCTTACTAAGAGTAGTAAGTACGTCGGGTGACCTACTATGAGATTTTCATATGGATGATCTATAAAATGTCAATGATTAATCTCATTATAGCAATGGTGCAAATATCCTTAGACTTAAGGTACTTAAGGATATCTTAGATACTAATCCTATGCTTTGATATCATCCCTTGTTGCCTTAAGACAAAGTCACTCTTAGGGTAGTGATTGGGTATAGCTATTGGTATTTGAAGGTAATTAGGTAGTCAATAAAGGATTCACCACGCTTGATAGAAGGAAATGATAACCACGGCCTCTTTTTAGGGTCTTTACTCAAAAGTCTCTGGCTAGAGAAGTCGTGTGTCATGAAGAGAGTCTTTAATGACACATGGAGTAATGAGATCTCAGGACAAGAACTAACATCACCTAGACTAGATGTGACGTAGTCAGTCTAGTGGAAGTTGACATATAGCCCATACTTTGAGCCAAGTGGGGTATATTATAGTGAAAGGACAAATTCCACGGTAATTGTCTATGGAAATTAACTATCAAAGAGTTTTTATGTTAATGCACCTATATTTCGGTAAATTAGAACCATTAAGACTTTAATGATTTGCATGAATTTAGAGTTAATTCAAGTGGCATGGAATCATCCATGATTTACTCGAATTAAAAGTTAAATCAGGTGCCTAAAATAATCGAGAACCTATGGGTCACATGCATAAAAGATCAAATGAAAAATAAAGTGTGTATGGCTAGTTTTAAGTAGGCCCATGACCATGACTGAAGGTGAGGTTGCTAATTAAGTAAGCCACAATCTTGACTGAAGGCTCGACTAATATAAATAAGTGAGTTCTTCACTTATATACAAGAGGTCTAACAAGTTCTTACACACTCAAGAGAGAGGATAAGGGTTCTAAAAGAGTTCTAGAGAGAGATGTGGTCTTGAGTCTTCTTCATGTAATTTATGCAATTGTTGCATAAATCTAATTGTATACAAGAAATTCTTAATCTATCTCTTTATTTGAACATCTACTTAAGCTCATCAAGTTTGGTGTTCTAACCACCCTTACACACTACTTTTTCTTCCTTTTTGCATGTTCTTTGATGATAAAGGAAGGGTTTAGTGTTTTGATGATAAAGGAAGGGTTTGGTGTTTGCTATAACCCAAACAAGGAGAAGAATCAATAAAGGAGGAGAACAAAAGGTACAAGTGTTTAAATTTTAAGTTCTTATGATCTATCTATGCATGCGTGTATGTTTCTAGATTTTCGAGACTGTCATGTGGTCAAAATTTAGATTCCATCACTTCCACTACATTTTCATGCATGTGATTCATGAAACCATGGCATCTCAACCGTGATATCAGAGTAGGTTTATGCATGTATTAGATGATGTATTAAACATGTGCAAAGTGTTTGTTGGGTTGTGACTGACATGTATGTTAATTTGGAATAATTCGTATGAATTGTAAAAAAAGTGTTTTTTCTGATTTTCTTTCATAGAAACGTTTATAATTTGTTATATCATATTTCTTTCAAATGAAATTGCAATTGAATGTTAATTTCTATTTTATTGCGAATTAATATCCAATTTGTTCATATGTTGGTTTTTGGGAATTTCTGGAAAATTGAATGCATGTGCTAATTTTGAAATTTTTGTAATAATTCTAGAAAAATTGTTTTCTAATTTTCTTTCATGAAAATGTTTATAAGGAGTTATTTTATTTTTTTTTCCAAAGGAAGATGCAATTGAATTTCATTTCTATTTTATTACAAATTTAGTTTCAGCTTGATACATGTATGAAGATCTGTTAAATTCTAAAAATCTGATGAACATGCTTGCTTGGAAATTCCATAATAATTTTTATACAAATTTTTTTATGAATTTTGTGCATCAGCATGCAAGATAAGATGTTTCCAAGTATATGAGATGCATGACACTTGTCGGTAAAGTGATTATCTTATGCATGCATGATGTAGAGTATGACTAGTGTTAGAAGTTATATAACAAGTGTCATAGATATATGATGTGTTGGTTAATTCCACTTAGTTAATAAATAATTCCTAGGAATTAGTTTCTGGAAATTTTCATTAGGAAAATTTAGAATGTTTGTAAGACTCTGGAATTTTTCCAAAATTAATTGAATTTGATTCAATTAATAAATCAAGTCAAAGTCAACATTGGTAAGCTTTTTGAAAGTTGATGGAGTTGACTTAATTAATGACTTATGGAGTATGTGTTTCGGTTATAAGACCTTAATAAAGTTTTTACGAGATAAGAAATGTATTATTTTGATGGTAGTAGTATGCTTAGTGAATGTGCTTGAAATTAGGGTTTCAGAAATTTTCCAAACATCGAATCGGTCCTTTTAGTCTCTTGTAGGTTAACTTATTTATCTTGATGATTTTGTTCGTCAAGATATTTTTAGCTTGTGACAAAATTGTCTACATAAATTTGAGATGAATTAAGGATATTATAGATGACTAATTGATGTACAGGAAGTTCAGAAACCCTAGGGATTAATTTAGAATTAATCCAAATAGAGTATAGCATTTTTAGTGTGACTAGAAAAAGGCATATATACTAGAATTAAAGTGTTTAATTTGGACATCAAAATAATTGAATTTTAGGGTTCCTAATCGAATCATACTCATAAATCAAATTAGTTGAGACTAACTCTAGTACCTAATTCAGTTCAAGGGTTGAATCGAATCATGAACTTTTGTTGCATAGTTAAGTCACAACCTCTATTAAACCTCCTTTGTGTGATACATGCATTAGATGCATTTTAAGGGTGGTTATGGACATAGACTCAATTTATTTAAGTTATCTATGATCTAAATATATATCTATGATATATATACAATATCATCCAAGTATTGATGAGCATAAAGAACAAATCCCTCAACCGAAATATTAGGACTTACACCTTCCATTGATATGGCAAGAACCAAAATTCTTTGAGAGTTGGGTTGTTGGACAAACCCAACCTGCTCTACATGAATATGTTTAAACCATGGAAATTAGATTTTTGGAGTAAAGGATTGGTCCTAAATGGAAGCATTTATTTGTTAGGCAAACCTAAGGTTAACGTGGATAGAGACGGTTGGGTTATATATATGGGATGTATACAAATCAAGAGTTGATAAGCTAATGAGTGTGCTAAATTAATAGTTAATGGCACAAGTCAATAGTTGCATAACTAAATGCAATTGATAAGAATGATACCTATTGATTGACCTAAGGTAGCTTGTTGGGCAAACCCAAGGTCATTCTTAATGATATAAGATATTGACACATTAGGAAAACTACAACTTTTCTCAAATTTGTAGTGAAGACTATGGATTTGAATAAGAATAGTGAGACCCATAATGCATGTGATTAAAGCCCTTATCAATATGCACTCGTGTACATTCTAAAACTTTCTCTCATTCTTCTAGGTTATTGAATCGCCACGATGTCATCATCCAACGTGAACTTATGCTCTCTATTGGACTCCAAAAAACTCACGGGACCTAACTTCTTAGATTAGCTACAAAATTCAAGAATTGTTCTCAAATTTAAGAAACTAGGATATATCCTGGATGAACCACTTCCCGATCCCCCTACTACTAATGCATCTGATGAGGATTAGAAAGCTTACAAGAAGTTACTAGATGATAGTAAGTTGGCTAGCTGTATAATGTTGGCCTCTATGTCACCAGAATTACAAAAGCAGCATGAGGCTATAGAGGCTCATACCATAGTCTACCATCTAAAGGAACTGTTTGATGAGCAAGCTTGGTATGAAAGGTTTAAGACCTCAAGGTTGCTTTTCCACTCTAAGATGGTTGAGGGATCATCTCCCTTGCAGTATGCATTAAAGATGTATGAATATATTGAGAGGTTAGCCAGTTTGGGTTTTGTAATGGATCATGAATTAAGTATAGACTTAATTCTGACTGGTTTTAACAGATAGTTATTCAAAGTTTGTGTTTAATTATCAGATAAACCAAATATCCACAATGATACTAGAGTTGATTAATTTGCTTAAAACAACTAAGCAAACTATTAAGAAAGACAATAAGGCTATGATGCTGGTGGACTCTTCTTCTGGTTCTCGAAAGAAAAACCAAAATGAGAAGAAGTCCAGGAATTCAGTAGGAGTTATAGCTAAGAAGAAGGTAAAGGAGATAACATCAATGGGGATTCTCTTCCATTACAACAAGGAAGGACATTGGAAGAGGAGCTGCAAAGCTTATCTAAAGTCGTTAAAGCAAAAGAAGGCATTAGATGCCTCACACTCTACTTCAGGTATTTTATTTGTAATTGAGGTTAATACTATTTCTGCTTATAACATTTGGGTATTTGATACCAGATGTGGCTCACACCTATGAGTTGATATACAAGGTCTCATGGATAGTAGACCACTTAAGAAGGGAGAGATGGACCTACGTGTGGGAAATGGAGTAAGAGTTGCTGCATTAGCCGTAGGAACATATGTTTCGTATATTCCTAGGGGGTTAGAGCTAATTTTGGATAATTGCTATTATGTACCCATTTTGACAGAGAACATTGTATCTATTTCATGTCTTAATAAAGTGAGATTTCATTTAACTTTTTCAAAAAATGGTTGTGAAATTAAGTTGAATGAAATATTATATGGTACTGCTACATTATGCAATGGAATTTACATATTAGATATGTGTAATCAAATTTTAAATATCAATGACAATAAAAGACAAATACAAGATAACTTAAAATCACCTTACTTTTGGAATGATTGACTTGGCCACATAAGTGAGAAACGCATGACCAAGCTACACAAGAGTAGTAGTTTAAGTTCATTTGATTATGAATTATATGGCACATGTGAATCTTTCTTGTTAGGTAAGATGACTAAATCACCATTTAGAGGAAAGGGTAAAAAGAGAATGAATTATTAAACCTAATACATTCTAATATATGTGGTCCAATGTCCATTCATACTAGAGGTGATTTTATGTACTTCATTACCTTTATCAATGATTATTCAGAATATGAGTATGTATATCTAGTGAGACACAAGTTTGAAGCATTTAAAATGTTCAACAAATTTAGAAATGAAGTGAAGAAACAACTCGGTAGAAGTATCAAGACACTTTGACCAGATCGAGGTGGTGAATACTTGAACAAGTAGTTTCTGACTTATCTCAGGGATAACGGGATTGTATCCCAATAGACTCCACCTTACACAATGCAACATAAAAGTGTGGCTGAAAGGAGAAACTGAACCTTGTTGGACATGCTAAGGTCAATGATGGGCTTTGTTGATTGAATTTTTCAAAGTAGTTTACTTGTTTTATGCTAAAAAATTGTAAGCATACTAGTTGTGACTTTTAGTTTAAAAGCGAATATCGATCTCATAAGGATTGATGCCTAGACATCACTTAATTCATATTACACTTTATTAAGAAACGGAATTTTTTAATGAAAATAAATGGAAAAATTAAATATAAATTAAATGACTAACAATGAATAATTAAAAATACCAAAATGCAAAAAATTGGAATTCAAGGTTTTAATGACTAGCGATCACTTTCTCCCTATCTTTTCTCCCTCCTATTTTGTTAATCCAATTATGTCTCACCTAAGATGTCCAATTATATTAACTACCCTCTCTCAAGGTGTAATAAATTGTCCCTAACCAAATTAAATGAGGTTGATTAAGCAATCACTCAATCACTCCACCAATTTAGCAAGTTATTAAGCTATCCTATGGGTGATCAATTAAATTAGTCGAGATAATCTCTCTTCTAACTAATCAATTAACTTGATAAATGTTAGTTTATAGGTTTCCAATGCTCATTGTACAATCCTGCACAAATAACCCAACGTCCATTCTTGTTAGAGGTGATTTTACATACTTCATTACCTTTATTGATGATTATTCACGATATGAGTATGTATGTACAATGAGATACAAGTCTAAAGTATTTGAAATGTTCAAACAATTTAGACATGAAGTGAAGAAATAACTCGGTAGAAGTATCAAGACATTTTGATCAAATCGAGGTGGTGCATACTTGAACGAGCAATTTCTAACTTATCTCAGGGATAACAGGATTGTATCCCAATAGAATCACCTTACACAATGCAATATAAAAGTGTGGCTGAAAGGAGAAACTGAACCTTGTTGGATATGCTAAGGTTAATGATGGGCCTTGTTGATTGAATTTTTCACAATAATCTACTTGTTTTATTCTCAAAAATTGCAAGTATACGGGTTATGATTTATTGTTAGAAAGAGAATATCGATCCTATAAGGATTGATGCCTAGATATCACTTAATTTAAATTACACTTTGTTCGAGAAATGGAATTGTTTAATGAAAATATAAAAAAATTTAATCGAAATTAAATAACTAACACTGAATAATTAAAAATACCAAAATGCAGAAAATTGGAATTCAAGGTTTTAATAACTAAAGATCACTTTCTCCCTATCTTGTCTCCTAGACACCACTTATGTAGGAGTTATAAGAGGAGGATGGGAATGGTCTCATAAAGTCCAGGCCTAACACATCAAATATCTCCATCTCCATTATGTTTGAAAGTGGCATTTCATCTCTTTTAGATATATTACCCACTCTTTGACATCTATCGCACTTTAACATAAAATATCGAGGATCCTTAAAGATGGTTGACTAATAGAATATAGACTACAAGATTTATGCAGCAGTCTTGTTAGCCTCATAACGCCCTGCATAAAGTAAGCTATAACAATGTCTTAAAATTTCGGGCATTTCATCTTCAGGGACACACCTACGAATCAAACTATCAGCTCAGATCTTATAAAATATAGGTTCATCCCAAATATAGCGAGAGCATTGAAATAGAAAATGCTTCCTTTAGTGATATGAAAAATCAGACGGAAGAATACCACTTGAAAGGTAATTTGCGATATCTACAAACCAAGGAAGGAAAGGATTATCTACCATCATTCAGGAAAACTTTCCTTAATTTCCTCTTCCTCTTTATGATGTCCTCCTTCAAGTCTCGATAAGTGGTCTGCTACGACATTTTCTGCTCCCTTATTGTCTTTAATCTCAATGTTGAACTCTTAGAGCAGGAGTACCCAGTAAATAAGCCTAGCCTTGGCATCCTTCTTCCCAACGAGGTAACGTAATGGTACATGGTCTGCAAAAATAATAACTTGTGAGCCTAAAAGATAGGAACAAAATTTTCACAAGCAATTCCTTCTTAGTAGTTGTGTAATTCAGTTATGCTCTTGTCAATGTCTTGTTTACATAATAGATAGCATGTAGCCTTTTGTCCTTTCGCTAGTAAAGTACACAACGAATAGCGTGGTCACTTTCATCACACATAATCTCAAAGGGAAGAGAACAATCTGGTGATGTCAAAATAGGTGTGGTCACAAGTTCCTTCTTCAACCTATTAAAAGAATCTAAACAATCATCATCAAAAATAAAAGGCACATCTTTAATCAATAAATGAGTCAGAGGTCTAACGATAAGAGAAAAATCTTTAAGGAAATGTCTATATAACCCTGCATGACTAAGGAAAGCTCGGATACCCTTGATGTTGATAGGAGGTGGTAACTTTTCAATTATTTGGGTTTTAATGCAATCCACTTCAATCCCTTTATATGATATCTTATGGCCTAATACAATTTCCTCTTAGACACAAAATGACATTTCTCCCAAGTTAAAACTAGATAAGACTCTTCACATCTTTGAAGTAATCTGTCTAAATTAAGCCAACAATGATCACAAGAACCTCCAAAGACAAAAAAATCATCTATAAATACCTCCATAAAGTTTTCATTCATGTCCACAAATATGGCCATCATGCACTTTTAAAATGTGGCAAGTGCATTACATAAACCAAAGGGCATCCTCTAATATGAAAAAGTCCTATAAGCGCAAGTGAAAGTGGTCTTCTCTTGATCTTCTGGGTACATAAATATCTTATTGTACCCTAAATATCTATCCAAAAAGCAATAAAAAGAATGACCAGCTACCCTTCTAATCATTTGGTCCACAAAATGTAAAGGGAAATAATCCTTCTTGGTGGCCAAATTTAACTTCCTATAGTCAATACACACTCATCAACTAATGACGGTCCTAATGGAAATCTTTTCACCTTTTTCATTCTCTATCACTGTCATACAACCTTTCTTTGACACACATTGTACTGCACTCGTCTACTCACTATCTGAAATAGGGTTAATAGTCCCCACATCCAAAAGTTTCACCACCTCCTTCTTCACAATCTCTTGCATATTTGGATTTAACCTTCTCTGTCTTTCTCTCACAGTTCTACATCCTTTTTCTAGGGTAATCCTATACATCACTACATTGGGGCTATTTCCCCTAATATCATAAATTTGCCACCCTACGGCTCTCATATTCTTCCTAATGGTTCTTCCTTAAAAGGGTGTATCTCAAATGACAAGGTAAGGGTTTAAGCTCTAAAGTGTGAGGTTTAATAATAGAAGGTTGTGTAGGTGTATCAGTTCTCTACAATTTCTCTAAATCAACTTCTTCATATAAATCCTCTTCCTTGACACTTTCATCCTTGTGTACTTCCTTGACTTCTTCGACTTCCTCGTTAACCTCCTTCACGCATTCATCCACGACATTAATTTTTACACACACATTACTATCCATCTATTTTTTTTAAATTTTGACATATTAAATTCAACCTGTTCATCACCAATTCTTAACATAAGTTTCCCTTCATACACATTAATAATGCCCTACCAGTATTCATAAAAGGCCTACCTAAAATCAATGGACAATTCTTATCTGCTTCAAACTTTAACACAACAAAGTCAATAGAATTATAAATTTGTCCACTTTTACCAATACGTCCTCCACAACTCCAAATGGAATTTTTATAGATTGATTCACAAGTTGAATTAGCATTGATTTTGGTTTAACCTCTCCTAGTCCCAGTTTCCTAAAAATAGACAAAGACTTCAAATTAATACTTTCACCTAAATCATATAAACATTTAGAAAATTCAAAATCACGAATAACACATGGAATAGTAAAACTCCCTGGATCTTGTAATTTTGAAGGCATTTTCTTGATATGATGGAACTACAATTTTTCGTCAATGTTACCATCTAATTGTCTTCCCAAGTGCATTTGTGAGTGAGTATATCCTTCAAAAACTTTGCATACTTGAGCTTACATTCCAACACTTCCACCAATGACAAATTAATCTATAGCTTCTTCAGTTTCTCCCAAAACTTAGAAAATTGAGTGTCCATCTGATGTTGTTTCACTCTCTATGGATACGGAAGTTTAGGCTTGTAAGGTGGTAGTGGTACATAAGGCCTTCCTTCTTCCTTGTCTTCTTCTATCTCCTTACCTTTCTTTTTTTCTTGGCTATCCTTTTTCACACTTAGTTCTTCCATCTGCTTACCACTTCAAAGTGTAATAGCCTTGAGTTGCTCCCTCAAAATGGCCCCATTATTGCTCGGTAGGCTACCTGTACTTATATAAAATAAATCATTAGCAAGTTGACTCACCTAAACTTCCAAGTTATTGATGGATAAGGCATGATTCTTCACAATCTGATCAAACTTCGCCTTCATCCTATTTTGACTTTCCTCCTAGCTAGCAAACATTCTCTTCTGATTCTCTTTTTGAGTTGTCGATTTGGAACTAAAATCTCCATAAACTTGTCCATTTTTCTTTCTATAGATCCAAGTCAATCTTGTTGAAATATGGGAGGTCCTTATAATCTTGCTTGGCCACCTGCATTGTTAGTGCTCCAAGAAAAATTCGGGTAGTTTTTCCACCTCGAATTACAAGTATTTGAGTACGGGTTGTTACCTCTCTATGGTTTGCCCAAGTAATTTACCTATTCTGTGCCACCTGCTTCCAATAGAAAACACGCAGCTGATCCATGGTTGCTTTGTCCATATAGATCACATTGTACTTGCATCGCCTTAGCTGTAGACAAAGATGCTCTTTGTATAATGTTCAATTGCTTCATAGGGATGTAATCTGTACCTGCAAAAAAGTAAAAAAAATCAATAAGGATCATAAATTTTTGCTCCTTCTTCCCCTGTCTACTCCTCTCGCTTGACCACATGCAACTATTGCTCGCTAACTCCTCCAAAAGGTCATGAGCTGCTTCAATGGTCTTCCTCATCAACGAACCTCTAGCAGCTACATCTATAGTTCCTCTCGTGCTCAGATTCACACTATTGTAAAATGTCTATAACAGGAACTCCCTTGGAAGGTTGTGGTGGGGACAACTTCTTTGTAATTCCTTAAATCTCTCTTAAGCTTTATAGAGGGATTCCCCATAATTCTACTGAAAATTTTTTATTTCCTTAATAATCCTCGTTGTCTTCATCAACGGAAAGTACTTCGTGAGGAATGTTTTGGCAACTTGCTCCTAAGCAGTAATATACCCCGAGTTGAGCGAGTTGTACCATGCCTTCACCCGATCTTTCAAAGTGAAAGAAAACAAACTCAGTTTTACTGTATCATCATACATTCTATTGAATCAGAAAGTGTCGTAGATCTCTAAAAAATTAGCAATTTGGGTATTCAAAACCTCGTTGGATAGCCCATAGAATTGCACACTATTCTACAAAATGTTGAGGAGTGCCAGCTTTATCTCAAAATTGTTGGCCTGAACCACCAGCCTCGCAACTCCTTGAGGACTAAATCCTAGCCTCATAAGGTCCATCAGTTTCCTTTCAGCTCCTCCTTGCTCTCCTTCGTCAGTCATATCTCTTTGTGACAGATTTTTATGCTTTGCTTGTCTTAACTCTCTTTCATGTCTTTTAATATCTAAATACTCTTTTTCATTAATTTTTGTCAATCTTCGCATGCTCCTTGTATTCATGCACCCACAGATAAACAAAGAAAAGTATCAAAAACTCTTAAATCAAAGTAATCTAAATTAAACAACATGCTAAACACACAATCCCCAACAACGGCACCAAAAACTTGTTAATTAAATTTTGCGAAACAATTTACTTGTTTTACATTCAAAAACTGCAAGTATACAAGTCGTGACTTGTAGTTAGCAAGTGGATATCAATCCTACAGGGATTGATGCCTAAACAACACTTAATTTAGATTACACTTTGTTTAAAAAATGGAATTGTTTAATGAAAATAAACAAAAAAATAAATCTAAATTAAATGACTAACAATGAATAATTAAAAATACCAAATGCAGAAAATTGGATTCAAGGTTTTATTAACTAGAGATCACTTTCTCCCTATCTTGTCTCCTTCCTATTTTATTAATCAAATTATGTCTCACCTAAGATGTCCAGTTATATTAA
Source organism: Erythroxylum suave (assembly GCA_027563595.1). Taxonomy (NCBI): domain Eukaryota; kingdom Viridiplantae; phylum Streptophyta; class Magnoliopsida; order Malpighiales; family Erythroxylaceae; genus Erythroxylum; species Erythroxylum suave. The sequence goes on from JAOSBN010000179.1 coordinate 26,901,858, forward strand.
CTACCCTCTCTCAAGGTATATTTAGTTGTTACTAATAAAATTAATTGAAGTTGATTAAGCAATCTCTCAATCTACCTAGTCACTCTACCAATTTAACTAGTTATTAAGCTATCTTATAGTGATCAATTAAATTAGTAGAGATCTCTCTTCTAACTAATCAATTAACGTAATGAATGTAAGTCTATAAGTTGCCAACTCTTATTGTACAATCCTACATAAATAACCTAACTCAATCTCTCAATTTGTTGTAAGCTATATGAATATAAACAACAATCTTCGAAGACAACTTTCATTTAATTCAATAAAATAGGAGTTTAATAAGATAGTTCAAAAGTAATCCCTAAAAACAAATCAGCCACTCATGGTCTCTGTAACATCACCATCATTCAAATATTCCACCTTACAATGACTAAAAGTGATAAAAATGATAGAAAATTGAATAAAGAAAACTCATTCTCTTCTTTGCCAAAATCTGGAATTCTGGTGTTGATGTGTTACTTTCCCAATTGTTGTTGTTGATCCTTATACTCCACCTTCCTCGACACTCAAAACCTAGATTTTTCACTCAAGGAGGCTCTTCTCTATAGAGGTATCATATCTTCTTTTTGTCCACAGGGATTAATATCTTATATAGTCCAGAAAACCTAAAGTTTAATTAAACCCCACATATGGTCTCAGATAAAACATCACACGATCTTGGGAATTGGCATGATTCTCATGATCATGGGATCTTGCACCGAAAAGCTTCCTCTTCTCTTCTCTTCTTTAGTCTCTAGCTCAATCTCTAGGTTGCTCAATCTTCATTCTTATATCAAAATAATCAATGCTTACTCTAAATTAACATCAAACATAAGAAAAACAGCATGAAGATTAAACTAAACGAAAACATACAAAAATGAATCCCATAATGAAATAATAATAAACTATTATACAAGAAACACATGCCAAATACTTAGAAAAACATAGACTAATGCACAACTATCAGGCTTAGCAAATCTACTGAAATCCTTTCGGGGTCATGCATTCAAGACTGCTATTTATGTGATAAACAAAGTCCCTTCGAAAGCAGTTGGTCTTACTACATATGAGATATGGGCTAACAAAAAGTCATATCTTTCTCATATGAAAGTCTGGGGTTGTCCGGCTTACATGAAGTGGATTCAATCAAACAACCTTGAAGTGAAATCTAATAAATGTCTGTTTATAGGATGTCCTAAGTAGGAATTTCAAAATCGGCCCAGCCCGTTTTTGGCAGAGGTTGGGCAGGCCACAAGCAAGCCACGAGCTGAAGGGACCATTACTTTTAAAACGACATCATTTTATTAAAAATGACATTGTTTTGGAACTTTTTTTATTTTAAAAAATGACAAGCCAGGCCGCGGGCCAACCCATCCTGACTCGTAGGGCCAGGGGTAGCCTGTGCCCTGCCCAAGCCCGGCCTGGCCCATTGACATCCTTAATCCTAAGGAAACAATTAGATATCAGTTCTATAATGCTTTAGAGCAAAAGGTTTTTATCTCAAAGTATGCTATCTTTTTAAAGAAAGAGTTTCTTCTAAGAGAAGACAGTGGGAGCAAAGTTGAACTTAAAGAAGTTCATGATGCTTAAATAGACATAGATTAACTACTTGAACCTGAAATCATTGTTCACAGAGATGAGACAACAACCGAACCTTCTAACATACAAAATATTCGTAGTTCAAGTAGGATATGCAATGTTCCAGAGAGATATGGATTCCTCGTAAGTGAACAAGATGGCGTATAGGATGATGAGCCTATGACCTATGAAGAGGCTCTGAAGAGTTCAAAATCTAAAAAATGGCTTCAGGTCATAGAATCCAAAATTGATTCCATATTTGAAAACCCACCTAAAGGTTTAAAACTTATAGGTGCAAGTGGATTTTCAAGAAGAAAATTGACATAGATGATAATGTGATTACCTATAAAGTGAGGCTAGTTATTAAAGGATATCGTCAAAGACAAAGAGTTGACTATGATAATACATTTAGTCCCATAGCCATGCTTAAATTTGTTAGAATACTCCTAGCCATTACTACTAATTATGATTATGAAATATAGAAAATGGATTTCAAGACGATTTTCCCAAATGGAAACCTAGCTGAGGATTTGTATGTGATACAACCTGAGGGCTTCATATCCAAAAATGGAAAAAGAGTATGCAAGCTTTAGAAATATATTTATAGATTGAAGCAAGCATCTAGGAGTTAGAACATCTGATTTAATAAGACAATCAAAGAGTTTGGTTTCTCACAAAATCTTAATGAACCTTACGTGTACTAGAAGGTTAGTGGGAGTGCTATCATATTCCTTGTCTTATATGTGGATGACATATTACTAATAGGAAATGATGTCTCAAGTTTGCAATCAGTCAAAATTTGGTTGTCTTAGAATTTTTCTATGAAAGACTTTAGAGAAGCATCTTATATATTAGGAATAAATATATATAGAGATAGATCAAGGAAATTGTTAGGTCTTTCACTGTCAACATAAAAAGATAAAGTGCTAAAGAGGTTTAGTATGGAGCAGTCTAAGAGTCACGATTCATGGGATAAAACTCTCAAAATCTATGTGTCCCAAGATGCAAGATGAGAGGACTCGCATGAGTATGATACCATGTGCTTCGACAATAGGATCAATCATATATGCTATATTATATATAAGACTCGATATAACTTATGTTCTAAGTATTACAATCGGATATCAATTAGATCCTGGTAAGTGTCACTGGGTGGCTATCAAGAATATCCTAAAGTACTTAAGAAGGACTAAGGATATTCTTGACATCTGAAAATGAAGATCTCGTAGTGAGATGTCAGCTTTCAATCTGACCAGGATGACTCCAAATCCCAGTCAGGTTATGTTCTCACACTGAATGGTGGAGCAGTTAGTTGGAAGAGTTCCAAACAAGAGACAACTGCAGATTTAACAACCAAGTCAGAGTACGTTGTAGCTGTGGAAGAAACAAAAGAAGCTGTTTAGATCAAGAAGTTCCTTATGGAACTTAGAGTGGTTCTGAGCATTACTATGATAACAATGGGACTATTGCTCAAGCCAAGGAACCAAGGTCTCATCATAGGTCAACGCACGTACTTGGGAGATATCATCTGATTAGGGATATTATTGAAGGAGGTGATGTGAAGATAGAGAGAGTGCCTACAAATCAGAACATCACTGATCCTTTGACTAGATCACTTCCTCAAATAAAATTTGATTCTAATGTACTCGTCTATGGTATTAGATACAAAGGTGATTGGCTTTAAAGTAAGTGAGATATTGTTAGAGTAGTGCTTTAAAGGCAATCACCTTCAGCACTTTTGTATAAACTTTATTTTTATTAATAAAGCAAAAGGAAATTTTCATTAATTTGATATTTATTAATATATGAATTGATGCCAATCTTAAATCAAATTAATGAAGTCCATGATACAAAACATAATATGAAGGAAATTATGATGGGATCATGATAATGGGATTCCTATCACGTACAATTATGTTAGTATCTAAATAATCTCTAGTCGTAGGATTAATAAGACAAGACATTATTAATACAGATATATTAGCACATGTTATACTGCTTGATTTGATCAAGCAGTGGATCTCACAAATTATAAGCATGAGATATTTAGAGTTAACATGTAGATGCTTACTAAGAGTAGTAAGTACACCAGATTACCTGCTATGAGATTATCATATGGATGATCTATCAAATGTCAATTATTAATCTCATCATAGCAATAATGCAAATATCCTTAGACTTGAGGTACTCAAAGATATCTTGGATACTAATCATGTACTTTGGCATCATTCCTTGTTACCTCAAGACGAGGTTGCTCTTAAGGTGGTGATTGGGTACAACTATTAGTATTCAAAGATAATTAGGTAGCCAATAAAGGATTCACCACTCCTAAAAGAAGGAGATGATACCTACGGCTTCTTGTCAGGATCATCTCTCAGGAGTCTCTGGCCAGAGCAGTTATGTATCATGAAGAGAGTCTTCAATGACACATGGACTAATGAGATCCCAGGACAAAAACTAACATTAATTAGACTAGATGTGACGTAGTAAGTTTAATGGCAGTTAACAAATAGCCTATACTCTGAACCAGGTGGGGTATAGTATGGTGAAAGGATGAATTGCACGGTAATTATCTATGGAAAGGTTTGTAAGTTAGAGAATTAACTATCGAAGAGTTTGTGTGCTAATCCACTTATATTATGGTAAATTGGCATCATGAAACCTTTCATAATTTGCTTGAATTAAGAGTTAATCTAAGTGGAATGGAACCGTCCATGATTTATTCAATTTAAGAGTTAATTCAGGTGCACAAAATAATCAAGAACTTAAGGGTCACATGCATAAAAGATCAAATGAAAAACATAGTGTGTATGGCTGGTTTTAAGTAGGCCCACGATCGTAACCGAAGGCAAAACTATCAATTAAGTAGGCCACGATCGTGACGAAGGCTCGACAAATCTACATAAGCGAGTTCTTCACTTATGTACAGGAGGTCTAACAAGTTCTTACACACTTAAGAGAGAGGATAAGCGGTCTAGAAGAGTTTTAGAGAGAGAGAAGTGGTCTTAAGTCTTCTTCTTGTAATTTATACAATTGTTGCATAAATCTAATTGCATGCAAGATATTCTTGATTTATCTCTCCATTTGAACTTCTACTTGAACTAATCAAGTTTGGAGTCCTAAACACCCTTACACACTGCTTCTTCTTCCTCTTCACGTGTTCTTAGATGATCAAGGAAATGATTGGTGTTTGCTATAAGCCAAATAAGGAGAAGAATCAAGAAAAGAGGAGAACAAATGTACAAGTGTTTAAATTTCATGTTCTTATGATCTATCTATGAATGCATGTATGTTTCTCGATTTTTGGGGTCGTCATATGGTAGGAATTTAGATTCTGACACTTCTGCTGCATTATCATGCATGTGATGCATGAAACCATGGCAGCCTAACAACTAGGCAATTTGCCTTTGCTAGCCGAAAAACCAATGTAACTTAACGCAATACAGGTGCTTTTGATTCTTGTGGATGTGGCTTTATTCTTAACAATGCACAAAATTAGATTGTTGAAAGCAACCAATCTAGACAAAGAGATCATAATCGTGGTAGGGAGCAATGACCACCACCTCCTAAAAAGCGAAGGATGACACCTCAAGAGCATGAACTTTAAAAAAATGAAACTTGTTAGTTTTGGGGTCATAAAGGGCATATTAACAAAATATGTTGGGATATTCCCTTGGTAGCAATAAAGGATGAAATTAAACAATCCTTTGATGTGAATATAGACCTCCCTGGTCCTTATTGGTTTGTCGACATAGGTGTGACTAATCACATGGTTAATCATTTAAAATTATTTTCAAACTCAAAAAGATATCATGGTCGTGATCAAGTTATGGTAGGCAATGGATTATCCTTAAAGATGTTTTATTTGTTCCTGAGCTTGCAATAAATTTGTTTTCTAGTGAAATGTGAGTTTACTAACAAGTTTTTAATGTGAAGGAGCGTGCAACAGGGAAATCTTTGCTGACAGGAACACATTAAGGTGACCTATACGTCACTAGTGGAAATAAATAGCTTGGTCATCCATAAGCCTCTTCCATTCAAAAACTTAAGTCCTTGAATTTAATTGATGCTTTAGATAAGAATAAGGATTCACCAATGTGAGTTAGTTGTCCATTAGACAAAATGAATAAGTTGCCATTTGTTACCTCATACAATTCTACTTATGAACCCTTTGAATTATTCATTGTGATCTTTAGGGACCATCTCTTGTTTTGTCTTTTGGAAAATATCTATTCAATGCTTTAATGATTTGATTCGTTTCATGTGGTTTATACCTTTGGGAAATAAAGATGAGTTTACGAATGTCTTTATTGCGTTTGAGAAGTTTATATGCTGGCAATTTAATCGTTAGATAAAAACTCTCCGAACGAATGGTGGAGAATTTGTAAACATTGTGGTTCAGCCGGGATCTGGCCGAACGGTGCGTTTCCAGTAATATCCATCTTCTTCAACCTTCTGTGTGGAACGTGAC